>OZ024741.1:53005365-53022865 GCA_964016885.1 Eledone cirrhosa
GAGCTCAACTCGATAACCAAGATTCTCACAGATAATATGCCAAAAAGGGAATTTAAAACAGGATAGTTCACCATCATGCGTGATTATGAAAAATAAAACGCACAGGAGGAAAGACAGTGCTGGTGACGTCAGAATGAGACGAATGTTTGTTTACAAGAAACAACAGTAAATAAACATTCCGAAAAAAAACTCTACAATAAGGAGTTTAGCAAAAAGCAATATTATCGCGGTTTTTTATAAAAAAATACCGGGATTAGTCACAAATAGTTTAAGCACTCTAGGAAAGAAATCCGAGTATAAATATATAAATGAAAGGTATAGAAAACATTGTAGCGAAAAGCCAACAGTATTCCATAATATATATATATATATATATGCCTAAGGTATAAAATGGATGGAAATTAGGTTAAACAGAAATATGTGGTGTGTAGGCGGGATGGGAAAATAGGTGATGATGGTGGTGGCGCGGTGTATTGTAATGGGTGTGGTGGTGGTATCTGAGGAAATAGGCTAAGATCGATAATCATAAACCCTTGCCGAGCCCACGTGTTATTGAATAATATCTGAAGCAAGAACAAGAACAGCAACAACATCTACATGAACAGCATGAAGGTAACAATAACAACAGTATCAACGGCAACGAAAACAGAAAGTTAACAACAACAGCAACATCAAATACATCAACATTACATTCATATAACATAAAACAACAACTGCAATAGCGAAAATATCGACATCCCGTTAAGATCACATTAAATCAAAGTAACAACAACAATAACAACAACAACACAACTACTATATAGTAACAATAACAACAAAACAACTACTACATAGTAACAACAGTAACAACAACACAACTACTATGCAGTAACAACAACAACAACAACAACAACAGCAACAGCAACACAACTACTATATAGTAACAACAACAACAAAACAACTACTACATAGTAACAACAGTAACAACAACACAACTACTATGCAGTAACAACAACAACAACAACAACAACAACAACAGCAACACAACTACTATATAGTAACAACAACAACAAAACAACTACTACATAGTAACAACAGTAACAACAACACAACTACTATGCAGTAACAACAACAACAACAACAACAGCAACAGCAACACAACTACTATATAGTAACAACAACAACAAAACAACTACTACATAGTAACAACAGTAACAACAACACTACTACTATATAATAACACAAAACAACTACTACATAGTAACAACAACACTACTACTATATAATAACACAAAACAACTACTACATAGTAACAACAATAACAAAAACAACACAACTACTATGTAGTAACAACAACAACAACAACAACAACATCAACACAACTACTATATAGTAACAACAACAACAACAACAACAACAGCAACACAACTACTACATAGTAACAACAACAACACAACTACTACATAGTAACAACAATAACAACAATAAAAACAACACCAACAACAACAATAACTATACCAGCACCAAGGTAAACGACTAGAAAGAATGTCGGTTAATTTTAAGTTCAATGAGTACAACATTGGTCCACAGGTAGAGGGAGGGGTTGGAGAAATGTACAGGAAAACTCCCCCCTAACACCCCACCCCCACCCCGCAAAATAAATCAAATATCAAAAAATAATTATGAAATATAAAACAAAAACAAAGAAACAACGGCAAACAAACCCAAAACAAGGCTTAATAGACCCCAAGGGGGCCTCAAGTAGTGATGATGGTGTGTTCATGTTACATCTGTATAGAGGGCGTGGTGGTGGGTGGAGATGTTTTATTTTATTATTATTATTATTATTATTATTATTATTATTATGTCGGCCCTTGTGGCTAATAAATGAAATCATAATTATTATTAATATGATGATGATGATGATGATGGAGAAGAAGATGATGACGACGATGATAATGATGATGATGAAGCTGACGATCAAATGATGATTTTGACGATGATGAAGACGATGATGTTGATGATGATGATGATGAAGAAGAAGAAGAAGAAGAAGAAGAAGAAGAAGAAGAAGAAGAAGAAGAAGACGATGATGCTGATGATAATGACGGTGATGATGAGAATCATGGTGGTGTGAATTGATGCTACGTTCGTATTGCTGCAGCTTCTTCAGCTGAGAATGGTGTTACTGCTGCTGGTGATGCTGGTGCTGTCACTGTTGTTCTTACTACTGCTGCTGGTGATGGTGTTGCTGCAGCTTCTTCAGCTGAGAATGGTGTTACTGCTGCTGGTGATGCTGGTGTTGTCACTGTTGCTCTTACTACTGCTGCTGGTGATGCTGGTGGTGGTGTCACTGCTGCTGGTGATGGTGCAGGTGATAACGATGACATTTATAGTAATATATTGAATGAGGATAGTAGGAAGTAGATAAGGATGTTGAAGATGAGGATACGATTGACATTGGGGGATACAAGTCAGGATGTTGATGAGTTGTAGTAATAGGGTTAGTAGTAGTAGCAATAGTGGTGATGGTGGTGGTGGTAGTAGTAGTAGTAGTAGTAGTAGTAGTAGTAGCGGTAGTAGTAGTAGTAGTAGTAGTAGTAGTAGTGGAAGTGATGGTAATGGTAGTAGTGGTGGTGGTAGTCGTAGTAATAATGGTAGTAGTAGTAGTAGTAGTAAGTAGTAGTAGCAGCAGCAGTAGTAGTGTGGTAGTGGCGGCGGTAGGGGTAGAAGTAGTAGCAGTAGTAGCAGTAGCAGCAGCAGCAACAGTAGTAGTAGTAGTAGTAGTAGTAGTAGTAGTAGTAGTAGTAGTAGTAGCGTGGTGGTGGTGGTGGTAAGGAAATGAACGAGCGGATGGATGATTTTAACCATCGTGTAGGGATTGGGGTGGGTTCGATTGACGGGTGGACGGGTAGACCGGTGGATGGGTAGACGGGTGGATGGGTAGATGACAACTGTTTGGTAGATGGCGCTTGTTGGTAAAGAGTTAATATTAGCGAAGTAAAATAACATTTGATATTTGAAATGTTAAAAACAAGATGGCAAGAAAATAAGCGTAAAATCACGCACTGAATAAAGAAAAATATGAACTCATGAATAAATATAAATAAAGCACATGATGATGATGATGATGATGATGATGATGATGATGATGATGATGGTGATGATGTTACTATTGATATTGATTTTTAATTCAGGCACGAGGTCAGTAAATTTGAATGGGAAGGGAGAAGTTGATTAAATCATTTTCCTGAAATTCGAATGCTACTTCATCGCATCAGCCTGGTTGAATGAAAAGCAAAGTTTGCTATTGATGGCTTTTACATTAGGAGTTCCCACGTCGTAGGGATAGTTCAAGCTAATGTTGTTTATGTCTCTAGAGACGCGCGCACCATTCCTAATGTTTGTAGCACCTTAAAGATCCCGGTGTCAAAAATCTTCCCTACCCTCCCAATACCATCACTTCGTGCTGTGACGGCCATTATTTCCTCATTGGCCTTCCTCACACGAAGTTTGGGTGAGCTGATATTTGGTGCTTCATCTGTGTGTCTGATTGCTTGTGGTTTTCTTGTGTATGTTTCCTTTTAGCTGTGGTAAGTTGGGTTTTGGTATGTTTTTGGTGCTGTTGCTGGTGTTTGTATTGGCGGCTATAGTAATGATGAGGTTGTTGATTTTACAAATGGGTTTGGTGTGGGTGAGTGTGTCTTGTGTTTTCCTGAGTACGTATTGTTGTATGGCAGAATATAATTTTTTATATTTTGTATGTCTTTCTTTGCGACTTTGGTGTTTTGGTGTTCCTCTTCCTCTTCACTGGGAGATGAGGATGTACCTGCGTTTGACAAATGTAATTTGGATGGCGGTGCAAATGTGTCTGCTTGCGGAATTTTTATAATTTTCTTATTTTACGTCTTTCATATTATTGTTCTGCATCCCCTTGCATTGGACCACAAAGTTACTAAGACAAAACCTATATATTTGCTAGCATAGGTATGCATCTGTATATATATATGTTAGTAGATATACTAATTCTTTATAATTATCTCCAAATTATTTTGTTGAGCAAAAATTTGCCAAAACTGCTACTATAGTTCATAGTAATGGTTCGGCTGCTGTCTTCTTAACACACCACTCCTCACTGATTAACCTCGATGTCACGTGATTGATTCTTTTGAATTTGCCACCGACGGAGTAGGCAGTGATTTTTTCAATGTCTTGGAACTTAGTCCACGCTTTGCTTTTTTCTATCCACTGAATTATTTTTTTATAAGTTCCCTGTGTCCACGCATTGCCTGGAAACTTAGCTGAGAATAGACTTCCCTGATGACGAAAGGATTTCTCCGTGTGTTTCTTCGGAAACAATGTTTATTCCCTTTCAGAAACTAATTAGCTGGAGTGAAATTTTAGTAAGTTAATTTTTATAATTTTCTTATTTTACGTCTTTCATATATATATATATATATGCGCGCGCGCGTGTGTGTGTGTGTGTGTTTAGACGGTGCAGAGAGAGGGAGAGAGAGAGTGAAAGAAGGGAGAGGGTTACTTCTTTGCGAGAACCCTAGGTGTTTCTTACGATCTCTGTTGTGGTTCTTTCTTTTGTTGGTGGTAGTAGTGGTAGAGCTTGTACTACTGCTGATGGGGCTCTTGTGTTGGCAACAAGGGGTGCTGTAGTTCCCTGTCTTCTGTTGATGGCAAAACGCTCTCAAGTGGCCAGTCGCGCCACACAGATTGCAATGAGGCTTTCTGCCATCAACCGCATAATGTAATACCACTCCTCATTGATGGTGAATGAGGTCTGGGGTCATGGGGATGTTATCTGGTTTGATATGGAGGGGCTTTTCCACACTGTTCCAAGACCAATATTCCCGCATAGTTCGTCACCATTTGAGGAGGATGTCACTTCCATATAATGCATTGTCGGCAAAGAGCGACCAGTTATTCCCCTTTGGTGGGTTCTCTGAAATCCTAGCCCCTACCATTCGTCTACCTGAATATGACGACTAGAGAACATATTTGCCTCTTCTGGAGGTTGCCACACAATGTTTGACGGCCTGGGCTTCACTCTTAAAGAGTTTGTTTTTATTTTCTTTTGCGGACGAAACTTCTTCGTTAACCATCTTTTTTTAGGGACTTGTTTGAAAGATATACATGGGTTTACCTTTTAAAGGCTCAGATAGAGAACAATTAACCAGCTGAAGAGGGTTAGTTACTTTATCTTTAAAAGAATACCAAATGTTCAGCAAAATATGTTGGATAACAATGGGAATAACAACACATTTACGAGAACAATTTGTAACACATGTCGATTGATGAAGAAACAAAATAATAATAATAATAATAATAATAATAATAGTAGTAGTAGTAGTAGTAGTAGTAGTAGTAGTAGTAGTAGCAGCAGCAGCAGTAGTAGTAGTAGTAGTAGTAGTAGTAGTAGTAGTAGTAGTAGTAGTAGTAGTAGTAGTAGTAGTAGTAGTAAATCCATTCGAGTATTCCAAATTTAAATTAGTAAATAACAAAAATGAATTAAATGGACAGGTGAAGAATACAACGAAGAAATGTAAGCATTCTAATACCACATGGAAAAATCAACGACAAAATGAAACTAATGATAGATGAAGATTTGGAGAAATAGGTAAATCCCGATCAAGTAGCAAATATAGGAAGGAACATAATTACAAAGAGAAGATTTGCTTCAGCGGAATAAACAACTACAGAAAAGATTAGATGAACTAACCAAAGAGAAGAAACCCAAGTTACTATCTCATTGCTCCAACAGGATCAAATAAAGCAACAGATTGAAAATATGGGGAATGGTATTTGGAAGCAAAATTACAATTTAGAAATGACTAAAGTGAATGCTAGAAATGATTAGTAGAAAATGATTGCTAGAAAAGGACTAATTTCTGAAAGATAATTCTGAAAATATGGAAAGCATAAAGGGAGAATTTACGAATAAATTTGCCAAAGTAAGCAACACAAACATGATAGTAAGGAAATCAATAAAAACATAAATAATGCGGATGGGAAAAGCTGCAATATAAAACTCTTAATACGACTAAATTTAATCTGTCTGAACTTAATCAAATGACCTATGCCTCAACCAAATGTACAAATAAGAAAAAAAAGGAAATATATTTTAAGCAAAACGAAATGTTTGAAGCCAATGTTAAAACATTTTATTGAGAGATAGAAATATAGCCAATGACAGTTGATAAAATACGATTGACAAAGTATTTTGAACAATTGTGAACTATCAGCTGAACTAACATCTAGTGTGACCAAAAAGGCCACAGTGAGAATGTTGAATGGATACACTTTATAGAACGGGAAAACAGCGAAGTACGAGAAGAATGGGAAAATGTAATAGAAAGTAGAACCGAGGGCATAAGGTTCTCCTGCTAATATTAGATCTGCTGTAATACCTTCAATGGTGACACATGACAACTATGCCCTCTGAAGTGAAACCTACGAGTCAATGGTAGTCAATGATAGTGACCTGTTCTCCTTTGTGTACAGCTGTCAGCGTTGTGCAGAAATTGAGATTGGTCTAGTGCAATGCCTTTCTTCAGGTAAAAAAGCATTAAACACGGGAAGTATTTCATGAGGATGGCAGACCGTAGCCAAAAAGTCAGTGTTTATTTCGAAGCTCCATATGCAGAAAGAATTGTAAGTCCGTGATAGGTATAAAAAGTTAGGTTCGTGACACTCAAATGGGAGAGGAAGATCAAATGGAAGCAATTCTCAAGATCAAGTTGCATCCTTCATATGTATGTATGTATGTATGTATGTATGTATGAATATATGTATGTATGTATGTATGTATGCATGCATGTATATATATATATATATATATATATATATATATATATATATATATATATATATATATATATATATATATATATATGTATATATGTATGTATACATGCATGCATACATACATACATACATGCATGCATACATACATACATACATACATACATACATATATACATACATACATACATACATGTATGTATGTATGTATGTATGTATGCATGTATATATATATCTATATATATATATATATATATATATATATATATATATATATATATATATATATATATATATATATATATATATGTATATATGTATGTATATATGTATGTATGTATGGACCTTTATGTCAGGTCACCAGTTGGTGCTACTGGTAACATGTATCCCAGTACAACCTGTCTCATGGTCGGGTCATTGGCGATAAACTGGCAACCCCACCAAGGTTTCTTGGTGAGGAGGGTGACTTTGCACATCCTGCAGGACTAAAAGCAAAACCTGTCAAAAGGCAAAGGAGCTCTTAAGAGTCATTGGCCATCCAAAATCACCGGGAGAGATGACCCCTTAGCCTTTGTCAAGGCAGAATTCTAGGAGAAGGAAAACTCTGATATAACACCTGCAACTCTGATGGTATCCAATGATGTTGACTTGTTCTTCTTTTTGGTAAATATCATCTTGGTTAAGAGAGTGGGACTTGCTTTGTGCAGTGCCTTTGCTCACTATAAAAGCTTCACGGCACATGCATTGCTTTATATCTGGAGATCTCTCTGCACTTGTCGTCACATGGTACCATGGGCCCAGCACAATGTGTCAATAATTGTCACAAGTGTAGTGTTTGTACCAGAGTTTTCAATTCGCTGGTTGGACTAAAAAGTCACACCCGTTCAGCGCATCGGTAGGGGTTCTCCTACATGGATATAAAGTAGTGGCCGTACTCGAAAACGAGTTAGCAGCCACCATGTATGGACATAGAAATAGTCGGGTTGGATACCCGATCGCGCGGTTAAATTACAGGGAGTGAAAGACCCCTAGTCTTTGTCAGGACATTCTTCTAGGAGAAGGCAACTCAGGAAACTGGGATAACTCCGACATAAAACTGGCGGCTCAGTAGTTACCGATGATGTTGATCTAATCTTATTTTCGGGTTATAGCTACGGTCGCTCAGAGAGTCGGATTGGCTCAATGCACAGTCTTTCCTCACTTTAAAAGATCTTCACACACAGGCTTTGCACGATAGCATTAATTAATAATTATTAATAATGGTATATCGTGCAATGGCCATACTCGATAACGAGGGGGCAGCCGTCATATATGTATGTATGTATGTCTGTATACACCTATATGCATGCGTGTCTGGGTGTAGGTTTGTATGAGTATGTATGTGTCTATGTTATTTATTGCCCCAGATTGTGCTTTAGGACTGCTTCTAATTAACTAATATAAAACAATAGCTGGCTGAAACATTTTTCTTTCGTATTAGATAAGCTCTACAAGTATATCGGCACAACCATCTCCTGCGTGAGTTACAGTAATGAATTACGTTTTGAAAATAATCACATACTACTGTAATTGTTTAGTATTTAATATCAACGATAATTAATTGTGGTAAAAAATGTTAAAACCGACTCCCATAAACAACTGATATTCATGTCAACAACCACCAGATTTCTACTTGGCTTAAGCTTTATTTCTGATTTCATTACATGATGCTGCCGTAAGAACAGTTTTATGATAATCGTTTCTAATCTAAGCACATTGCCTGTACTTTGTGGGGAACGTCAATTATATTGATCCAGTATTTGACTGGTTCTTTATTTTATCGAGCCCGGAAGGATGAAAGACAAAAAGGGCCTCAGTGGGATTTTTACTCAGAATGCAAAAGTCAAGAACAAATGCAACAAAGCATGTTATCCAACACGCTGAGGATTCTGCCAACCCACCGCCCTAAATGTATATGTATATATATATATCGTGTATGAATATAAATAAATTATATATATATTCATTTTTTTTTTTAACGAATTTATGCACACGAATTATCACTAGGAAAAGGAATGAGCCTCAGTTAATTTCGATCAACGAACAGCCTGCCCATGACATTGACATATACATAGTTGAGCATTCAACAGAATGTACAATCAAAGCAATTATCAGCGATATTGAGCCTGACAGAGTGTGGTGTGAGAAGGGCTGGCCTTTTGAATTACAGGTACAGTTCACACAGCGCATTTCCAAATAGTTTCTATCTAGCCGATTACACTCACACGGCATGGGTTGAGTCGAAGCTGTGGTAAATGCCATTTGCTCAAGATGCCATACAATGTGTTCAAACCCGAGACGTAATGATTGTGAAGTCTACTCTTTAACCCTTTTATCTTGCATCACCAGGAAAAGACAGAAAAGGTAAGTACTGTGGGATTGTCACACACTCTGCGGTACTTATTGTTCAATCAACCAATCTAACTTCCCGTAGTATGGACTGCAGTCGTCAGGATGCCCCCCCCCTCTCTCTCTCTCTCTCTCTCTCTCTCTATATATATATATATATATATATATTATATATAATTGTTTCTACTTTTGGCACAGGGCCAGCAATTATCCCAGTGCGTAACTGGTACTTTATTTTATCGACCCGTAAGGATGAAAGGCAAAGTTAACCTCGGCGGGATTTGAACTCATATCATAAAGGGGTGTAACTCTATACTGCAAAGCATGGCGTCCGACCTTCTACCGATACTGCCAATCCATCGCCATACACATATAATAGGAATTATTTGCCCTACAGTTAAGCTTACAGGGTATCGACTGGGAATGAGAAGGTATTTTGAATTAATTTCATACATGGTTACTTTTTCAGAAGTTATAAGTTGATTGAATGTGGCGTGGGACATTGGGGAAGCAGAGAGAAGATCTATAATGAAACTGATTTATGAAGGAAAATAAAAAAATAAAAAAATTAAAGATGTTAAAATCAAAGTAATGATTAAAATGAAATAGAATTGGAACACACATTGGCTCATTCGATGTTGTCGTTTCAACATTTAGATGGGTGTAATAGATAAAAGTAATATAATACACACACACACGCATATATATATATAGACATTGTTTTTTGTTATATATATATAAATTAATTTTATCTATATCACCCATCTAAATGTTGAAACCACAACATTTAACAAGACGGTGCCTGTTAAAAAAATGTCGTTAAACTGAAAAATCGTTATAATGGTATTTCGTTATAACGGAATTTTACCCATATATATATATATTACCCATATGAATAGGAAAATCTGCTTTGTAGAATCGAGACGTATCCGACGACAACGCGATTTCAGAGTCAGGTTTGATCACCATATCGATCGTGCCACGAGCTGGTCACCCGAGAAACAATTGTAATATGTCCAATAAATTCCTTTCGTCACAACACTGATTCTCTTTTTTCTGTGATATCCTACTCTGCCCTACAAGAGCATTGAGTGCTCATACAACCTACCGCATACGGAAGCTTTAAGCATCCAACACCAATTATATATATATATATATATATATATATATATATATATATATACTGGTAAAATTTACAGTGTAACGGAATTTTTTCAATTCCCGGCCACACGCTCGATGTGTTAGGTCAATCTCGTTATAAAATATTTTTCATTGCTACGAATTTTCTTTATACCCCGTGAATTTCGTTATAACGATATTTCCCTGTATATATATATATATATATATATATATATATATATATATATATATATATACAGAGATAGATAGATATATTTTTTTATTTACCATAAAGGCATAAAAAGAAGGGACAAATACAAAGAGGGAGTTTACATACAATCGAGTAAAAAGGGTATAACATGAAAATGATCGAAAATAACCTCAAAGAGGTGGGGACGTGATGGAGGTTGCACACACCCCCGAAAAAGTGTGCAATCCTTTGCCCGGGGAGCACATGGAGAAGGTGCTCCCCTCTCCTTTACTTCTTTACCTACAGGATGGTATACAGAGAAGGCCCATTTACATGAGCCATTCTCGCCACTATCACCCACCTTTCATAAAACTGCCTGTGGCCAAGCACCTCTCTCTCCATTCTTATCCTTCTTCCGAAGTGATATCGGAAGAAGTAGACCAGACTATGGCCAGAGAGGAAGTTGCCTGACCTCAGACCTTTCAATCGTGTCCACCAAACAACCTCTTTCAACATGGCTATTACGCACAGAAAAACCACCTTTGCTTCCTTTGTGAAGAGGGAAGGTGGTTTGATTGTCATCACGGACTCGGCGGTCAATTGAATCGGCGCCACCCGCGACAGCAGTCGTTCGGCGTAGCCCCACAGATCAGCCACGCCCGGACATTGCACCAATGCGTGCGCAACGGTTTCTTCGTGACGCACGCATCTAGGGCAAATCTTTTTTGAGGGATCCCTGCCCGGGCGCCCGTGTCTGTAGAGCCTCTCTCGAACAGGTAGAGCCCCTCGGTAGCACTGCCAAGCCAGTGACTTCTGGAAGTTGTCCATTGGTCCTGGGCCGAAAGTCCTACCGAACAGGCTGGCCAATTCGTCTTCCTCCATGTCCAGCGACTCTCCAAGGGTGTCATCGCCCCTGCTAGCCACCAGCCCTCTATAGAATGATGAGGTGGATTCTCCGCCGATGGCCTGGCCCGCTTGCCAGAGAGCCCTGAGCGCCTGAGCACACTCAGTGTGCCAGTCTCCCAGTTTTCCGGATCTTTGCTTGACCCTGGACTGTAGCTCGGTGAGCGAGACGAGTCTCGGAAAGGCTCGTTTCACGAACGGAGCCCACACCGGTTGACCAGTGAGGAATAACTGTAGGTGCCGTAGCCTTAATGCGTGCCTACGCATCATCAACAACGGCATCCCCAGCCCTCCTTTCGAAGGTTGTTGGCAGCAGATGGATCTTCTCACCATAGGAGGGCGCTTCTTCCAAAGAAATTGGAAGAGCATGCGTTCCATGGTGGTGAGTGTTTCCTTAGGGCAAGGCACGACAGTCAGGCGGTAGTAAGTGACGGACGCTATGTAAATGTTCGCCACCTCCGCCCGGCCTTTTAGGGACAGCTTACACTTGGCCCATTTCTGGGTTAGTGCAAACACCTTGTTCGTAACCTCGTTCCAGTTCTTTTCCACCTGGAGATCCGGTCCAAACCAGACCCCAAGCAACTTTACCGGGCCCTCCGTCCAGTGTCCGACGACACCGTCGGGAGGCATCGGTCTGCCTCTCCACGTTCCGAGTTGCAGCCCGATGGATTTTTCCCGGTTCAGTTTCGCTCCTGACAACCTTTCGGAATCCTCCAGTAAGGTACCGATCGCCTCGATCTCCGAGTCGGTCGATACCATTACTGTTACGTCATCGGCGTAGGCCGACACCGCTTTGCTCAATCCTGGTTCCAGGGGGATACCCTGCAAGAACTCCAACTTCCTCAGTAAAAGCTCGAGAGTCAATACGTACAGAAGGGAGGAGAGAGGGCACCCCTGTCGAATGGATCGTGTGATTTCGAAAGGCTTCGAAAGGTAGCCGTTCACCTTGATCCTAGAACAGATGTGGTTGCTATGTAAGGCAGTGATCCAGCCTCTGAAAACAGGACCGAACCCAGCCGCCTCTAGCACCGCATCCAGGTAACCATGGTTGACCCTATCGAAGGCCTTAGACTGATCCAAGTTGATCAGGGCCCCACCGAAGCCGGGTTTGTTGCCAACCCTCTCTATGATGTATCGCATGAGGTGGAGGTTATCGTGAATGGATCTGGATGGGATAGCACATGTCTGCGCATCTCCCACCAGTCCACCCACGACAAGCGCCAACCTCTTTGCTAACACCTTGGCCAAAATCTTTAACTCTGTGTTTAGCAGGGTTATGGGCCGAAAATTATTTATACTATATCCCTTGTTCTCGTCTTTCCTCACCAGCGTAACTACGCCCTTGGTTACAGAACAAGGAATTCTCCCGTTCTGCTGCCTATTAAAGTAGACCGCTTCGAGGAGTTCGGAGAAGAAGACCGGCATTGCTAAATAAAGTTCGTAAGGTATACCATCGAGACCTGGAGATTTGCGTCTGCTGCATTGGCTCAGCGCATCTCCGATCTCCTCAGCCGAGATTGGTCCCTCGCAGGACTCTGCCTCTTCGCTCGAGAGACGCGGTAGGCCGTCGAGGTATGGACCGAAATCCACGTCCCCGCCCGGACCCTCGCCTCCCCCGAACAATCGGGCAAAGTGCCTTTGAAAGGCCTCGCACATCTGCTTAGGCTCCCGGATCACCCGTCTATCTTCGTCTTGCAACGACCGGATGGTGGATCGATTTCCACTCTTAGCTTCTGTCACGCGGGCCCAGCCAACGGCTTTGGCCCCCTCATTACCTAGAGCACGTATTTTACTTCGAATGACGCAGCCTTCGTGCTTTGCATCGAAAAACTGGTTCAAGGCCGTCCTCGATGCCAGCACTCTGGCCACATCTTCGCCTTATTGATTCTGTTTTAATCTCTCTTTTGAGAGATGTCCACCATCGGTTGTTGACGATTGCACCCGTCAACCTCTCCTTAACTAATCTGCTAATCCGGTTTCTGTAAGTCTCTTTTGCCGGTAAAGACAAATTAAGTTTCCAGTAACCGGGACCCTGTTTATGTGTTTTCTCGAGATTGACTACGCAGGTCACTAATTTGTGATCCGTGTAGCCAACCGTGCGCATTTCTGGACAGCTTAATATGTCCCTATCCTTACTTCTAACTAAGAATCTATCTAAGTACGATCTAGATTGACCACTGTGGTTTCTCCAAGTCCAGGTAGGCGCTGTTGGAAAATCTAGTCGATATCTATCGACCAAGTTAAAACGGTCGAGTAACCCCTTGAGGCTGTTACACCCCCTTCTATTAGGACATGCTCCTGCATAGTCCCAACGTGCATCTAGGATGTCATTCCAATCCCCCGCTAGAAGGAGGGAACGCGACGTTCCCAGAAAAGTCTCTAAACGCTGGAAGAAGTCGGGCCGTTCAGCTCCGAAAGGGGAGTAGACGGCGACCAGTCTTAAGGCCGCACCTTCACTACTACCAACGTCTAGCACCAACAAACGACCCTCCGGGTCCGAGTGCACAACCTGTACGGCAAGTCCCAGGTGTTTTTGCAGCAGTACGACAACCCCACCCCCACCTCCAGGTTGACAGAGAGATGCATGCACCTCAAAGTCATCGAAGGTAGGGGCCAGCTGCCGCACGACGCTGATCCGAGTCTCACAGATAACCATTACATTTATACCACATGGCCTGAGGTCATTTAGAAGCTTTGCTTGCTTCCAAGTTGAGCCCAGGCCACGTGCATTTAAACATCCTACTCTTAACACATCCATGTGGGCGGCAGAGCCAAAGGAGAGTGTAGAGACCTACCTTTCCGCTTCCCGGGGTTCGGGTCGCACGACTTTCATGGGGTCGGGGGTGTTGGGTGAAGGGGTGTCTTGTGGTGGTGTGGGGTCGTCAGTGTGTGGTGGGGTTGGGGTGTTTGGAGTTGTGTTGGGGAGGAGAAGCGGAGGGGGAAAGCTTTTTAGTAGGACGCGGTTTATGGGTTTGACAGAGGGTGGTCATACGTCCTCCTTAAAATCCTTTTTTAGTTTTTGGTAGAGGTTCATTGGGATCTTTATTAATTTTAAATGTGGGTAGTTTTCTGAAGAAACAAAGTTTACACCTTCGGTTTGTACCGAAGGATTATTGTTTATGAGTTCATTTAATTTATTATTGTTTCTGTTGATGTAAGTATAGTGTAATGTCTTTTTTTCGGATGGTGTGAGTGTTTCGAAGAGGGGAGGGGAAGGTTTGGTTATGTTTGTTGCTGGAGGGGTGTTTTCTGTTTTGTTGGATTGTGTTGAGATTTGGGTGGGGGTTGTTTGGCCTTGTGTGTTTTGCACATGTTTTCTTTTTTTCCTTTTAATCTGTCCGAAGGACTCCGTTTCTTCCTCCGAATTCGTTGGGTTATCTTCAGTGTTGGAGGGAAGAGGTATGTTTGCTGGTAATGTTTCCGTGTTGGTTTTCTTTGTGGGGGAGATGGATGTCACTATGTTAGACTGTGTTGTGTGTTGTGTCTGCGGTGGTTGTGTTGTTTTATTGAGTGAGAGGTTGGGTGGGCCTGTATTTTGTTTTGGGGTAATGTGTTGTGACTGTTTGTGTTGTGGTGGTGGTGTAGTTTTACTGAGGGACGGGTTGGGTGGGACTGAGTTTTGTTGTTTGTTTATCTGTTGTGGTGGTGGTGGTGGAGCTGGTGTTGGTAGCAGGGTTTTCTTTTTGTTGAGTTGGGGACAAGCGGCCTTCAGGTGCCCTCTGCCTGCACATATATGACAGGACGGCCTTCTCCCCTCCACGCTAATGTTTATATACCCGTGGCCCTCTAATAGGATTCTGTCGGGTATTTCGGCGATGCGTTCAGGCTTCATTTGCACTACCAGCTCTATTCCTGTTCCACTGAACGCATTGCCTGTGGTTTTCCCAATGGAAATCACGTTGTCATTCACTGGATCGATGAAGCCAGCTATGAGCCAGCAGTAGTCCACATCTGGCATCATTGCATCCAGCCATATGCGTTGAGTTCTTTTACCCATATAAGATGGATAAAAGGTAAAATTTTTCGAACGAATCGGTGACAAAGCACATTCTTTTGCCGCCGATTCGTTCTTCATGATAATTGCTAGGCTTCCATACAGTCTGTCTTTTATTATGAAAGTGGTTTCATTAAGTACTTCTGTGAGTACTGTTTTGATATCTGCTTGAGAAGGCTGTTGAGGTTTTTTTGAAGTGTTGTTGATTGTGCGGAACACGACCGTTCGACTTTCAATGTCTTTGGTGAGTTCTTGCGGCATTTTTACCGATAAAATACCATTCTCTCCTTCACTTATGTATTGTTTGGCGTCTGTGATTCTTCGTGCCACATCTGAAATATTTTCGGGTACATATGTCAAAGATTTCTTTGTTGTTTGTGCAAATGAAATCTTGACTCTGTCGTCTGCTTTGCTTTCTGTTATGGTGTTATTTTCAAATGTTATTTTTGTTTGTGGTGTTAGTATTGTCATGCAATTTTTCAAATTTTTTTTTTCCGTTGTTGGAATCCATGTCCAGATTTGTGTTTTCGTCATTTTTCTCCGCAGATTCGTCTGTTTTTATTTTAATTTTTCCTTCCTTCTCTATGACGTTAGTTGGGAAGGAAGAGGGGGACTAAAGCGTGCGAGCTTACAACTCTTACCGCTGTGCCCCCACCACTATTTTCGTTCGCTTCGTTCAACATTTCTGTCAGACGATTGAAATTTTTTGCCACAAAATTTTTTAAAACAGGTTTTTCACCTCTAGGAGAGGTAAAGATGAGCTGACCCACCGCCTGACAGTTCAGACGGGGGGTCACGCTACACAATGGTATCAAAATTAAATTTGAACTCACAAAATTTCCGTAATAAATTTGAACAAATCTTCTGCGCGAAGTGAATTACATCCACACTGTAGAACAGACGACAGCTAGGATCTATACAGAGATAGATAGATAGATAGATAGATGGATGGATGGATCGATCGATCGATAGAGAGAGAGAGGGAGAGAGAGAGAGAGAGTGAGAATTCGTTCAAGACTTGAAAATTGCACTGGAAGAGCTCAACCAAGTATGCTTTATAAATGTTCAAGACCCGAAGGCAGAGCTCAAGCAGTTTCGACGGCTGTTTCTGGACTCAGTCCAGAAATAGCCGTCGAAATAATAATTGTTTCTACTTTTGGCACAAGGCCAGCAATTACCCAGTGCATTACTGGTACTTTATTTTATCGACCCCGTAAGGATGAAAGGCAAAGTTAACCTCGGCGGGATTTGAACTCAGAATGGCAAGGGCCGTAACTCTATGCGTCAAAGCATAGCGTCCGACCCTCTACGATACTGCCAATCCACCTCCCTAATAATAATAATAATAATAATATATATATATATATATATATATATATATATATAAATATATACACACACACATATATATATATATATATATATACAGAAATCTAATTTACTGCATTAAATGCCCGAATTGTGAACAACTATATGTCGGTCAAACTGGAAATGCACTATCGGACCGTGCACGGGTAGACCGACAGTAAATCAGAGACCCAAATGTCCGTCAGATACCCCTAAGTAACCATCTAGCAACATGTGGTCAGTGAATATTTATAATATTCCCATTCTACAAATTACACAGCCCAAGTGAAATCAAGAGAAAAATCAAAGAAAAGAATGTTATTGATAAATTCAAACCCAAGCTAAATGAGCAATAATAACGGGTATTAATCCTACTATAACTATGACCACGACCACTAACAACAACAACAACAACAATAATAATAATAAAAGTGATGTTGATGGTGATGATTACTAGAAAATGCTATTTTCATCATTTCTAAAAATAGCAAAACAATTGATGCTTTGGATAGGGTACAATTAGTAATCGTTAGACATGCTCAACCAACCGTGATGCCTAAACTAGTCAGCTTTAGTAATCCAGTGAAACTCACACCGATTGGTCGAAATACAGTTTGCAAGATTTAGCATCCTGAAGCACTTTTCACTGTATATAAGGCACAAAATTTACCCATCTCATTACAGTTGAAAATTGCAAACTTGACTGTCACCACAGATTGCGAAAGCATGAAAGTACTTGTTCAATTAACACTTAACATTTAATATTC
>OZ024741.1:53027865-53072865 GCA_964016885.1 Eledone cirrhosa
CACAACATCAACTAGGTAGATATGTATGTATGTATGCATGTGTAGATATGGATGTTATTGTATGTGTGGATGTGGATGTTTTGAGTTGTATGTGTGCATGTGTATATGCTTTGTATCTGTACATGAGTATATGCAGTTATTAGATGCAACATTTTTGGAATGTTTTACATATTTTTACTGTTCCATTAATGGATTGTACTTGTAATTTCCTTAATAGTTGTGTTCTTCTGTTCCTGTGAAGCCTAGCTTCTCAAGATTTGTATTGAGGCAGTTGCTATCATACCCCAGTGCCCCAATAATCACAGGCATAAATCTGAAGGTGTAATCAGGGTGGAGTAGAGTATCTGCAGATTTCTCATCAGTTCTGCATAAATATTCTACTTTTCGCTAATGTTTGATATTATATTGGCATCTGCTGGGCAGCTAATTTCCACTACTGGGCATGCTTTCTTCTTCCTGTCCCATATCATAATATCTTATCTGTTATGCCTGCACTTTATTGGGGTTTTTACTGGAACATTTCACTAGTACTCTCTCATATTATGTATACGGATGTCTTCCACATTGCTGTAGCTTTTAATGTGTTTATTATCGGGACTATCTTTTTTACGAACTGCATTGTACTGTGTTTTGGCTCTACATCATGCCTCATAGGTAGATAGTATTGCGATGACATCTTTGGACAGCTGCTGATGACATGGGTGATATCTTCGATGTTAGTTCTGCAGAGTCTGCACCTTGTATTACATTTAGGTGTTTTGCCTGCATCCCTATCTCTTTTGTGAATCAGGTATTTCGTGCTAATCTCCTGTTCCTGGATTGCAAAAGCATATCCTTCAAAGTGGGAGCCAATATAGCGGTTGTTGGTCCAAGATAGACTACTTTCCTTATCTATATTACTCTCACTCTGGAGCTTCCTGGCAACATATCCATGCATGATTTTTTTCTGATAGGCATGCAGTTTTTCATCCATGATATTCACTGCGATACTGCTGAGCGACATCCCTGGGTGTGAGTTTTTGATTATCACACAGGGAATATCTCTCAAGGAGTTCCTTCCTAGCTATCATGATCTTATCTGTTTCATGCAGATAGACTTGCTCGAGAAATGCTTCGAGGTTCGTAGATGTTGTTGGAGAGATATGATGCGACATTCAAATGTTGTCTGGACTGATGTTAGGCCTCTGCCTCCCTGCTTACGTTTCAAGTAAAGGCGGTCTATGTCACTGTTGATGTGGAAGTTTCCAGTGTTGTTCAGTATTTTTCGAGTTCCAACATCAACTGCTCGGATTTCGTCTATCTTCCAATTGTGTATTCCAAACGTTGGTGTTAGGACAGGCACAGCAAACAAATTGTGAGCCACTGTTTTGTTTTGCGCAGAGTGTTCTGATGACCAGATCTTTCTTAATCGGGTGTAGTATGCCCTGGTTACGCGTTCTTTATTACAGATACCATTATAGGATATGTTTTCATCTATCCCCAGGTATCTGTAGCAGTCCTCATCAGATGTCGGTGAAACAGTTAGGCCATTGATGACAATGTTGCTAGATTGGGTTGTTGTTTTTCCCCGCTTTACAGTCGTGTATGAGCATTTATCTTGGCCAAACTCCATTCCTATATCCTCTGAGAACGTTGTAACCAGGTCAAGATTTTTCTTCATTCCATCTATGTTATTGGCATAGAGTTTCACATCGTCCAATAAGAAATTATGGGTAGGGTTCGTATTTCTGTCCTCCTGTGAGCCAATGATATATCCCTCTCATTTCTTGATCAGAAAGGACAAGGGGTTTAATGACAAGATGAATAATATCATAGAGAGACTGTCTCCCTGAAATATTCCCCCGCAATATTTTATTTTATCAATGAAAATAGAGTCCTCCCTCTCTGTCTTTAACCTTATGATAGTAGCCCAAGAAGAAGACAGCCTCTCTATGGCTCTGACAATAATGTCTGGGAATTTAGCAGGTTGGAGGGCCTCTATCATCCAAGAGTGGGGAACAGAATCGAATGCTTTCCTGTAGTCCAGCCAGACTGTAGTCATATTCCTCCTAAGTTGTCGCACCTCCGACATCGCAGTTTTGTTGATTAGGAGTTGTTCAGCACATCCCAAACCCCTATCTTTTCAGCTGCTTGTTTCATCTTTGATGATGTTATTATTTTCACAGTGATCTTGGAGGAATAGGTTGAGGCGAGCTGCATACATCTTATACATCAGGTTCTGACATGCAATGGGTCGGTAGTTTTTTGCCAAGTGGGTGTCTTTGTTCTTGGGAACCAGTAATGTTTGTGTTAATGTCAACCATTCTGGTATAAGTGTATCTCCCTTAAGAACTTGTTGGTAGAGGTCAGTAAGATACCTCCGATAGAATATCATGTCTCTTTCTGGTGTTTTCTTATCTTGGAGTTTTCCTATCACAGTCTCAAGGGTACCCTCACTTATTTCGTATGTTTTTGTTGTAGTGTAGGAGCAATAGTTCTTTTGGATTTCTCTTAGCCACACTGCATCTTGGTTGCAATTCTTCTTTTCACCCCATATTTTTCTCCAAAAGGAATCTATGTCTTTCTGGGATGGGGCCTCAGCGACACTTATTATTTTGCCCTTCATATCTCTATAGACTGATGTTTGGTTTCGTCTGAATCTTTTATTAAGCACTTTTATCTCATCTACCTTCTTCAGGTATCAGCGTTTTTCGCTAACAGCTCTCAATTCTTGTTTGAAGGTGATCAGCTTATATTGGAGAGTTCTGGTTCTACTGTTACCAAACATCGTCTCTATTTTATTTTTCACTCTTTGTTGGTGAGGAGTAAGGTTTTTATTTGTGTTTGTTTGCATGGAAGGAGCATGTCACATATCCTATGTTTTTTCGTAGGTCAGCAATCTTTTTTTCTATTTTAGTTATATATGATGGTATTTTTGGTGGTGTTTTGTTCTTGTTAATATCTCTGCTATCAGCAAGATAATGCTTCACTGTCATTGCTAAGGCATATAAACAGGCGTTGATTTGCCAAAATGTTGGGGTTTTTATCCGTCGTAAATATTCATCCCCTATTTCGTCAATAACACATAGTATTTCATTACTTGTTTTTTTTATTCAACATTGTCGTTTTAACACGTTCAGCAAGAGAGATATTTATCCATGAGTTAATTTCTCTCTGGAAGATTTGGTTGAGGAACATTTTCAATTGTTTATACTTTTGATTATCATTATCGATAGTATTTTCCATAACAGTCGAGGTAGACTAGGATGGTACACGCGGTGTCACATTTATTCGATTATTATTATTAACGATAGTGTTTTCCACAGCATTCGAGGTAGACTTAGATGGTACATGGGTGTCAAGTTTCTTACAGGCTTAACTGTTTCAAGGCGCTGTTCGACCTGGCTGCTAGGAAGTCTAGTAGCATGGCGACCTGTTTTTAACATGTTGATAACCTGTTTGTTGTTGGGGACTTACAATTAATAATATTTATCTTATTTTTACGTTCAACAAATGTCGCTTATTGGCGTAATTGTTTAGCTGTGAAATAATTTAGCTCTGTGAGCATTTCGTCCCAGTGTAGCTTCATTCTATTCATATAGCCAATGGAGGGATTGTTTTTTGCCATTTTATAACAATTAAATAAATCATTATTAAGTTCGCAACTCCAAGAGAAATGCGATTTATAATTTCGGTTTCTTCTGTAGCTACAACTGAATAAAGTTTGATTACCTTCCTTGTTATTTGTCTTCGGTACTTCCTTAATTTTTTTGTTGATGTTGTGTTCAGCCATGCTGTTTGTAGCAAATCCTTGTAAAATGAATTATGTATTTAGTCGGATATCTCTACGAATTCGAATAAAAGGTGTCTTCAGAAGGGATAGTTAGAAGAATAACCAGTTATTCAACCTGACAGTAGTTGTGGCATTACTGTCGGAGATAGTATTCATCTTAATTTTAATAAATAGTCTCCCACGCCAAAATATGAGACTGATCGCGTTGACTGTCTAGTATGTATGTATGTATCTATGTATGTATGTATGTATGTATGTATGTATGTTCTTCTGGTTTTATAATTTCACAAAGTTTTACCAATAGAGAGAGAGTCGGTTTCTAACATAGACACAATACTCTCTCATTGGAATTTACACAACATCAACTAGGTAGATATGTCTGCATGCATGTGTATGTATGGATGTTATTGAATGTGTGTATGTGTATGTTTTGAGTTGTATGTGTGCATGTGTATATTATTTTTATCTGTACATGTGTATATGCAGTTATTAGATGCACAATTTTTGGAATGTTTTACATATTTTTACTGTTCCATTAATGGATTGTACTTGTAATTTCCTAACTAGTTGTTGTATGTATGTATGTATGTATGTATGTATGAATGTCTGTCTGTCTGTATGTATATATGTATGTTTTTATATAAATATGTATGTATTTATGTTCGCATATTTGCATGTATATATGAGCCAGAGACCTCTAGTTCTTGTTAGGATATCATTCTAGAAGAAGGAAAACTATTGATGTAAAACCTGTAATTCGGTGGCAGCCGATGATGTGGACCTGTTCTCCTTTTTGGATAACCATCACCGTTGTTCAGGGTGTGGGATAGGTCCAGTGCAAGGTCTTAAAAAAAAAGCTTCAAGCGCTGGCAACAAATGATGTAAATGACTTTCACCTTCCCTGCAGCATATGCAGAAGGGAAGCAATGTGCTTGGTAGGGATAAAAGGTCATATTCGTCCTATCCATGTATGAGAAAAAGGTCAAGGGATGGCAATTCTCGAACCAGAACTACATCCATTATGTAGGTATATATGAATGTATGTATGTATATCTGTTTGTGTGCCAGGCTGTCTATACTTTTGTTTGTCCATCTTGCTCATCTCTATATGTGTGTATTTGTCTGTATGCATGTGTGTCTGCCTATCGGTATATCTATTTGTACCGTTATCTGGATATATATATATATATATATATATATATATATATATATATATATATATATATAAAGAGTGAGGACCCAACGGCTGAACTCCGGCCATTTCGACAGCTAGATCCGGTCGGATCTAGCTGTCTGGGTCCTGACTCTTTTTCTATTAGCCACTCTACTACCCAAAGTATCGAGTATTCTCGTGCGTTATGGCCCACCTGGTATACTACCACACCTTCTTTGTTATATATATATATATATATATATATATATATATATATATATACATATATATATATATATATATATATAACGGATAGAGAGTAAGAGAATGGAAGTGAGAAAGGGATATTGAGGAAGAATCGACCCCAGTACTTGACTGGTAATTTTTATCGACCTCGAAAGCATGAAAGACAAAGTTGAACTCGGCGGGATTTGAGCGCAGAGAGTAGAAAGCATATAGTATCTTTCATCAAATGGAAGATACTATATGGCGTTTGATGGTCTAGATATATTGCGCAAGACTGAAAAAGGAACACCGAGAATAATTAGCGTTGACCCTTGTCTCAACGTATCGGATATTAGCTCTTTATTAGGAAAGAGGAGTAAAGTGAGGGGAAGGAGGTTGGAAGGTTGAATAATATGGATAATATAATATAGATTAATATATATATATATATATGTGTGTGTGTGTGTGTGTGTGTGTGTGTGTGTGTGTGTGTGTGTGTGTGTGTGTGTGCGTGTGCGTGTGTGTTTGTGTGAAGTAGAGATAAAGATGTTCGTCACATTAGTAGATAAACTTAAGAAAATTAACAAAGAAAATACAAGACAATGAACGGAAACAAAACAAAACAAAAAACAATTTTAAAAGGTGAAGCCTTAAAAAATTATTAGGTTTCCCCTTTAAAAATTGTTTTTCGTTTCGTTTTGTTTCCGTTCGTTGTCCTGTATTTTCTTTGTTAATTTTCTTAAGTTATATATATATATATATATATATATTTCTGTTTGGAAGTTTCTTTGCTTTTATGTCCTGTCTTTGTGTCTGCTTATCTTTAATAATAATGATAATTATAATGATTGAAATCTATCAGCACCGGCTCTAATATCATTCCACCATCACCATAACTCCACTATCGCTGCCGTCACTACTCCAGCACACAAAAAATTATAAAATCACGTGAAGAAATTCTCGCTACTACTACTAGGGATATTTAGTCGAGTAACAACAGCAACAATAAATACTAAAATTCAATAACCCCCTCTACTACTACAAGAAAAAGAAAACATTAAGAACAAAAACAACATGAAATATCACGACAGTAATAACAATAGACTGCAACAGCAACATTGAGTGAAATGAAAAACAATTGAATAGAAATAACGACATGAATGACGCTTTAGGCAGTAATACTGAAGGTTTCACACGATTGTTTTGCCCGTAGGTGAGCTGCATATGTTCGGTCGCCTTCTATCTACTGACAGAACAAAATGGTTGAAGAAGCTGAATATAGCTGTAATGGTGTGCTATTTTTTTGCGTAGGTCTATCATTAATGAGAGAAAGCCAGTAGAAGGTTACAGAAAACGAATGCTTATCATTTGGAAGGAAAGACAAGAGTTGAATGTGACCGAACAAAGACTATGTGACCAAACGCAGATGGCTAACGAAGATCACGTTGGAAGAAATAAGAAGGAGAGATATATCGGTAGAGGTCACAACTGAGAACGACAATCAGGAAACTAGTGAAATCGTAACGAATGCGTGAACGAGAAGAAACTTGAAAGAGGGTCGATGATTAGTATCATTAAGAATGAAAGGAATGAAAAGGAGGGGATAAAGATAAGAAGAAGACTAATGAGATCATGGAAATAATGAAAGAGGGTTCTCTGAAGCAACTACAGGGATTGGAGACGGCGAATAGAACATCTCTGAATGAATGGACAAAAATGGTAATCGAGGTACTGAATGACATTAGAACTGACGATATATCTGATACAAATAGATTTAATGGTTCTATGGCTTTCTTTGTGGCAAGGCAAATGGGATTTGTAAATCTATCGAATCGGAAAAAAGGGAAGGAACCATGGTGGAAGGAAAGAATTAGAGAATCAATTAACGAATTAAGAAAGGCTATTGAAACATAAGAATCGAAAGGAAATAAAGAAGATTAAACATCTTGGGATAGAAAAGAAATATAATATACAAAAGAAAGGTATAAATGATGTTATTGAGGAGTTGATACAAAGGGTGCAGGACAAGGCGTCCAAACCGAGAACAACTCAACAATACAGAATCAATAGAATGTTCATGTGTGATCAGAAAATAGTGCACCAATAACCCTAGGGTAAAAGTAAGAAAGAAAGTGTGTCTCGGATTCAGAAGAAAACTAAAGGTTTAGGTCAAATGAATGACATGTTAAACAATCATGCCGAGATACCTATATGGACTGTGCTCTGTCGGAAGGAACCTGCTAAAGGCAATGTAGTAGCTAATTTTAGACCCCTATCCTGCTTGCCACTGGAGACTTATGACTGGAATCATCTCTGAAACCGTGTATCAATTCGTTGAGGAGAATGAAAACCGGAAGAGCTAAAAGAGTGAAAAAAGAACAGTATAGGTACAAAACATCAATTGCTGATTGATAAAATAATCCTTGAAGATAGTAAAAAGTGGCACAAGAACTTAGCCATGATGTAGGTGGACTATAATAAAGCTACGACATGGTCCCCCACAGTTGGATATTAGAGTGTCTGAACATTTTTCACGTGCCAGATATAATTAGGTTTATAGAAAGATCGATGGTCAGTCGGAAAACAAAATTAATTTCCTGTGGGGAACAGTTTGGCTCTGTTAACTAACAAAGGTGTATATTCTAGTGAGACGTTTCATCTCTATTCTCATTTGTCATCTGCCTGACCCCGCTGGTCGAAGTCCTTAGAAAATTGAAAATGGGATAAGTGGTAGATATAATAGCTATCTGTTATACATGGATCTTTTAAAGTTATTTGCGAAAAAAGAGGACGGAATTGACAGCGTAAAATCTACTGTAGACCCGATTAGTCATCATATTGGGATGGAGTTTGGGATAGAGAAATGTGGAGTTGTAACCCTGAAACATGGAAAACTAACTAAGGGTAGGGGGATTGAGCTTGCAAATGGCCAGACTTTTAAAGAAGTGGGAGAGAAAGGATACAAATATTTGGTTGTCTTTGAGTTGGATAAGATCAAAGAGAAAGAAATGAAGATGTTAAAAAATACATCAGGTGGGTGAGACTTATAATGTTGACTAAATAGAATGGAAGGAATAAGATGAAGGCAACGAAAACATGGGCTATGTCTCTCATGCGCTACAGAGCAGGAGTTATTAAATAGAGGAAAAATGAATTGGAAAGTATTGATAAGAAAACAAGGGAATTGGGGACAGTTCATAAAGAACTGCACCTAAAGAGTGATGTTACAAGACTTTATGTTGAAAGAAAGGAAGTAGTGTACTAAGTTGTGAAGATTGTGTCAAAAGTTAAACAAAAAAACCCAACCTAATTTGTATGGGGTAACATCATGCAAAATGTAAGATTCTTCGACACATTGAAATCTAATGATGCAGTAGCACCTAATGTATGTAAGAAGAGGGTGAAAAAGATATTGAAAAGGAATGGAAGGATTAGCTTATGTAAAGAGAGTACACTAGAGATAAAGTAAGCATTGATTGGAAAAAGAGCTGGTGTGGCTTAAAAATGAAAGGGTACATAGTTGGCGTTGGCGTTGTGCCTAAATCAGAAATCATTATTGTTATTGTCGTTTTTGTTGTTGATCACACCTACAGAAATCTCAGTTCAGCTTTATATGTTATGTATCTTATTTTGCTCATTGTGCATCGCACAAATGCATTTTTATGATTCGTTACTGATCTCCCTCTGTTTCTATATTTTTAGTATGCATTTTTCTTTTCGTTCCTTATTTACACAAATGCCATTCAGTATGATAGATTACAAATCTGCTTACATTTTCAGCTTCAGTAGCATGTGAAAAAACTGGTTTCGCACGTTCCTCTACTCTGAAACAGAATTTCAACAACCTATCAAAATGCCAACCATTTTCCCCCGTTAATTCAAAAAGATTTTAAAGTATTTTCATGGAAATATTTCATAATTCAGTTTTCTAGACGTTTTGTTTTCGATTTAAACAAGTGCTTATAAATATTTTAATAATGGTTTTTAGAGTTGTGTAAGAAAACAAGTTTTCTGTATTAATAATGTCTCTCATGCTTTAATAATTTCTATTATATTTCTACTTGTTATGATTGTTAAGTAACACATTTTTCTATGGTATTTATTTATTTACTTTTCAGTATACTTTTTATTACAATAGCAAATGAACATCGAAACAAATAAATACTTTTGTTATATATATATATATATATATATATATATATATATATATATATGGGGAGAGAGAGAGAGAGAGAGAGAGAGAGAGAGGAAAAATACTATATCACATTAATTTAAAATGCTTTGAATTCAATTTCAAAAGCAACGTTCCCCACCAAAAAATAACAAAAAAAAAAAATCAAAAAATCAAAAGGAAAAAAAAATTTGCAATTAAGAGACGTTTATTTAGCAAACGAAAATGAATTAATATGCTATAAATCGTATGATAGAAATACAAAGGTGTATCGAAAATATGAAAAACAAGGTTATAAACATATTGAAAGAATTTTTAATATCTCAATAAAAATGTATAAATATTCTTTCAATTACATCGAGGTTAAAAAATAAATTATTATAGTAACAGCATGGAACGACAAACACATATTCACACACACACACACACCACACACACACACACACACACACACACACACACACACACACACACACACACACACACACACACACACACATACACAGACACACACACACACACAGACATATATATATATAAGTGTATGTATGTATTATGTATGTATGTATGTCAGGTCGCTCTTTAGCGATACTGGTAACATGTAACCGAGTACAATATGTGCATGGTCGGGTCATCGGTGACTAAGCCGGCAACACCGCCAAGCTGCTTTGTGAGGAGGGTGTATTTGGACACCCTGTGGCATGAAAAAGAAAATCCGTCAAATGGCGGAGGAACCCAGGAGAGTCAACGGCTATGCAATACATTTTTTTCATTTTTTTGTGGGGCGAAAAACTCTAAGTCTTCATAAAGACATATCTCTAGGAGAAGATCACTCTGATATAAAACCTGCGAATTAGTTTGCATCCAATGATGTAGACCAATTCTTGTTTGGGGGCAAATGTATTTGATGTTCAGAGAGAGGGATTGGCCCCGTGCAAAGCCTTTCTCCACTTAAAAAAAGCTTCAAACACAGTCATCGCTGGTTACGTGATATTTTTTGCGATGCATGGTATTTCCGGGCATAGACAAGTCCCTAGCAGGACTAAAAAGCCACGTCGATGATTCTCATTCTTAAGTATCAAGCGATGGCATTACTCAAAATTAATTTGCAGCTATCATGTATGTATGTTCTTCTGGTTTTATAATTTCACAAAGTTTTACCAATAGCTCTCATTGGAATTTACACATCAACTAGGTAGATATGTATGTTTGCATGCATGCATGTGTAGATATGGATGTATGTGGGGATGTGTATGTTTTGAGTTGTATGTGTGCATGTGTATATGCTTTGTATCTGTACATGTGTATATGCAGTTATTAGATGCAACATTTTTGGAATGTTTTACATATTTTTACTGTTCCATTAATGGATTGTACTTGTAATTTCCTAACTAGTTGTGTTCTTTCTGTTCCTGTGAAGCCTAGCTTCTCAAGATTTGTATTGAAGCAGTTACTAACATATCCCAGTGCTCCAATAATCACAGGCATACATCTGAAGGTGTAATCAGGGTGGAGTATCTGCAGATTTCTCATCAGTTCTGCATAAATATTCTCCTTTTCACTAATCTTTGATATTATATTGGCATCTGCTGGGCAGCTAATTTCCACTACTGTGCATGTTTTCTTCTCCCTGTCCCATATCATAATATCTGGTCTGTTATGCCTGCATTTTATTGGGTTTTTACTGGAACATTCCACCAGTACTCTTTCATATTATGTACATGGATGTCTTCCACTTTGTTGTAGCTTTTAATGTGTTTATTATCGGGGCTATCTTTTTTACGAACTGCATTGTACAGTGTTTTGGCCACTACATCATGCCTCATAGGTAGATAGTACCGCGATGACATCTTTCGGCAGCTGCTGATGACATGGGTGATATCCTCGATGTTAGTTCTGCAGAGTCTGCACTTGTTATCACATCTAGGTGTTTTTCCTGCATCCCTATCTCTTTTGTGAATGAGGTATTTCGTGCTAATCTCCTGTTCTTGGATTGCAAAAGCGTATCCTTCAAAGTGGGAGCCAATATAGCGGTTGTTGGTCCAAGATAGACTACTTTCCTTATCTTTATTACTCTCACTCTGGAGCTTCCTGGCAACATATCCATGCATGATTGTTTGCTGATAGGCATGCAGTTTTTCATCCATGGATTCACTGCGATACTGCTGAGCGACATCCCTGGGTGCGAGTTTTTGATTATCACACAGGGAATATCTCTCAAGGAGTTCCTTCCCAACTCTCATGATCTTATCTGTTTCATGCAGATAGACTTGCTCGAGAAGCGGGCTCCTACGCTTCGAGGTTCGTAGATGTTGTCGGAGAGATATGATGCGACATTCAAATGTTGTCGGGACTGATGTTAAGCCCCTGCCTCCCTGCTTACGTTTCAAGTAAAGGCGGTCTATGTGACTGTTGATGTGGAAGTTTCCGGTGTTGTTCAGTATTTTTCGAGTTCCAACATCAACTGCTCGGATTTCGTCTATCGTCCAATTGAGTATTCCAAACGTTGGTGTTAGGACAGGCACAGCAAACACATTGTGAGCGCCACTGTTTTGTTTTGCGCAGAGAGTTCCGATGACCAGATCTTCCTTAATCGGGTGTAGTATTCCCTGGTTACGCGTTCTTTATCACAGATACTATTATAGGATATGTTCTCATCTATCCCCAGGTATCTGTAGCAGTCCTTATCAGATATCGGTGAAGCAGTTAGACCATTGATGACAATGTTGCTAGATTGGGTTGTTGTTTTTCCCCGCTTTACAGTCATGTATGAGCATTTATCTTGGCCAAACTTCATTCCTATATCCTTTGAGAACGTTGTAACCAGGTCAAGATTTTTCTTCATCCCATCCAAGTTCTTGGCATAGAGTTTCAGATCGTCCACAACGAAGTTATGGGTTAGGTTCGTATTTCTGTCCCCCTGTGAGCCAATGATGTATCCCTCACATTTCTTGAGCAGAAAGGACAAGGGGTTTAATGAAAAGATGAACAATATCACAGAGAGACTGTCCCCCTGAAATATACCCCTGCAATATTTTATTTTATCAGTGAAAATAGAGTCCTCCCTCTCTGTCTTTAACCTTAGGATAGTAGCCCAAGAAGAAGACAGCCTCTCTATGGCTCTGACTATAATGTCTGGGACTTTAGCAAGTTGGAGGGCCTCTATCATCCAAGAGTGGGGAACAGAATCGAAAGCTTTCTTGTAGTCCAGCCAGACTGTAGTCATATTCCTCCTAAGTTGTCGCACCTCCGACATCGCAGTTTTGTTGATTAGGAGTTGTTCAGCACATCCCCAAACCCTTTTCTTTCCAGCTGCTTGTTCATCTGTGATGATGTTATTATTTTCACAGTAATCTTGGAGGAATAGGTTGAGGCAGGCTGTATACATCTTATACATTAGGTTCTGGCATGCAATGGGTCGGTAGTTTTTTGCCAAGTGGGTGTCTTTGTTCTTGGGGACCAGTAACGTTTGTGCTAATGTCAACCATTCTGGTATAAGTGTATCTCCCTTAAGAACTTGTTGGTAGAGATCAGTAAGAGACGTCCGATAGAATATTAGTTTCTTGTACCAGTAGCCGACAATCATGTCTCTTCCTGGTGTTTTCTTATCTTGGAGTTTTCCTATCACAGTCTCAAGGGTACCCCCACTTATTTCGTATGTTTTTGTTGTAGTGTAGGAGCAATAGTTCTTTCGGATTTCTCTTAGCCACACTGCATCTTGGTTGAAATTCTTCTTTTCACCCCATATTTTTCTCCAAAAGGAATCTATGTATTTCTGGGATGGGGCCTCAGTGACACTTATTATTTTGCCCTTCATATCTCTATAGACTGATGTTTGGTTTCGTCTAATCTTTTATTAAGCATTTTTCTCTCATCTACCTTCTTCAGGTATCGGCGTTTTTCGCTAACAGCTCTCAATTCTTGTTTGAGGGTGATCAGCTTATATTGGAGAGTTCTGGTTCTACTGTTACCAAACATCGTCTCTATTTTATTTTTCAGTCTTTGTTGGTGAAGAGTGAGGTTTTTTTGTGTTTGTTTGTATGTAAGGAGCATTATCACATGACCTATGTTTTTTCGTAGGTCAACACTCTTTTTTTCTATGTTAGTTATATATGATGGTATTTTTGGTGGTGTTTTGTTCTTGTTAATTTCTCTGCAATCACCAAGATAATGCTTCACTGTCATTGCTAAGGCATATAAACAGGCGTTGATTTGCCAAAATGTTGAGGTTTTTATCTGTCGTAAATATTCGTCCCCTATTTCGTCAATAACAAGTAGTATTTCATTATTTGGTTTTTTATTCACCATTGTTATTTTAACACGTTCAGCCAGAGAGATATTTATACATGACTTAATTTCTCTCTGGAAGATTTCGTTGAGGATATGTATGTATGTATGTATGTATGTATGTATGTATGTATGTATGTATGTATGTATGTATGTATGTATGTATGTATGTATGTATGTATGTATGTATGTATGTATGTATGTTTTGGGTTAATGTCGTGGGTAACATGTCGGAGCCTATCTCAGTAAAAAATGGAGTGAAGCAGGGGGATATTCCAGCACCGACCCTGTTTGCCATATACTTTGCAACGGTTTTCTGTATTGCATTCAGGAATTGCGAGCATGGTGTTTACATCCGATATCGAACCTCAGACAGCATATTTAACATCAGGCGCTTTGCTGCGAAGACAAAAGTGTTTACATCAATCATAAGAGACCTCTTGTATGCAGATGATTGCGATCTTGTAGCGCACACAGAGAGTGATATGCAGCACATTTTGAATGCATTTTCTGACGCTTGCACTGCCCTAGGTCTAACTGTCAGTCTCAAGAAAACCGTCATCATGTACCAACCTGCCCCTGGTAGGAAGTACACTGAACCAAACATCTATGTGTATGGCAAACGACTTGGAGTGGTTGATCAGTTTGTCTACCTGGGAAGCACTGTCAATCGATACAGCAACCTTGACAGTGAAATCTCACTTAGGATTAGGAAAGCAAGTGATGCTTTCGGAAAGCTAGAAAGGCGACTCTGGGGTCGGCGAGACATATGCAGGAGGACAAAGGTAAAGGTGTACAGGGCATGTGTGCTCTCTTGTCTTCTTTATGCCTGCGAGACCTGGGTCACATATCGACACCACCTTAAGCAATTGGAGCGTTTCCATCAGTTGTGTCTCAGATGGATCCATGCCGTTCACTGCAGGGACCACATCAGTGATGTCGAGATTTTGGAAAGCTCTATGTGTGACAGTATAGAAGCTCTTGTGCTTAAGCAACGACTCCGTTGGAGTGGTCACCTTGCCAGGATGAAGGATTCTAGAATACCAAAACAACTCTTTTATGGAGAGTTGGTTAAAGGAAAACGACCGCCACATAAAACAAAAAAGGAGGTATAAGGATTCCTTGAAAGCCTCTCTGAAAGATGCTAACATCTCTGCTGATACATGGGAGAATATTGCTGCTGATCGTAATAAATGGCGAAAGATTGTATATGAGGGAAAAGTTGCCTTTGAGGCATCTCGAATCGCATACGAGAAAGTAAAGCGGGATGTGAGGAAGGTCATTGCTGTTGCACTTCCAGACGGCGAGGGTCCTCCTATGGTGCTGACATGCAGCGTATGTGCGAGACTCTGCCTAAGCAAAGCTGGACTCGAAAGTCATCTTCGCAGTCATAAATAAAGACCAGTGGTTGACAACCAGGCTGCTGTTGGAGATGCTACTCATGATGCTTGCCAAACATGTGGTAGATAATGTAAATCAGCAGGAGGGCTCAAGCGACATGCAAAAATACACGAACTCCAACCACAGCCGACTATTCCCAGTGAATGTTTTGGTTGCCGACTCTGTGCAAGACATTTTAGATCATTGGCTGGGCTAAAAAGCCACATTCGATCGCAGCGCTGTTAGTTGCAATCGTGTGTGTGTGTGTGTGTAGATATGCTTATGTGTGTGCGTGTGTGTATATATATATGTATATGTATATTATTATTGTTGTTGTCGTTATTATTATTGTTATTAATGTAACACATACATTAATAACAATAATAATAACGTGTATATGTGTGTGTGAGTGTGTGTGTGTATATATGTATGTGTATGTATATGTATATATATATATATATATATATATATATTTCTCTTTTTTTTATTTTATTTTTATTTATTTATTATTATTATTATTATTATTATTTTATTTTTTTTCTCGTGCAATGGCCATACTCGATAACGAGGGGGCAGCCATCATGTATGTATGTATGTATGTATGTATGTATGTATGTATGTATGTATGTATGTATGTATGTATGTATGTATGTATGCATTGCTTTACATCTGGAGATCTCTCTGCACTTGTCATCACATGGTACCATGGGCCCAGCACTATGTGTCAATAATTGTCACAAGCGTAGTGTTTGTACCAGAGTTTTCAACTCGTTGGCTGGACTAAAAAGTCACACTTGTTCAGCCCATCGGTAGGGGTTCTCCTACATGGATGTAAAGTAGTGGCCGTACTCGAAAACGAGTTGGCAGCCACCATGTATGTATGTATGTATGTATGTATGTATGTATGTATGTATGTATGTATGTATGTATGTATGTATGTATGTATCTATATAGAATTAATTCATAATTATTAATAATGTTATATCGTGCAATGGCCATACTCGATAACGAGGGGGCACCCATCATGTATGTATGTATATATATATATATATATATATATATATATATATATATATTTGTACTAAAAACAAATGAGAACACAAAGGAAAATTACACAGTTGAAATTAGTAAGAGATACCCTGCTCTTCATGACCATGGTTCAACCAAGAAGTAGTAACGAAAAGGAAAGCATTAAATAGTGCCTATTCTAAACATATACTTCATTCGACTGAAATAAATAAACGGCTTATAACTGAAAGGAAACTGGATGATGCTTATATAAAAAAGAAAACAAGAATGCTACATTAGAGAGTAAGTAGAACTAGTGCATAATGACCATTTAAATAAAAAAGCTAAGCTTGTTGGAGTGTTACCAACGAAATAATTGGAAGAAAGCAATCCAACGAAGGTAAAATAAAAGCTGAAAGCCCACAGGAAGGAGTATAGTTGTGGAAGGAGCATTTTGTTAAGTTACTTGGACAACCCCTCTTGATAGTTGGAGGAAATATTGACAAGGTATGTGATCCACATCATATTGATGTTGGTTATTTTACAATGCAGATGTTGAAAGATGCAAATAAGTCGATACAATACAACAAAGCTACAGACTTGGATAATACGCAAGCAGTAGTAAGGAAGGTATGAATGAATAATGAGCTGCTTGAAATCTGCCAAAACCTTCAAAGGAGATGGAACGAAAATCTGGAGAAAAGAAGAATGGTGTTTCTACACAAGAAGGGTGACCTGTGATATACAGCAAATTATCGAGGAATTACTTTATCAGTAGCTGCAGTTAAAATCTAAAACAGATTGCTACTAAACAAAATCAGACTGCATCTAGACCCGAAAGTCAGAATAAATCAAAATGGTTTCAGACAGAATAGATCAACTGTTTCACAAATATTGACACTGTAGTGGCTACTAGAATGTATCAGATCAAACAACCTGAAAGCTGTACTGTTTCTCATTGACTTCAAATATGCTTTTGGCTTTATCCATAGTGGAACGGTTATGTCAATCCTAGTTGCATATGGAATACCTGATGCCATAGATTCTGCTATAAATATACTCTACATAAATACAGAAGTTCACGTTCACTTTCCTGGTGGTGATACCGAGGTGTTTGAAATCCTCGTGGCATCATATATTTTCATAATCATTCTGGACTCTGCCATAAGGGAAACCATTGTTAATAAACAATATCTTGGCTTTACATTGACACACAGGAGAAGTAAGCGAAAGCCACCAACTGTTAAATGTAATACACATTTTGCTAATGACATAGTACTTCTATCAAATACCATTGATCAACCTAAAGAACTTTATAAGGTGGAATACTCTGCTAGGAAAATTGATCTACCAAGGCAGAGTACATGTCATTAAACCAAGAATATGGAAATCTGGTCACACTAGATGGTGGAATACTAAATTGAGGTGACGATTTTTATATTTGGTCAGTTGATATTACAATTCTTTAAAGTTTGGGCTATATTGGACAGGATATGGAAGTCTTATTTATCCAGAAAATCAAAATATTCAGAAAATCTGTTCAGCCACTGTTGTATGGATCAGGTACATGGACCATGACACTAGTATTTAAGAAGAAACAGGATGGATCATACAGTAAAATGCTTAGTGTTATACAAAACATAAACTGACGTGAACATATTACAAATGAAAGTTTATACAGAAAATTGCCCAACATAACAACAATTGCTCAAATACGGTTACGATTTGCATGACTTTGCCAGAGAAGTAAGCATGAAGTTATGCACTCGCTATTGTGGGAACCAGCACATTGGAAGACCTGCTCGAACATTCATCAATCAAATCTCAGACGATACAAAACTCAGTAGGGAACTGTTGCCAGGACAATGGAAAATCGTGAATTGGGGAATGACTTTGTCAAGAATGTTCAACTGTGGTCACAATGATGATATATATATATATATATATATATATATATATATATATCAGCCTGTGTTTACATTTATATATATCCATAAGCACATCTATCTATCTATCTATCTATCTATCTATCTATCTATCTATCTATCTATCTATCTATCTATCTATCTATCTATCTATCTATCTATCTATCTATCTATCTATCTATCTATCCGTCTATACCTCTACGTATTCCTCACCGGACAACCGGTGTGGGCTCCGTTGGTGAGGCGAGCCTTCCCACGACTCGTCTCGCTGACTGAGCTGCAGTGCTGGGTCAAGCAAAGACCGAGGAAAATGGGCGACTGGCACATCGAATGTGCTCAGGCGCTCACAGTCCTCTGGCAAACGGACCCGGCGATCAGTAGAGACACCACTTCGACATTATATAGAGGAAAGGGCCGCAGCAAGTGCGACGACGCGCTCGGAGAAACTCTAGGCGTAGCGGAAGACGAACTAGCCAGTCTGTTCGGTAGGACCTTCCGCCCGGGACCAATGGACAACTTCCAAAAGTCCCTGGCCTGGCAGTGCTACCGAGGAGCTCTGCCAGTTCGAGACAAGCTCTACAGACACGGGCGCCCGGGTAGGGACCCTTCGAAAAAGATCTGTCCGAGAGGCGTGCGCGACGAGGAAACCGTCGCACACGCATCTGTACACTTCCCTGGCGTTACCGACCTGTGGGGCTATGTGGAACGACAATTATCGCGGGTCGGACCAATCCAGTTGACCACCAAGTCCATTGTGATGATCAAACCGCCACCCTCCTTCAAAAACGAGGGAGAGGCGGTTTTCCTATGTGTTATGGCTATGGTGAAAGAGGTTATATGGTGGACGAGGTTAAAACGGCTGAATTCAGACACCTTTCTCTCCGGCGAGCAACTGATTCGTTTTTTCAAATATCATTTTGGAAGAAGAAGCAGGATGGAGAGAGAGGTGCTGTACCTCAGCAAATTTTATAAAAGGTGGGTGAATGTGGCAAAGATGGCCCGAGTGGTTGGGCCTTCTCTCTATATAAGCCTGTAGGTTGAGGAAAAAGAGGAAGATGGAAGGTAGTACTCACTCTTGGTGCTCCTGGAGATGAGGGTTGTACATTTTTTCAGGGTGTGTACAACCCCTGTGTAACACCTCCCCCTATTGGGATTTCAATTGTTATTTGTTATTGTATTAATAGTTTTATTTTCATATACCTGTATGTAAACTCCCCATTTGTATTTGTCCCCTTCTGTTGTGCCCTTGTGGCTAATAAAGAAATTTATCTATCTATTTATCTATCTACCTACCTACCAACGTATTTATCTATCTATCTACATGACATTTAATTTCATATTATTTAATCAGTGTCCCTATGATTAAGACACAATAATTAGTCGCATTGAAGAAGTAGATGCTACAAGATTATTTTATTCATTTACAAATAACGTTCCTTTTAATATATAATTTAATCTTAACACAACGCTCAATTAGATACGTCCATTTTCAATATTATCTCGTCTACACAAGACATTTACTGTGCTGGCACAACAATAGCTATGATGATGATGGTGATAATGAAGAGGAGAGTTGAACAGCAACTACAATAACAATAACAGCAACAAGAAAATCAACGAAAACAGCAAAAACAACAACAATGATAATAAGAATGGTTTTTGATTTAAGCACAAGGCCATCAATTTCTGGGGACAGGAAAATCGATCACATCGACCACAATGCACTACAGGTGCTTTATGTTATCGTATATATATATATACATATATTATATATACGTATATATATATATATATATATATATATATATATATACACACACACGTATATATATATATATATATATATATATATATATATATATACATATATATATATATATATATATACACGTATATATATACACGTATATATATACGTATATATATATATAAAAATATATATAAATATATATATACATATACACACACACCTATATATATATATATATATATATATATATATACATATATATATATATATATATATATATATATGTGTGTATGTATGTATGTGTGTGTATGTGTGGGTGTGGGTGTATGTGTGTGTGTGTTTGAGTTATATAATAAAATCAACAACAACACTCTTCAGACGACAAACACTTGAATAAATTACTACAGAGCACAATATCAGTAAGGGAATTGGCTTATAATTCGATTTGGGGGAAAATGTGTTCAAGCCCCATGGCAGATAGAACAAATCATTCACGAGAAGCAGACATAAAAGAATTACTACAAATATAGCAGCAGACTTCCAAATACTCCGAGTGGACCCAGATAGATGAAAGAAAAGATTAAAATTGAATATTAGATACGCATTACCTGCCTAGTTAAAAGAGTGCTAAATGTAAACAAAATATCTGTGAATAAGGTCATAGTTGTGGTTATCTCAAGTGACATGCAATAATTTATTTCTATAATATTCTCTATTAGCTAAACCATGGTAGACAGAAAAACACATGAAATATAATAGATACATTCAAAATGCAACAAGCAACAAATTCGTGATATAAATATTATATTTACCAGAAATACAAGGAGATAAGGGACTCCTGCATGTGGAAAACTTTACAAATATTTACACTAAGACTTACAGAAATATCTTGTAAATAATGGTTTCGGATTTAGACACGAAGCCAACAATTTTGAGGAAGAGAAAAGACGATTAAATCGACCAGAGTGCGTTACTGGTACTTTATTTTAACGACTCAGGTAGGATGAAATGTAAAGTTAACTTTCGTGGGATTTGAAATCAGAATAGAGGGCTGAAGCGAAAATCTTCTATGTATTTCGTCCATTGCCCTATCAATACTGACAAATTGTCTCCCTTATATCTTCGAAATAATAAAATGTAACGAAATTACTAAATACATTTTCAGTTTAGCGCTATGGGCATGTCTCTTTTCTGACTCGCCGAGACTGAAAGGCTTCCCATAAAATAGATGAACATAGACTTTGAATATGGTCAATGCCACTACGTTTTCCTTTCGATTGAGCGATAAGAAACTGGAAGGGAATAAATACAATAACTTCGTCGGCTTACTTTACTCAACTTCACCCCCTAATTAGAAGTGCAAGTGTGTGGGTGTTGTGTACATGATGTAATATCTATAACATGGTGAGATACATTTAACTAACTGTATCTCCTGTCTTTAAAAGTTGTCATCTTATTAGAAATTATTAATACGTTCTCAGAAATAGCACGAAATATATTTTCTTTGTTTCGTTTTGTTTTGTTTCATGAAAAGTACAAAGTAACCCGAGGTTGTCGAATATAATAACAACTCTCTTAGATTATTTCATTCTCTGCGTAAGGATGAAAGATAAACATAGCCTCGGTGGAATTTGAACTCAGAAACTAGAAGGCCGCAAGGAAATACCGCAAATATTTCGTCCAACGTGCTAACGAGTCTACCAACTCATGACACTAATAATAATTGTTTCTACATTTGGCACAAGGCCAGCAATTGTCCCAGTGCATTACTGGTACTTTATTTTATCGACCCCGTAAGGATTAAAGGCAAAATTAACCTCGGCGGCATTTGAACTCAGACCGTAAATGATCGTACCTTTATGCTACACAGCATGGCGTCCGACCCTCTACCGATACTGCCAATGCACCGCTAATAATAATGATTTCTTATATAGACACAAAGCCAGAAATTGTTGGGGAGGGAAAAGTCGATTAAACCGACTCCAGTGCGGGACTGGTACTTTATTTTATCGACTCCATAAGGATGAAAGGCAGAGCTAACCTCGGCGAGATTTGAACTCATATCGTAAATCACCGTAACTCTATGCTGCAAAGCATGGTGTCCGACTCTCTACCGATACTGCCAATCCACGAATGGTTTCTGATTCAGGCACAAGGCCAACAATTTTTAGGGAGAGGAAAGTCGATTAAATCGACCTAGTGCGTTAATAATGGATTCTGATTCAGGCACAATCCCAATGGTTGGCTTTTGTCACACTAGACTGACACCAAGAAAACATTGAAGACAGCATAGGATAGCAAAGCACGATACAGTATGTGTCTTCTGTGTGTAAAAAGTAATAACAGAGTACAACAAAACATTCAAGCAAAATAATTGTTTCTACGTTAGGCAGGGATTTGAAAGGCAAAGTTAACCTCGGCGGGATTTGAACTCAGAATAGCAAGGGCCGTAACTCTATGCGTCAAAGCATGGCGTCCGACCCTCTACCGATACTGCCAATCCACCGCCCTCTACCGATACTCCCAATCCACAAGCAAAATAATATTCTCCAATGGGAGGCAAAATTTACTAGAGTATATCGTGGAAAAATCCCGCAAAAACCACGATCACCCCAACGGCCAGGACGAATGCCTGCTCTCATTTGACCAAATATCATGGGTTTACCGTTTTTCAGGTCAAAATATAGCTCACTATTTAAGCTCTAGCAAATTTATACAATAAAACGTTTCGAAAACTGATAACAAAAACAACAATCCTACAGGAGCAGAATCATAGACGACAGAAGCAAATCATGAGCAATATTAGTAATGATAATTGTTTCTACTTTTGGCACAAAGCCAGCAATACACCAGTGCATTACTGGTACTTTATTTTATCGACACCGTAAGGATCAAAGGCAAAGTTAACCTCGGCGGGATTTGAACTCAGACCGTAAAGGGGTGTAACTCTATGCTGCAAAGCATGGCGTCCGATCCTCTACGGATGCTGCCAATACAGGCACAAGGCCAGGGAGGGGAAAGTCGAAAAAATCGATGCCAGTTCCTGGCTGGTGCTTATTTTATCGACCCTTCTAAGGATGAAAGGTAAAGCAACCTCGACGGGATTTGAGATCAGAACGTAAAGGACCGTAACTCTATGCCGCTAATCATGTTGCTCGACACTCTACCGATACTGCCAATCCACCACCCTAATAATAATAATAATGGTATCTAATTTAGGTACAAGGCCAGCATCCTGGGGTAGGGGAAAGTCGATTAAGTCGACTCCAGTGCAGTACTGGTGTTTTATTTTATCGACCCCATAACGATGAAAAGCAAAGCTAACCTCGGCGGGATTTGAAATCAGAACGTAAAATGCCGCAACTCTATGTTGATAAGCATGTTGCTCCACACTCCAGCGATACTGCCAATTCCTCACCCTAATAATAATAATAATAATGGTTTCTAATTTAGGTATAAGGCCAGAAATTTTATGGGAGGGGAAAGTCAGTTAAATCGACCAGTTAAATCATTACTGGTACTTTATTTTATCGACCCCGTAAGGATTAGCGGCCACGCTTACCACAGCGCGTTAGCTTTGCCTTAAGTGATTGTTTGGCTGATAATTTAATTGTTATGAGTGAATGAAAAAATATTTGTGATAACCAGATCCCACACTCTTAGTTCCGCGCATCCATATTTATACTTATATGTACATGTAGATACATACATAGATACATAGGTACATACATACATACATATATACATACATACATACATACGTATATTCACACATGCATATATACATGCAAACATACATACATCCATGTATATATATATATATATATACACGTCAATAGAAACATATATTAGCACATACACACACGCACGCACACATGCACACACACATCACATATATATATATATGTGTAAATATATAAGTCAATCTATGTATACATATATATATATATATATATATATATATATATATATATATATATATATATATATATATATATATATATATATATATATATATGTATACATAGATTGACTTATATATTTACACATATATATATATATGTGATGTGTGTGTGCATGTGTGCGTGCGTGTGTGTATGTGCTAATATATGTTTCTATATATATATATATATATATATATATATATATATATATATATATATATATATATATATAGTAGTAATAATAAATTTGAAGACTAAAATCCAAAGAGGGCTCGATAAGGATAAATATATATGAAATATATAAGAACCGTAGAGCAAATATTTATTAAAATAACAGATTAAAGTTTAAGCAAAGAATCGCTGCTTTCACCCTTAACGGGATCTTCTGAAACTCAAGAACATCCGTTAAGGGTGAAAGCAGCGATTCTTTGGTTAAACTTTAATCTGTTTTTTTTTTATAAATAAATAAATATATATATATATATACAAAATCTACATTTACAGACTGACATTTCTTTCTATAGAAAACTCACAATATATAATGAAGACAGCGATCTGTTCTATATATATAATTGTTGCTGGCCACTTACCTTTTCCATTCAAATCAGCGAAAAACAGCGTTCATTTTTATCTGTTTATTAATCATTCACCTTTCCTCTTCTAATTCTCTCTTTGCCATCTTCCTCCACCAACCTCTTGTCTTCCCTCTCCCTCCTTCAGTTCCAGGGATTCCTTCCAGAATATCTTGGAAAGATGAACGTTTCCAATTCCTTATCCGGAAATTAAATCTGATTCTGGCTGACCAGAAAAACTATGTCAGACTTTTCACAATCTACAAAACCATTGTATTCATTTAATTGACCTGAAGCTCTGACCGAATGACCTCTAATTTTAGAATAAATGCTCCCCGTTTTCATGCATTTTTCATACATTTTTGATGTATGTAAAAGATGTATTTTTTAAACGTTGCTTTCATATATTTACGATGTTTTGTTATTTATTTCTGTATATTGGATATATTGATATTCACATGTTATACTAATTTTGGCAGCCATTTGCTTTTGAATAATCATCACGGCGTCTTCATCGTATGATGTTCATTTTCTTCGATGTATTGCCTTATGGCGTATTATGTTTTAACGTATTTTTCTAGAAATGTAGTTTAGATATACACAAAGTCGAATTCTTTTGGGTTTTTTTTTCTGTTCACTTTATCTATCTATTTTATCTATCTAGTCTTACCCTTGATATCCGATACATGATGAATATGTATGTATGTATGTATGTATGTATGTATGTATGTATGTTCTTCTGGTTTTATAATTTCCCAAAGTTTTATCAATAGAGAGAGAGTCGGTGTCTAACATAGACACAAGACTCTCTCATTGGAATTTACACATCAACTAGGTAGATATGTCTGTATGTCTGCATGCATGCATGTGTAGATATGGATGTATGTGTGGATGTGTATGTTTTGAGTTGTATGTGTGCATGTGTATATGTTTTGTATCTGTACATGTGTATATGCAGTTATTAGATGCAACATTTTTGGAATGTTTTACATATTTTTACTGTTCCATTAATGGATTGTACTTGTAATTTCCTAACTAGTTGTGTTATTCTGTTCCTGTGAAGCCTAGCTTCTCAAGATTTGTATTGAGGCAGTTACTAATATATTCCAGTGCCCCAATAATCACAGGCATAAATCTGAAGGTGTAATCAGGGTGGAGTATCTGCAGATTTCTCATCAGTTCTGCATAAATATTCTCCTTTTCACTAATCTTTGATATTATATTGGCATCTGCTGGGCAGCTAATTTCCACTACTGGGCATGTTTTCTTCTCCCTGTCCCATATCATAATATCTGGTCTGTTATGCCTGCATTTTATTGGGGTTTTTACTGGAACATTCCACCAGTACTCTTTCATATTATGTACATGGATATCTTCCACATTGTTGTAGCTTTTAATGTGTTTGTTATCGGGGCTATCTTTTTAACAAACTGCATTGTACAGTGTTTTGGCCACTACATCATGCCTCATAGGTAGATAGTACCGCGATGACATCTTTAGGCAGCTGCTGATGACATGGGTGATATCCTCGATGTTAGTTCTGCAGAGTATGCATTTGTTATCACATCTAGGTGTTTTTCCTGCATCCCTATCTCTTTTGTGAATCAGGTATTTCGTGCTAATCTCCTGTTCTTGGATTGCAAAAGCGTATCCTTCAAAGTTGGAGCCAATATAGCGGTTGTTGGTCCAAGATAGACTAATTTCCTTATCTATATTACTCTCACTCTGGAGCTTCCTGGCAACATATCCATGCATGATTTTTTGCTGATAGGCATGCAGTTTTTCATCCATGGATTCAAGCGATACTGCTGAGCGACATCCCTGGGTGTGAGTTTTTGATTATCACACAGGGAATATCTCTCAAGGAGTTCCTTCCCAACTCTCATGATCTTATCTGTTTCATGCAGATAGACTTGCTCGAGAAGCGGGCTCCTACGCTTCGAGGTTCGTAGATGTTGTCGGAGAGATATGATGCGACATTCAAATGTTGTCTGGACTGATGTTAGGCCTCTGCCTCCCTGCTTATGTTTCAAGTAAAGGCGGTCTATGTGACTGTTGATGTGGAAGTTCCGGTGTTGTTCAGTATTTTTCGAGTTCCAACATCAACTGCTCGGATTTCGTCTATCGTCCAATTGAGTATTCCAAACGTTGGTGTTAGGACAGGCACAGCAAACAAATTGTGAGCCACTGTTTTGTTTTGCGCAGAGAGTTCCGATGACCAGATCTTTCTTATTCCGGTGTAGTATTCCCTGGTTACGCGTTCTTTATTACAGATCCCATTATAGGATATGTTCTCATCTATCCCCAGGTATCTGTAGCAGTCCTCATCAGATATCGGTGAAACAGTTAGATTGTTGACAATGTTGCTAGATTGGGTTGTTGTTTTTCCCCGCTTTACAGTCGTGTATGAGCATTTATCTTGGCCAAACTCCATTCCTATATCCTTTGAGAACGTTGTAACCAGGTCAAGATTTTTCTTCATCACATCCATGTTCTTGGCATAGAGTTTCAGATCGTCCACAAAGAAGTTATGGGTTGTATGTATGTATGTATATATGTATGTATGTATGTATGTATATATGTATGTATGTATGTCAGGTCACCAGTTGGTGCTACTGGTAACATGTATCCCAGTACAACCTGTCCCATGGTCGGGTCGTTGGCGACTAAACTGGCAACCCCACCAAGGTTTCTTGGTGAGGAGGGTGACTTTGGACATCCTGCAGGACTAAAAACAAAACCTGTCAAAGGGCAAAGGAGCTCTTAAGAGTCAATGGCCATCCAAAATCACCGGGAGAGATGACCCCTTAGCCTTTGTCAAGGCAGAATTCTAGGAGAAGGAAAACTCTGATATAACACCTGCGACTCTGATGGTATCCAATGATGTTGACTTGTTCTTCTTTTTGGTAAATATCATCTTGGTTAAGAGAGTGGGACTGGCTTTGTGCAGTGCCTTTGCTCACTATAAAAGCTTCACGGCACAGGCATTGCTTTATATCTGGAGATCTCTCTGCACTTGTCGTCACATGGTACCATGGGCCCAGCACTATGTGTCAATAATTGTCACAAGTGTAGTGTTTGTACCAGAGTTTTCAAGTCGCTGGCTGGACTAAAAAGTCACACTCGTTCAGCGCATCGGTAGGGGTTCTCCTACATGGATATAAAGTAGTGGCCGTACTCGAAAACGAGTTGGCAGCCACCATGTATGTATGTATGTATGTATGTATGTATGTATGTATGTATGTATGTATGTATGTATGTATGTATGTACGTATGTATGTATGTATGTATGTGTGTTTGTATGTGCTTCTGATCTCATCATTCTATACATTTTCACCAATAGAGGGAGGGTCGGTTTCTAACACAGACACAAGACTCTTTCATTGAAATTTTGACATTGACTAGGTAAATAGGTATGTATGTCTGTATGTTTTTCTGTGCAGCTACGGATGTTATTCTTTATGTTGATCTACATGTTTTGAAATATATATGTATACTTGCATGTGTTTCTGTGTCTATACATGTGTATAAGCAGTTATTGCATGCAGATTTTCTGAAATGTTTTACATATTTTTACACTCTCATAAATGGACTATATTAGCAACTTCCTAACTAACCGAACGTTTTCTGGATCTGTAAAGTCCACATTCTCAAGATTTGTACTGAGGCAGTTAGTAACGTCTCCAAGAACCCCAATGACCACAGGTATAATTCTAATGGTATAGTCAGGGTGGAGTATCTGTAGTTTCCTCATTAGTTCAGCATAAATGTTTTCTTTTTCACTGATTATCAGTATTATATTGACATTTCCTGAGCAGCTGACTTTCACTATAGTGCACGCCTACTTTTCTCTGTCCCATATCAATATGTTTGGTTTGTTGTGTTTGCATTTTATTTGGGTTTTGACTGGAACATTCCACCAGTACTCTTTCATATTATATACGTACATGTCCTCCACATTGCTGTAACTTTTAATATGTTTATTTTCAGGGCTAGCTTTTCTACAGATTGCAATGTATAGTATTTTGGTTAGTCAATCACAGCTCATGGGTAGATAGTACCGTGATGACATCTTTGGACAGCTGCTTTTGATAGACGAGACATCCTCATTGTTAATCCCGCGAAGTCTGCATCTGTTATCACATCTAGGTGGTTTGTCTGTGTCACTATCCCCCTTTGTGAATCAGGTATTTTGTAGTTATTTCCTGTACTTGGATTGCAAAAAGCACATCCTTCAAAGTAGAAGCTAATATAGCGATTGTTGGTCCAATATAGACTATTTTGTTTATATACATTACTCTCACTTTGGAATTTCCTGGCAACATAGTCATGCTTAAGTTTTTGCTGTGTAACGAAAAAATTATTTTTCTCTGTTCCTGGCTTGTAATCATTTTTTTGTGATGCTTAGGTCCCAAATAAATAAAAAAAGTGCTATTAAACAGTTAAAACTTTGGGTTTGTAAAAATTCTAAGCTATTCACTAGAATTATTTGTATGCTGGATTTTGCGTTGTATGTAAGTTTAATTTGCTTATGTTAAATGATTTTTTTATATATATGTTTCAGGTTAAATTAAAATTAAAATTAACATTATAAAATAAAGAGAAATACATAAAGAAAATTATGAAAGTGCAATAAAGTATAAAATTGTTAAAAAATGGATTAAAGAGATTTATTGATACTGGATTTTCGCACCCTAAATTGTGTTTTAAGCATTCGTCTCCAGGTTGAAGCAGTGGAACTTGATCAAGGAGGAAGTGCAGGTGACAAGTCAGAGAAGTCGACACGAACCTTTCTCAGGCTTTTACACTCTTAGGGATGGCCTCTGCTCCTGCCATGACGTGCCTGGACTGTTTGACATTATTGGGATGCCATTTGTGCCCAAGGAGTGGCGGCTATTTATAGACAGCTCCACTACAAAAGAAAGAACTGGGAGCAGCGAACAGAATTTGTAGTTGGGACCTGGAACGTCATGTGGGAGCCACTGGTTGATCCCAGGATTATTCTCATGCCGCCACTGCACATTAAAGTAGGGTTGATGAAGCAGTTTGTGAAGGCTCTCAACCAAGAATCAGCCGCTTTTAAGTACCTTCTTGAGTTCTTTCCCAAGTTATCTGTGGCCAAAATCAAAGGTTGAATTTTTGTTGGACCTCAGATAAAGGAGGTGTTTGAGTCTACCAAGCATGGAACTGTTTCAAGGCAGTTGTTAAGGGCTTCCTGGGCAACTACAGAGCTGAAAACTACCAGCAACTGGTGCAGGATCTGATAAAGGCTTTTGGCACCATGGGATGCAGGACGCTCACCTGGAAAAATTCAAGGACAATATGGGCGCCTACACAGAAGAACAAGGCGAACGATTCCACAAAGACGTGAAAGAGATAGAGCGGAGGTTCCAGGACCACTACAATGAAAATATGATGGGGGGGGGGGACACTATATCTGGGGGCTAGTGCGGGAATGCGACCTGGACTACAACCGCAAATCCAGGAAATCCAGTCATTTCTGACGTGTATGAGTTGCTTTATAAGTGTTATTTGTTTTTACTTGTTTGCTTTTGATAAGCTTGTGTAATAAAATAAATATATACTCTGTTGATTTAATTACATGAACTGATAAATTTTAAAAAAATGTGTTTTTTCTTGAAAAATATGAAAATTTCGAAATATCAAACTCCTGACCAGACACCCAAACTTCTGATTAAATAATAGTGTTTTTTTATAATAATGCGATATACCAAACCAGAAAATGACACTTAGAACCGGGGAACAACACATATGTTACACAGTGTAAGCATACAGTGTATCATCCATGGATTCATTACGATATTGCTCGGCAATTTCCCCAGGTAGGAACATTTCGTTATCATGCAGAGAGTATTTCTCAAGGAGCTACTTCCCAACACGCATGATGTTATCTGTCGCGTTTAGACAGGCTTGTTCAATAGATGGGCTTCTACGCTTCGTTGCTCGTAGATATTGTCGGTGTTATGATGCGGCACTCAAATGCTGTCTGCATTGATGTTACGTCTCTTCCTGTTTCCATTTCAAGCTGAGGTGGTTAATGCCGCTGTTGATGTGGACATTTCCGGTTTTGGCTAGGATATTTCGGGTTTTAATATATAATGATCCATATTTCATCTAGCGTCCAATCAAGTATTCCAAATATTGGTGTCAAGAGAGGTACAGCAAATACATTGTGGGCCACTGATTTATTGTGCACAGAGAGTACAGACAATTATATCTTTCTTATTCAGGTGTTATATTCCCTGGCTACGCGTTCCTTGATACAAATACCAGCATAAGATATATGTTAATCTATCCCTAATTATCTGTAGCAGTCCTCGTCAGATATCGATGGAACAGTTAGGCCATTGATAGAAATGATGCTAGATTAGCTTGAAGTTTTTCCCCGCTTTACAATCACATATGAACATTTATCCTAGTCAAACTCCATTTCTCTGTATTTCGAGAAAGTTGAAACCAGGTTAAGCTTTTTCTTCATCCCATTTATATTCTTTTCATAAACAAAGACACTATGGGTTAGGTTTGCATCTCTATCCTCCTGCGAACCAATTATGTATCCTTCACATTTCTTGAGCAGAAAGTACAATGACAGTATAGATATTAACCTAGAGAGACTGTCTCCTTGGACTATACCTCTACGATATTCTATTGTATCAGAGAAAATAAAGGCTTCTTCTCTGCTTTTCATTTTAGGATAGTAGCCCAAGAAGAAATTTGGTTCACTGTGGCTCTGACAACGGTGTCTGGGATGCTAGCAAGAATGGGGAACACAATCGAAAGCTTTCCTGTAGTCCAGCCAGACTGTAACCATAATCCTCCTATGTCTCCCCACCTCTGAGATCGCAATTTTGTTAATTTGTTGTTGAGTACACCACCAAACATCGTTTTTCCCAGCTGCTCGCTCAGCTGTGATGATATTATTATTGTCACAATGATGCTGGAAAAATAGGTTCAAGCAGGATGCACACAGACATTGGAAATTCTAATGTAAATGTCTTTTTTTGATGAACACATCCAGTTGACCAAGCGCTTGAGAAGAAATTAGCTTGTACATACACTGAAACGCCTAAGGTTGTACAAAACCTAAACTGGTGTCAACGTACTACAAATGAAAGTTTTATACTGCAATTCATGTGTGTGTGGGGGAGGAGGGGTACCACAGAAAACACGTAATTTACAATTGATTTAAAAGCGATATTCGTTCACAAAACATCAAAAATAAATGAAAATGACAATTTTCAGTAAATTATTTGTCCTTAGTTAAAATTCACCGCAGCTCTCAGATCAGTATCCGTCATACCCCGGTAACGGATAGTGGGTGTATAAGTAAGAAGGTACGAATGTTCCTACTCTGTATTCTATAGTACATTACAAGCGTGTAATAAACTATGTAAATTCCTCTTTCTACCATACCGGTTTTGATATGCTAATTTAGTCTGTAATTTGTTACAGGTTCTGAAAGGTATCCATTTGATTGTGGTCATATATTGGAGCCATTTAAATAAGGCTACTGGATTGTAGTCATTAGATTGTGGTGGGTATATTGTAAGTCAGATTGTGGTGGTTATATTGTAGACATTTAAATATGGCTATTGGTTTGTAGTCATTAGATTGTGGTGGGTATATTGCAAGTCAGATTGTGGTCGTTATATTGTAGCCATTTAAATATTGCTATTGGATTGTAGTCGTTAGATTGTGGTGGGTATATTGTAAGCCAGACTCTGGTCGTTGGATAGTGGCCATTAGGTTGTGGCCAAGGGATTATGGCCATATGATTGTGGTCATTGGATCGTGCCCATAAGATTCTTGTCATGCCAAATATACGATATTTCCATTTTACCCTCTCGATTTCCTTGTTTTATCGATTGGTTCTAATTTTATTGACCATAAATGGAAAATATCATAAACTATTTTTGACTACTTTCTACCAACTCCTCTATCACATCCATCCATAGTAACTGGAGATAAGTTTTTGCTCCTTTTCAAATTTTTGTTTTACATTTATAGTTTTATGAATGTTTAGTCGGACAAGAAAGGACAGTTGCTATGGATATTCCCATAGTTTAGTAGTAAAGAATGAAGAAGATATCTAAAATCCCAAGAACCCAGCCTTAGTGCTTGTGACAGACTGAACTCCGATAAAATCACCCAATATCTATGTGACAGTGCTAGTGGTTATATATGGGACAGCAAATTATGTCTTCTACCCAAGTAGATTACAGGGAGACTCGAACGTTAGACACAATGTACACCAACTAATGCTTTAACAATTCCGCTATCTAAAGCTCTGGTCTGCTACTTAATTTGTGGAACTAAACAGATTACAAAATAATTTCATCGAACTAATTATTGTTTTTTGTTATGAATAATTGTTTATTATTCTCCTCAAATATCAAGGATTTTGGTCGAAAGAATTTTTTTTACTCATTATATATATATATATATATATACATAACTGTGTAAAAATGTTTTGTTTGCTTCATTTATTAACTACATATATACACACACACACACACACAGGCACACACACACACACACACACACACACACACACACACACACACACACACACACACACACACACACACACACACACACACACATACACACACACACACACACACCTATATATATATATTAAACAATTGGCAATAATTCCGATTTTACGCGTTCCGGACGCAACAGATTTTGAATTATTCTTTAGAAATGAATGCGTTGTTCTTGTAAAATCTAGATTAGTTATACGATACAAATCTAGGTCAATAATACATCTGATAGATGGATAATGATTTAATAAAAGTACATCTTGTAAGCCTAATGTAGTAGAAACGGAGAGAAATTTTACATTGATAAGGAAATTAGATGTCAAGAATTCCAAATATGTCTGGTACAATAGATTTAGTTTGTAGAACAAAGTGTGTAGTTAGTGTAGAACACGTTATCGCTTTTATAGATAACAGTATACTATATATGACGTTTGTGATCGGATCTATGTCGGTTACAATGAGGAGGTTTTCAGTTGTTTGATTAGCGGAACAGCCTGCTATATAATTGCTTCTACTTTTGGCACAAGGCCAGCAATTATCCCAGTTCTTACTGGTACTTCATCTTATCAACCCTGTAAGGATGAAAGGTAAAGTTAACCTCGGTGGGATTTGAAATCAGACCGTAAAGGGGCATAACTGTATGCTACAAAGCATGGTGTCCGGCCTTCTACCGACTCGATTGGTCTTGCTTGTATCGAGCCGGCTCTTTGGAGACGGCTGCGTATGATAGGACTGTCTGGAAGACATGTCTGAGGAGTTTGCATCGACGGCCTTCTCAGCAATCAGTGAGAGAAGAAGAAGAAGAAGAAGAAGAAGAAGAAGAAGAAGAAGAAGAAGAAGAAGAAGAAGAAGAAGAAGAAGAAGAAGAAGAAGACAACTTTTGTATAAAAGTTCTAATTCTAGAACTTAACACCGTCTTACAAAATACAACTTCCAGCAAGCTAGTAGTAGCGCAACACTTATAAGATTGCTTATACATTGTGTACCCAAATTCACGCTTTGAAATATCATAGACTATAAATTTGTAAACTTAAAAGATAAATTGTTATGAATATTGAATATAGTAAAGATTTCACGCGAAGCACACGTATTGCAGAAATGCAGAAAAGGCTTTAACTTCAAAGGATACTTTTATTCTCAAAATACCAAAAGGAAAGAAAATACATAGAGAATAAATGACTACTTTGAAGATTTGAATTGATGCCAAAATATGACAAATGGTTAAAACACTATAGTAATACAACAAACAACATAGCAGTACAGTTATTAACATAACAACGCAATCATAGATCCCCACAAAAAGACAATGATAAGGCGGTGAATTAGCAGGTAGTTAGGGTGTCAGATTAACTGCCGTGCGATATTTGTTTCGGTTATATGCACTCTGACTGCAAATCCCACCGAAAATAATTTTGACTTTTATTCTTTCGGTGGGGATAAAGTGGAGGCCAACTTCTGGGAGGAGATGGATCTGTGGAATTGTTAGAGCATGGAAAGGGATGCTGTTTTATTTCTTTTGCCTACAACAAATCTTTCCTTTGAATATTTCTGTTGATGTCCACATACAGCTGAAAGCTGATCGAAATTACAACAACAAAAGTGGAACGCATATATATATATATATATATACACACACGAAAAGATTCAGGAAGTCGACGGCTGAGCTCCGGCCGTTTAGCTGTCGAAATGGTCGGAGCTCAGCCGTCGGGATCCTGAATCTTTTCATATTTCCCATTCTTCAACCCCAAGTATCGAGTACTTTGGGGGGTTATGGCACACCTGGTATTTTACCACACCCTATCTGATATATATATATATATATATATATATATATATATATATAGTAACGAAAACACGGGAGGTTATCTCAGTCTCTCTCTCTATCTATCTCTCTCTCTCTCTCTCTCTCTATATATATATATATATATATATATATATATCTTTAATGCGGAGAAATATCGATGATAGTCATAAGATCACTGATGATGGACAGTCCCGTTTCTGGCTCTATTTTTCATTCATATATATATATATATATATGTACATGCCTACATATTAAATATGGATATATATTTATACATGTTCATGCAGTTTCACACGCTGTATTTATACAAATCTACCTCCATCTTCAGCGCACTTCGTAGTAGTTATCTTAATTAATTACCAATACAAACGTTAATTATATGCAAATTAGTATGTTCATTTCAAAATAATACTAAGAGTGAATGGGAATTTATAGCCATCAAACACACGTTCCCTTGTGGTTGATTGTATGATCTATCCATCCTCTGATGAAGGTCCTATCAGAACCTAAAAGTCGATGAAATATGTTTATAATCTTTCTTTTATTCAGAGGGAAATTCGTATTTTCAAGCATGTTTACATGTTTGCATATTAGATATGTATATATATATATATATATTTATACACGTCCGTTCAACCTCCGTTACTTACTGATATATAGATATAACTTTATTACACACTTCGGCGGTTAACGTGCTTCTCAATATATATATATATATATATACACACAAATATATATATAGATAGATTCACAAAAAAAATATATATATATATTTTAAAAGACTCCAGTTGCATTTTCGATTTCTTTTCCTTATATATATATACCTATATATATATATATATATATATATATATATATATATATATATATATATATATGGAATCGTCAGCACAACGGATCATGTTGCTGACGTGAAGTGCTGTGGTCTGTCTATTTTTGTAAAATGCCTACTGAAACCTTGATGATCCTTCTAGAACGTTCGCATTTAGAATGTTAAGCATCACTGCATTTAGAAAGGTTTAACTGGATTAACTTTAATATACACATATACGAGTAAGCAGAAAGACACACACACTCGCAAACACACACACATATATATATATATATATATATATATATATATATACTCGTAGCTATCTATATATATATAATATGCGCACAAATATTTTACATATTCTTGTTGACGTACACATTCACGCTTATGCACACACACACACACGCACGCACACACACACACACACACACACACACACACACACACACACACACACACACACACACACACACACACACACACATACACACACACACATATATATAGACATATACGTCCACACTATCTGCTATACTACAGTAAATAGAGGCAGCCAGCTTTAATCTGGTGCTTAGGGTCAGATTCTTTGGAAGAATTAATGTAGATTCCCATTTACCTGCCAACCGATATAATCTACATACATAATTTCTGGAAAGGAATCAAAGAGGAAAAAATACTGACACATACACACACACAGACACACATACACACACACACTGGCACACACTTGCACACACACACGCGCCCACAAACACACACAGACACACAGTAACATAAAAAACAAAAACGAAGAGAAGAATATTAAAGAGAATGAGTGTGGTCGTGTGGGCTTCGGGTACTGGAAATTGAGGCTTTGCTGAATATAATAATAATAATATGATGCGCGCGCGCACATGCATATAGACACACACACACACACATACAAACACAACACAAACATACACACACACCACATATATACACACAAACACACATATATATATATGTATACATATATATATATATGGTGTTTGCATTTGTACATATTTTTATGATGTATCTATCTATACAACATGTAAATATGTATGCATGTATATATATATATATATGTATATATATATATGGCAATAAGAACGATGAAGTTTCGTTTATATGTAATTAGATTTTTACTGTGTATCGAACTCTTATGCGTGTTTCGCAGATGAATGGCTCAGGAATACCCTTCGTAGTTATGGAGACGACTCCATTATCAATCTGTGCTCCAGACTGGAGATGCGATAAATACATCATATATATACACACACACACACACACACACACACACACACACACACACACACACACACACACACACACACACACACACACACACACACACACACACACACACACATATATATATATATATATATATATATATATAAATAGAGAGAGAGAGAGAGAGAGTGAGAGAAAGAGTTAAAACGATCAAATTTTAGTTTAGAACATTTTTTTGCTGACAGGTGTTTCTTACAGAGGGAATCTGGAATCATCAGAGCATAGGGAATGTAAAAACATGTGACAAAAATTCCTAGTCATTCAGAACATTTAGGATACATAAGTGTTGTTAGGATACATAAGTGTTGTTAGTGTCATAGACTCTTGATTCTCCACATCATGTCTATGATACTAACAACACTTATGTATCCTAAATCTTCCGAATGACTAGGATTTTAGTCACATGTTTTGACATTCCCTATGCCCCGATGATTCCAGACTTCCCTCTAGAAGAAACAATCGCCAGCAAATAAATGTTCTTAACTAAAGTTTGATCGTGTTACCACTTAGTATCTGGGCTCTGTAAATCACTTGATAATTTGCATTGAGACTTTTGTCATACCGGTAACAGGCTAGTTCTTAGTACTACCCTCCATATTTATAATTGTATTAAACATATATAAATATAAATATTGTTATTACTATATATATATATATATATATATATATATATATATATATATATATATATATATATATATATATATATATATTTATTAAAATAACAGATTAAAGTTTAAGCAAAGAATCGCTGCTTTCACCCTTAACGGGATCTTCTGAAACTAACAAAGTCAATCTGTAAACGCAGAACTGGATATTTCAAAAAACGTCGCAACCGGAGGAAGACAGGAAGACGATACTTTGGTTCGTGGAAACGTTCGCTGGCAAAAAACGGGGAAAAACGAATAATACGTCATTAATAAGAGCGGTGAAAAACAATTACGCGCAAAGACAGAACCACGTTTATGGTATAAAAGAGGTCGTAGACTAATGTTCTCTAAGGTGGTGCATAGAGACGTTCTCTGGCAATGAACGAAAAAACGAAGATAATACGTCAATGTGGAGCTTGGAGAACAATAGCACGCAAAGACAAAACCACGTAAATGGTATAGCAGAAGTCGTAGACTAAAATTCTAACTAGGAGACCAAATGAATCTCCGCTACAGAGTTAAGAACAAAGTAAATAAATACAATACAGAAGTAATAGAAATAAATAAATACATACACGCAAACAAATACGTACATACACAAGCATACGCAAAACCTTACCATAGGTATACAAAACCACGAACACATAAATATGTGTGTGTTTGTATGCGTGTATACAAATAAATAATTATATAAACGTATATAAATAAATACATACGTATATAACAAGCGCACACACATACCTACATTTACATACACGAATGTTCGGAGACGTAAGTCAATTAAAACAAGAAATACACATATACACACACCCACCGTACGTACGAACCTGCATACTCACACAGACGCAAAACTCCCGTATTCACATAGCCAAACCCTATGTACCAGAATATATAAAACATTATACGCCATAACAATCAAATATACGTACGAGAAAGTATACGTACCTTCACAAAACATACGGGTAATATATACTTACCTATGCAAATAAGTAAAGGAATAAACAAAACATATACTTAGCTCCCACATCAAGACGTAAAATATCCACGTATAGATCGTACTATCCGTTAGGGTATAACGTGGGCTGTAATACAGGAAAGTTTTGTGCAATTTATGTTTACAAGCCGAAATTGCCTCAGATTTTTTGTTTAAGATGTGGTCTGTGGCGTAGAGTATTTCCAGGGCCTCAGCGGCGCAGAGGTCACATGGTCTTTTATTTCCGTTATACGATCTAGCTCTAGCTAGGATCTCCCAGTGTAACTTATATTGGGTGTGGTTGTCTTTTAGACTCCAGATATAAGCTGAAAGTGACGTCATATTCCTTCTTAGAGGGTAACGAAAAGAATGGGTATGCATGTAAAGACGCTGCTTGAAACTATTGACGGTTAACCCTAAGTAGGCCCTACGGGACATGGGTGTTACAACCTTACATTTGTAGACAATGTTACTAGAGAGGCATTTCCCGGATAGGGGGCAATCAGCCCGATTCCTACAATTACAGTTAGTACTAACTACAGAGTTGCACGTGTTCCTACGGCTAGGTAGTTTAGCCAAATTTGAAGCTGTGATGTTATGTGCAAGGTTAGGAGTCGTAGAGTAAGAAATTTTAATAGTATTTCTATTAAAAAGTTTACTATATTTATGTGTAGGGGGATAATGCTTCGTAATAAGGGAAAGAAAGATCTTAGCTAATGGTGTGGCCACCTCCATATTATATGGCGGGTTATACCAACAAATACGACGGGATCTATTTCTTCTAGGTCTATTTTCGTACTCTGTATATGCTACCTTATCGACAAATCCACTTCGAGCAAGTGTTTCATTGTAATAAGTCGAATGGTCGTTGAAAATACGCTCGTTGGTGGAAAGAAGGGAAAGCCTCAACGAAACGTTTCTTACCAGGTTCTTGGTTATGCTGGCAGGATGGTTGGAATGCTTAATTAAGTAATTAAGCGTATCATTCGGCTTTCTATACGGGTAATACAACCCATTCAATAAATTGAGGGTAACGTCGAGGTAATTAACGACCGAGAGATTGGCCTCAACCTGTATAGAGAGGTTGAAGCCTTTAAAGAAGGCTGTGAGTTCTTTTCTGAACCTGTCGCAAGCACGAGGTCCGCACTTAGTCATGGTCAAAAGACCATCGTCACGGTACAAACCACCGCCCGCGTTGGGGAATTCGTCCTTGATAGAGAAAGGAAGGAAAAGGCCAATAAGATCAGTAACCTCCGCAGAGTCACTGGCGCCCATACTAAATCTGTTATTTTAATAAATATTTGCTCTACGGTTCTTATATATTTGATATATATCTATCCTTATCGAGCCCTCTTTGGATTTTAGTCTTCAAATTTATTATTATTACTATATATATATATATATATATATATATATATATATATATATATATATATATATGTGTGTGTGTATGTGTGTGTGTGTGTGTGTGTGTGTGTGTGTGTGTGTGTGTGTGCGTGTGTGTGTGTGTGTGTGTGTGTGTGTGTGTGTGCAGAAAGTTCAATAAATCTCCTATGCACACCTTCACTCTGTCCTTATATATATATATATATATATATATAAGCAGAAGGGATATTCAATTTTTGGGTTATTTAACAAATATAAATGTTTATAACTGATTGAGAGCCCTCTACAGATTTTTCTGGAGTATAATATACAATGATATTAAATAAATGGAAACTATAAAACCATATTTATTCTATTATATATATTTCAAGGGTACCAACAATTTTGGTACGCTATCATGAGATAATATACGAAGTATGTTTTATAAATTTTGACATAACCAAGGATAATATACCTTAACGGTTCAAATTATACCTGGATAGTGTAGGGAAGAGAAAAGTCAGATATTTCAAAGTATTAATATGAGTATGCAAATGAGGTTTATGTAAAAAGGCTGAAAAAACATTATTTTAGACGCTATGTAAAATTTAAATAATTAGGATAAGTTATTGTATTCGTAGGAAAGAAGAGAAAGGAGGAAGAGCTAGCATTTACGTTAATTTGGGGGAAAAGAATTTGTTTACCTATATTATGATTTATAATATTGTAGAATTATGATTGTAAGTACTTTTTATCTTATTACATACGATAGGCTATATATATATATAAATAAATATATATATATATTAATAATTGCGTATGTATTAGTATTATAGAGATAGAGATAAATTATAATTATTAACTGTTTATATATCAAATATGAGTTACGATTATATATCAAATATGAGTTATGATTTTGTATTTTACTTAAAAATAGGTGGTTCAAGTTGTGAGAGTAGAACAATTTGTGGATTCAAAAATGTTGTTCAACATTGAAAATGTTTTCAGAATATTGTTAATTTAGCGATGCTATACAGATTATCAAACATAACACGTATGTTTGCACGATTGAGAAAGGAAAGATAACTCCAATTTTGTTTGTTAACCATTAAATTAGATGAATGATTTACTCCAAAATATATAGAGAAAATTATATATTATTTTGTGTGAGCTCCATTATTTTAGTCGAAAGATGTGTGAATGTTTGAATAACAAAAAGAGAGAGGGAAAATATAATGTGTTTTTCGAAGATCTATCGTAACGAGGATACATTTTCAGAATGTCATTTAAAGATTATCAATCTACATCTAAAAATATATTTAGAGGGGTGTCCTTAGAAAAATAATGTCAGAATTAAAAATAATGTCAGAATTAAAAATAATGTCAGAATTAAAATAATGTCGGAAATTAAAATATTAACTATATATATTAAAAATATTATAAATATTAGAGATATTAAAAATGTTTAGAAATATTAAAAATATAAAAAAAAATATTAAAAATATTAAAAATATTAAAAATATTAAAAATATTTAAAATATTTAAAAAATTTACATTTACATTTTTGAAATGGTATGATCATTTGAAGGTGAATAGGAATATTATAAATTAAAAATAGTTCTGATGGTTGAATTTTGGCGATGTTTGCAAGAAGAAAATAATTCTGTTCTGAGATTAATAGAGTTTTGACAGTTAATTATATAAAAAATTTCTTCGATACACAATTTAGAGAATCTTGATAAAGCCAATTTTCGGTATGCAGGTGCTTTCGAAATCGTTCTCCAAGATATTGAATAGTCTATATTGTTGTCTTTTAAATTCCAAATTAGATGTGAAAATTAAGTAGAAGATTTTTTATCAGATCTCCTAAATGTATGATTATGGATATTCCAGCGTTCTTTAAATTTTGTTGAAGTGGCACCAACATAATTAAACATTTTGTCTCTAGTTTTAACTGCATTTATAAACTATGTTTTTGTCTAAACAATTATTTTGTAAAGGGCAGTTTGATTTGATTCTACAGTTACATTTACTCGAGTTATTGTTGTTCAGAATGGTACTATTATTCTGAATATTGTTGTTAGAAATATTATTATTGCTATTTTGGTTAGTTTGGTTAGGGTTTAAATTTAAGTTTCTATTATTAATTCTATTTATATTTTGTGCTATGTTAATAGTAGTAGAATAGGATAGTTTTAGAGTGTGTCTGTTAAAAATAGAGTGGTATCTGTGGGCTTTAGGAAAACATTTATCTAGTGCATTAAAGAATATTTTGCTAAAGGTGTTATAACGCTTAATGAGAATGGGGTAGAGTACCAAATAATATTTCTAGTTCTAGTTTTTTTTGTTTGGTTTAGTGTTTAAGTTAATACTAGGATGATATGTCATGTTATTGTTATCTATATATTTAATTCTATTCTAAATTTAATAATAAATAAAATTTAAATAATAAATACTTAAATATATAATTAAATAAATAATTAAATAATAAATAATTTAAATTAATTTAATAATAAATAATTTAATAATCATCTCTGGACAAAGCCGAGAGAAAAAACAATTTTGATATCACTACAGACCTCGTTGGATTATTTATTAATAATATACTGCATAGGAAAATGCCAGAGATGACCAGATGTTTATTTCGTGACGATATGTTGCTTTTAACTGAAAACCAAAGCAATAGTGAAATTCATAAGAAAAGAAAATTCATAATACAATTTTTCAACAACTACAATCTTACGTTAGAAATAGAGAATAACTACAAAATCGTTAACTTCTTAGATGTAAATTTAAACATTAGCCCAGGTCTTCACTATCCTTTCCATAAAATTAACGAACATCTAAATTATGTAAGTTTCAATTCTAATCATCCTAGAAATATTAAAAACACTATTGTCAATAGCGTCCAACAACGGATTTCACGCATCTCTGCTAATAAAAATATTTTTGATGATAAGGCTGAATATTATAATGAAGCATTACATAGAGCAGGACACCCCTCTAATATATTTTTAGATGTAGATTGATAATTTTTAAATGACATTCTGAAAATGTATCCTCTTTACGATAGATCTTCGAAAAACACATTATATTTTTCCTCCCCCTTTTTGTTATTTACACATCTTTCGACTAAAATAATGGAGCTCACACAAAATAATATATAATTTTCTCTATATATTTTGGAGTAAATCATTCATCTAATTTAATGGTTAACAAACAAAATTGGAGTTATCTTTTCTTTCTCAATCGTGCAAACATACGTGTTATGTTTGATAATCTGTATAGCTTCGCTAAATTAACAATATTCTGAAAACATTTTCAATGTTGAACAAAATTTTTGAATCCACAAATTGTTCTACTCTCACAACTTGAACCACCTATTTTTAAGTAAAATACAAAATCAACTTCCTTCGTAACTCATATTTGATATATAAACAACTAATAATTATAAATTATCTCTATCTCTCTAATACTAATACATACGCAATTATTAATATATATATATATATATTTATATATGTATAACCTATCGTAATGTAATAAGATAAAAATACTTACAAACATAATTCTTCATATAATCTAATTGATTATATATACAATATTATAACTCATAATATAGGTAAACAAATTCTTTTCCCCCAAATTAACGTATGTTATTTTTCTTAATTTTTCTTAATTTAATATTTAAAGTTGAGGATAAAAAACCATATTGCTGTAGTTAGTATTTTTTTACCCTAGCAAATTTGGTCCTTACGATTCGAACACATATATGTTTATATTAGTGTTCATCTCTCTTGTTTATTCAATTATATATATATATATATATATATATATATATATATATATATATATATATATATATATATATATATATATATATATATATATGTATATATATATAAGACCCTCTTCTTGCTATTTCATTTCAAGCGTTAACCTAGTATATTCCTTACATATACTGTACTGATTGTGTTATTTCTGTTTACCTTTTACATACATATATATTATCGCTTACGTTGACCTCTGAAATTCTTTGGATTTTCGAATTAGATTTTAACCCCAAAACTGGGTATCAGCCCGGAGTTTACTTGAACTTCCACCAGGAAATCTTTCGTATTACTGAAATTTTCTTTGCTTCTTGAATTTAAATATACCACGACTCTCTATCACTTTTCTTCTACTATAAACTTCTTACACCACCTTCTTCTCACCCATCTATTTTCCCCTCCCACCATAGTACCTTCAACATGCCCAATCTCAAATCTTTTTTCCGCCAGCTCCATTCCACTCTCAAACGCTTGCATCATTCCAACCTCATATCGAAATACATTTTTTTCTAATTCCACCCCATCCGTCCCTTCAATCAATCTTATTGCTCATTCTTCCTACTGATGAAGAACTAGCATCCGAAACGTTAAGACCCTCTTTCTGCTATTTCAAGCGTTAACCTAATATATTCCTTCCATATACTGTACCGATTGTGTTGTTATTTCTGTTTACCTTGTACATACATACATACATACATACATACATACATACATACATACATACATACATACATACATACATACACACACATACACACACACACACCCCACACACCCCACCCCATACACATAAATATATATATATATATAAACGTGTATGTGTCCGTGTCTGTATGTATGCATGTATGCATGTATGCATGTATGTCACACATCTGAATCTGACAAGCGATTGCAATGCTCTTAGCGTGAGTTTGCAGCCATCATTTACTTGTGTATGCATGTATGTATCTATATATGTATGTAGACGTACTTGTATATATGTAGATAGGTAGGTACATATGTAGGTAAGTAGGTATATGTATATATAAATTCAGAATTTTAAGTAACGTATTTTGCAAAACGAAGCAAGGGAAGTTCTATAATCAAATACATACACAAACACACACAACCATCCACACACACACACACACACACACACAACCATCCACACACACACACACACACACTCACCTGCATACATATGCGTGGTTATATATGTGTATGTATATTGGACTCACCAGTTGTATATCGACGTAAAAGGTTTCAACTGTCTTGTTTGTTTATATTTTGTGACTATGCCTTAAAAGGAATTTCAGTCCAGCTGCTGGTTTACGCATCAAGCTGCATTTAGTGAACATGACGTCGTTTTGAGCAGAGCAGGATGGACGGTTTTATCGGTTCTTTCCTACTATATAAAGCGTTAAAGTAATATGTGTCTTCATTGTACTGTGTCGTTTGATTTGTTATTTTTGTTTATTTTTTGTATATATATATATAATTGGTGTTGGATGCTTAAAGCGTCCGTATGCGGTAGG
>OZ024741.1:53077865-53102865 GCA_964016885.1 Eledone cirrhosa
GAAGGTGTTGCTTCAGTGTTACTATCCGGGTCTCATATGATGTTAATATGGATTTTAGACCCCGGCCACCTTCCTTGCGTGAGAAGTATAGCCTATCCACATAACCATTGATGTTAAAGTTCCCAGTAATACTGACAAGTTTGTGAGTTCTAACATCCATCTCACTTAATTCTTGCAAAGACCAGTTCAGCAGGCCAAATGTTGGCATTAGAATTGGCACAGCATAAGTATTGTGGGCAATGTATTTGTTGTACGCTGACAGTTTTGATGACCATATTTTCTTTACTCTTCTTAGACAAGCCTAAACAAGATGAGCAGTAAATTGAACAGTAAATTGGAGCTTTCAGCTCAGAGTTTCCCTCTCTTCGAAAAATGACGTAACAACAACTCAAGTGCCTTACCTTCCAATGAACCTACTGTGTACCCTGACACGAAACAGGGGCATTTCTGAATTGCTGCGCACAGATGGGTAGTGATAATTATGACTAATGAGTCGCATTTACCCCGGTTTTGAAATCTGAATGACCTTTTTCCTACAGAGACTGACTCCCAAGAATAATTCTGTTTACTCGGAGCAACTGTCTCTTCTCCTTGCCAGTTACAAATATCTTCACTACATACATAGATACGTTGCCCATTCATACATATACATACATATATATACATACACAAACGCACATACACATATACATATATACATACAAATACCTACATACATAGACACGCATACACATATATATATATACATGCATAGATAGATAGATAGATAGATAGATAGATAGATAGATAGATAGATAGATAGATAGATAGATAGATAGTTATGTTTCTTTTATTTGCCACCAGGGCATCAAAAGTGGGACAAGTACAATGGGGGGAGTTTACAAAACAAGGCGTCCTCAATAGGGAGGAGGCAATAACAATATATAAAAATAAAATAAAATATAACAAAAAATAAAATTATAACAAAATCCTCAATAGAGAGGAGGCGCATTGGGGGGTCGCACACACCCCCGAAAAAAGTGTGCAACCCTTCTCCTCAGGAGCACAGAGAGGGGGTGCTCCCTCGTTCCTTCCTCTTTTCCACCTACAGGCTTATGTAAAGAGAAGGCCCATTCACACGGGCCATTCTCGCCACTTTCACCCACCTTTCATAAAAACGACTGGGGTGGAGCACCTCTCTCTCTCCATCCTGATCCTTCTTCCGAAATGATATCGGAAGAAACGGACCAGTTGTTGGCCAGAGAGAAAGGTGCCTGACCTCAGTCCTTTCAGACGCGTCCACCATACAACTTCTTTCACCATGGCTATTACGCACAGAAACACCGCCTCTCCTTCATCTTTGAAGGGGGGAGGCGGCTTGATCATTACAATAGACTCAGTGGTCAACCGGATCGGTCCCACCCTTGACAGCAGTTGTTCGACATAGCCCCACAGATCGGCTACGCCCGAGCAGTGTACCAATGCGTGTGCAACGGTTTCCTCGTCGCACACGCATCTGGGACAGATCTTTTTGGCGGGGTCCCTACCCGGGCGCCCGTGTATAGATAGATAGATAGATAAATACAAACATACACACATACATATAAGTCATAACTGTTTATCACATATTTGCCGATCATGAGATATGATGTGGTATGAAAAGAGGAAGTGTGTGTGACAAAGTTTTTGATATGATTTACAGGTACAGGCCATTGGTAGGCTTCCAAAAGTGTACTTCTGCCAAATTTCATTAGGTGTGAATCGATCCGAGGCTAAGTTAAAGAAAACTTGCCCAAGAGGCCACGCAACAGGATCAAACGTGGGGCCAATTAATTGCAAAGCGCACAACTTGCCAATTCGGCCATGTTACATTCACGTGATGAGGAATTGAAATAAGAATACATAGCAACGATTTAAAATGTATGACATAAAGTGCCTCTGTGTGTCTCTTTGTATGCGAAAGATAGTTTTAATCTAAGCCATGTATATAGGCGTGGGATTATGTGAATCGGTGTGATTGGGGGCGTGAGTGTGAATGTGTAAGCGCACTGATTGTAAAGATATTTCACCGCTAATTGTAAAGGATAGGTATATTTGCACACATGCATCAACACACACACACGCAAACACACATACTTATGTATGTATATATGTATGTATGTTATCTCTTTCTCTTAATTCCGAATATATTTTTTTGACCGGCCACCTTCCTGGTAGCAAGGTTGTAAAAGAAAAGAAATTGTCATCCCTTGAATCGCAAGAATGTTTTGCAAATTTTGAAGGTGCCAGCTATCGCAGCCATTTGTAGACCATGAATTAGGGAGCTGCGCTCTTTGTCCGCACATCCAAGTTCTGTCATACTTTGGTCCAAGCGGGTACTCATAAACCTGGGCAAGATGGTTGCCAACCTTTTTCCTCTGTTGAAGGTGTTACTTCAGTGTTACTATCCGGGTATCATATGATGTTAATATGGATTTTAGACCCCGGCCACCTGCCTTGCGTGAGAAGTATAGCCTATCCACATCACCATTGATGTTAAAGTTCCCAGTAACACTGACAAGTTTGTGAGTTCTAACATCCATCTCACTTAGTTCTTGCAATGACCAGTTCAGCAGGCCAAATGTTGCCGTTAGAATTGGCACAGCATAAGTATTGTGGGCAATGTATTTGTTGTACGCTGACAGTTCTGATGACCATATTTTCTTTACCATTCTGAGGTATTCAGTTCTGGTTCTCTCCTTATTTATGGGTCCATCATATCTGACATTCTCATCCTGTCCAAGATATCTGTAGTTTTCACCTGACTGTAGAGGTTGTATTGTCAGCCCGTTCATCTCTAGATTTCTAGAGGAGGGCACAGCTCTTCCACGTTTTACTGCCAAATATGCACACTTGGACTCACCAAATTTCATTTTGATGTCTGTTGAAAATTGTGTAATGAGGTCCAATTGTTTCTTGATGTCATTGATATTTGGCCCATACAACTTCAGGTCATCAACAAAGAAAAGATGGGAGATACTTCTGGACCTACCTCTTTGTCCACCTTGTTTCCTGAGTAGGTAAGATAGTGGAATTAGTGAGAGAACGAAGAGTAGCACAGACAAGCTATCACCCTGAAAGATGCCCTTCTGGTAATGTATCCTATCAGTCTTAACTTGCTGCTTCTCACCTCTAAGGATCAAATTGGTGTACCAGTTCTTGGTCAGACGTTCAACAGCAGCTACCAGTGGTTGTGGGACTTTGGCTAACTGTAAAGCCTTAACAATCCACCCATGAGGTACACTATCAAATGCTTTTTGATAGTCCAGCCACACGACAGTCATGTTTCTGCGATTCTTTGTTGTTATTTCTCGAATCATTTTATTAGTTAGTAGGTGATCTATGAAACCCGACACCTCCCTCTTTCTACCAGCTTTCTCAGGTTTTATGATGTTGTTGGTAGCACAGTGATCCTGTAAGAATAGGTTAAGGCACCCAGTATATAATTTATACATGATGTTTTGGCAGGCTATTGGGCGGTAATTTTTAGCAAGGGTGGTTTGGCTACTTTTGGGAATGAGGAGAGTAGTGGCAGTTGATAACCATCTGGGCAGTTCTTGTGTGCCTTTAATAGTTTCTGTAAACCACCGTTTGAGATCTTGCCGATAGAAAGTGAAATTCTTCAACCAGTATCCTGTAATGAGGTCTGGGCCTGGTGATTTCCTATTCGACATTTTCTGTAGAGCTGTTTCCAGTATTGACCCATCTATGTCATATTGTTTTGTCTGGACATGTTGGCAGTAGTCCTGTTCCAGTTCTTTTAGCCAATTAGTTTGTCTGTTGAATCCGTCATCCGTTTCCCAAACATGTCTCCAGTAGCTCTCAAGCTGTTCTTTTGAAGGGATTGAGATTTTGCCACCGAAGCTGCGATAAACTGATTTAGGATCTCTGGCAAACAATCTATTTAGCACATGTCGTTTATGTGCTGTTGACTTATATTTTAGTCTTTCTGTTGTAGCTGTGAGTTGTTTCAACTGGTGTAATTTGGAGTTCAAAGTTTTAAATTTTGTATCTCCAAATCGTCTCTCTAACCATTTCTTTAGGTTTTCCTGGTGTCGTGTGAAGTTGCTCTCTATGTTGCATTTAATAACGACTGCGATGTGTGAGATACTTCGTCTCAGGGACAAAATTTTGCTTTTTAAATTTCGCATCCACGCTGGTTCAGGCTTTTTGTTTGTATCTTGATTGCGTGGTTTTAGATGTGTGTTATATGACAGCAATTTGACAGCTGAAACATAACAAAATATTAAGCGTTTCAAATGTCGTTTCTACACCTTTAGATCGTATAGCCTTCAGATAATTGCCTGCTATTTCGTTCACCGCTTCCAATTCCAATTTAGTGGGTTCTTTACTGATTCTGGTGTTGTATGGTCTGTCACTCACATTAAAGCTGTGTATCTCTTGAAACGTATCCTCCCATATCACTTGTAATGTGTCCACAAGTTTTTGGTGTTCTGTTTGTACAGTAGAGTCATGAATTTCAGCCTCGTTGTTGATGTGGTGACAATTACTACTAGAGTTAGCTGACCATTCTCGCTGTTCTTCAGTGGAAGTGGGATGGATTTCAGCAAAATTGTTGGTGAGCTGTTCACTGTTAGATTTAGCTGGCCATTCTCTTTGTCTGTCAGTGGAGGTGAGGTGGTTGTCTACAAGGGCTGTATTTGTAGTATCACTCAATTCCGTTAGATGTATCAATTTTCATCTAATGATACGGTTTGCCTGTTCATTTAAATGCTTTGGAGAAAAGTCTAATTCTGGGTGTTTGGAGTTCCATAAATTTTTAGCCTTTGCATAAAACCGAACTTCTGGGGTTCAGATTGTTTGTATGCTTCATATAATTCTTTGTTAAGCTCGTAGCTCCACTGTATACAACGGTTGTAGTTGCGATTTGGTCTAAGGAGACTTGTAAGTTTTGCCATGATGAGTTCGTCTATTCACTAATATTTTGTATTTATTTTTCAAAATAGTCGATGATCTTCTTTAAAAGTTTCGACAAAGTTCTGTCAGAATCAAATTTAAAGTTATTCACAGCTTGGGTAATATTTCTTTTCAGTTAGTTTTTAATTCTACAACTGTGTTTTAAACGTTGTTCTTGAATCGTTGAATCGAGAACAAAAAAGAAAAACCGTTACTTAGTATATTTCTTTATGAATGTAATATAATATAACAACGCTGTATTTGTATGTTAAAGTTTATGTATCATTCATATAAATAGGTGTTCTACAACTTATTCACAACATATTCACAGTTCAAACACTTATAATTTTGTTTCTGAATCGAAAACGTTACTTGCATATTTCTTTATAAATGTAATATAACAACGTTGCATTTATATGTTAAAGTGAATGTATCGTTCATATATCATAAGTGTATTTATCGTTCATATATCATAAGCGTATGTATCGTTCATATAAATAGGTGTTTTACAACACACTTACAGTTCAAACACTTATGTAGAATTATTATATGTAATCCTGCCGCGCAATGTAGCTCAACTTTTTCCAATATATGGTATGTTGCCTTCATGTAAGCCGTAAATACACACGTCCGATTATCGGACACTGACCACAACGGTCGCCATTGTATGTATGTATGTTTTTTTTGTATGTATGTATGTATGTATGTATGTTCTTCTGGTTTTATAATTTCACAAAGTTTTACCAATAGAGAGAGAGACGGTTTCTAACATAGACACAAGACTCTCTTATTGGAATTTACACAACATCAACTAGGTAGATATGTAGGTATGTCTGCATGTGTAGATATGGATAGTATTGTATGTGTGGATGTGGATGTTTTGAGTTGTATGTATGCATGTGTATATTCTTTGTATCTGTACATGAGTATATGCAGTTATTAGATGAAACATTTTTGGAATGTTTTACATATTTTTACTGTTCCATTAATGGATTGTACTTGTAATTTCCTAACTAGTTGTTGTATGTATGTATGTTTGTATGTTATCTCTTTCTCTTAGTTTTGAGTATATTTTTTTGATCGGCCACCTTCCTGGTGGCAAGGTTGTAAAAGAAAAGAAATTGTCATCCTTGAATTGCAAGAATGTTTTGCAAATTTTGAAGGTGCCAGCTATCGCAGCCATTTGTAGACTATGAATTAGGGAGCTGCGCTTTTTATCCGCAAATCCAAGTTCAGTCATACTTTGGTCCAAGCGGGTTGGGATATAATCCGTAGCTCCAATAATGATGGGTATGAACCTAAAGGTGTATCTTAGATACTGGATTTGTAAACTCCTCATCAATGGTCCGTAGATGTCCTCCTTCTCCTGTATTTTTCTGACAACGTTTACATCAAGTGGGCAGCTGATCTCCACAACAGAACACGTTTTCAATGTGTGGTCCCAAACAACAATATCAGGCCGGTTGTGCTTTAATTTGGTGGCAGTTTTTATTTTCAGGTTCCACCAGTATTCCTTAGTGCCATCTGTCTCAATATATTCTTCCTCGTTTGTTGTTAATTTTGTTTTCCGAAGTGCGTTCCAGATGGTTCTAGCTATCCCATCGTGTCTTATGGGGAGGTAGTAGCGAGATGACATTCTTTCGCAGCTGGCAACAATGTGGTTTACATCCTCGATCTTTGTTTTACATAGCCTATATTTTGTGTCAGCTGATGGCCCTCCCCTTTTGTGCGGCAGATATTTGGTAGGGAGTTCTTGTTCCTGTATTGCATAGAGATATCGCTCAAGGTGTGATGTCATAAACTTGTCGGAACTCCATGCCAGGCTTTTTGAGTGGTTTATCCCCTCTATGGTCTGTGTTTTACGTCTCAAGTATCCATGCACAACTTTTTCTGTAAATTGGTCAATTTTTTCATCTTGTTTGAACATTGAATAGGATCTTCCGATTTCTCTAGGTGAGAGATTTATATCAGGCTTTATTCCATATCTCTCCTCCAGATCAGTGGCTATCCTAATGATATTTTTTTTTCATGCTCATAATCCTGGGCAAGATGGTTGCCAACCTTTTTCTTCTGTTGAAGGTGTTGCTTCAGTGTTACTATCCGGGTCTCATATGTTGTTAATATGGATCTTAGACCCCGGCCACCTTCCTTGCGTGAGAAGTAGAGCCTATCCACATCACCATTGATGTTAAAGTTCCCAGTAACACTGAGAAGTTTACGAGTTCTAACATCCAACTCACTTAGTTCTTGCAATGACCAGTTCAGCAGGCCAAATGTTGGCATAGAATTGGCACAGCATAAGTATTGTGGGCAATGTATTTGTTGTACGCTGACAGTTCTGATGACCATATTTTCTTTACTCTTTTGAGGTATTCAGTTCTGGTTCTCTCCTTATTTATGGGTCCATCATATCTGATATTCTCATCCTGTCCAAGATATCTGTAGTTGTCACCTGACTGTAGAGGTTGTATTGTCAGGCCGTTCATCTCTAGATTTCTAGAGGAGGGCACAGCTCTTCCACGTTCTACTGCCAAATATGCACACTTGGACTCACCAAATTTCATTTTGATGTCTGTATGTATGTATATATGTATGTATGTATTTATGTATGTATGTTCTTCTGGTTTTATAATTTCACAAATTGTTGCCGATAGAGAGAGTCGGTTTCTAACATAGTTACAAGATTCTCTCACTGGAATTTATACGTCAACTATGTAGATATGTATGCATATCTGCATGCATGTATGTGTGCGCAGGTATGGATGTTATTGCATGTCTGCATGTGTATGTTTTGAGTTGTATGTGTGCATGTGAATATGCTTATATGTATGTATGTATTATGTGAAAGGTGTTTTGAAGTATTTTAGTAATTTTGTTTGTGTTTAGATGTCCAGTTTTTAGTATTTCTATATGGTAAAGAGTTTTTAGTTATTTGTATTTTAACCCTTTAGCAATTTCATTACTCTATATTTACTATTGTATATTTGCAGTTATTGGCAGTATCGGTAGAGGGTCGGACGCCATGCATTAACGCATAGAGTTACGGCCCTTGCCATTCTGAGTTCAAATCCCGCCGAGGTTAACTTTGCCTTTCATACTTATGGGGTCGATAAAATAAAGTACCAGTAATACACTGGGTAATTGCTGGCGTTATGCCAAAAATAGAAACAGTTATGTCTAATATTGTATGCGTAGAAGAGTGTACTGATATTGTGTATTGTTTGAATGTGTCTATGTGTATGTTTAGCATCCATCTGTGAATGTGTGAGTGTGTGTGTGTGTGTGTGTGTGTGTGTGTGTTTTCGTGAGTGTGCAGTTTTATGTCTGCTGAATGGTTCCCTCTCCCTGTTTCAACAATATATTTATGTATGTATGTATGTATGTATATATATATATATATATATATATATATATATATATTATGTGTGTGTGTGTGTGTGTATGCAAATACAGGACATCTATACAAAAGAGCTTATTTAGTTTATATTAAAGATCGTTAACTTAACATGCAAGTGCAACCTTAAGTTCCAGGGTTCAGTTACGGCTACCAGTATATAGTGGAGCAGCCTTTCTAAATCTAATGAGAGATTACTGCAACGAGGAACATAGACAAACTCCGATCAAATCTAAATAGAAAGCATGAATTAAATAGCAACAACCACACATCATAGTAACTATGGACAATATCAAGACATATAAAGTTACACAAGAAAAAATAACTAATAAAATAAACAGACCCCCATCCCTGCTACACATACGCACAGACATGCACAAACTAAACAAGTAACCAACTAGTGACAAGTAAGAAAGAGTGAATAAATAAATGTATAAAGAGATAAATAAATAAATAAAAGAACACACATACAGAGATGTAACGCATGCGCAGCACAATTAAATAGCTTACAAAAACCACATAGTGAAAATCAAAACAAAGAAGAGACACAAGCAAACAACAAAAGTAGTCAGTGAGGAGGTCACAGAATGTGTGACGAAAGAGCTTTGACAATGAACAACTAAACAACCATTCGGTTACAGTTATTAAACTAACCAACTGGGAAATTATAATAATGAACTAAAGTGAAACCCACAAAGTCTGTGCGTTTTTTATTGGTAGCATGATTCTCCCAGAGTATAACAGTATCTGTTTCAACACACGTTTACAGATAATAAAAATCTTGCAAAACAAACACGTATATGTGTGTGTATGTTTGTCAGTGTATTGGTTTGCGTGTGTGTACGTATGTATGTAAATATAGTCATCTTATAAAACGGAGACGTACGTAAACACCTGCATAAGGGAAGGAAATTACTAGTGCTTCTGTGGCTAGATGATAAAGATGATGGTGATACGGATGTCAATTCTATTATACATCATGATGAGTAGAATGAATGGGTGAAGAAAGATGTTGGGTGGGTGAGGATATGGTGAAGTAGAACAATGAATTTGGCAGGTGTAATTAAGTCTTGTGCTTCAGGTAAAGTCTTGGAAACGAACGATTTCAAGATAAAGCCTACATACCCACACAACAACACGCACACATACGTGGGCTCATACTAACACACAAAATCACTAACACACATACGGTCACACACACATTCACGTATATATATATATATATATATATATATATATATATATATATATGCACACATATATATATAGATACATACATATACACACACTTATATATACATACACATAAACACATACACACACACACACACACACACACACACAAACACACTTATATATATACATATGTATATACATATATAATATATATATATATAAACAGAGAGAGAGAGAGAGTGTGTGTGTGTAAGAGAGAAAGAGAGACAGAGAGAAGGACAAACACAGAGAGAGTGAGAGAGAGAGAGAGTGAGAGAGAGGGAGATGGGGGGGGATATGCAGACATATGCACATATAGTGACATATACCGCTATATACAGAGACATACATAGAAGTAAAAGATTAGAGACAATATCAGCTTGATTTTGATATGCAACAGGTTGTCTTAAACAAGCTTTAATAACTGATATATAGAATATCGTTAGTTGAAATAATTAACTGATTGTCTAAATAACATATCAGGAGATACTGGCACTAATCAACTGTCAAAACTAAACTCAGCCAGGTGACCAAGGAACATCTTACTGAGTTTAATATATGTAAATATATATATATGGTTGGGCTGCTGTCTCTAGCATTTTCCTCAATCCATGAGAGCCGTTATTTGATGCACATAACCCATGATTTCCCCCTACTCTGGGCACCGTGTATATTAGCTTTCTCTCTATCCATGAGGTTAGATGTGTCGTGAACAGAATCCACATTTGCTGACTTAGGAACCTGTGGGCTGTTAAACTGCACATTTCTGTGGCGAAACGAACTAGATTCGTATCAGCAAACTTGTAGTTATAAGGTTGGTAATTTAAAACTCTACTTCAGAGACTTGATTCTAACTTAGTTTTTTTCTATTTAATTGCTAACCTCTAGACATTCTTCTACATACAGTAACGGTTAAACTCACTTTACACACATCTCACTGTGTAACACACTTCTCTTTGCGTAATATATTTGTATATATATATATATATATATATATATATATATATATATGAATTATGAATTATAAGAATCAAAGAACTGTTCAAAACATTTTTATGCTTACAACTGTTTCCTCCAAACCGAGGTTTGGATTCTTCGGAGCAATTTATTATTGAATGAACACTTATATGACCTCCTTTTCACCCAAGAGACATACAGATACATATGCAAATATTGTGGGTCAACATTCATTACAGCATTTAGTGTGGCAGTACACATTTAGAGATTACATTCATATTAAAAGATACAATCAAAAATACAGGTTAAAATACATGAAATTAAGCGGTTATAGAGTGCAATGGTTATATGTGTGGCAAGCACGTGCGTCTTGTTTATATAGTGTGGCAGAGAGTTACGTATAATATAAGCACTTAAGCAGGTAATCAAGAGTGTTAAGGGGGTTGATCTGGTAACGAATTCTTTATATGATTGTTATAGCCTGTGTGTGGAGAAATAATATAAGTATTAAAAATAATGAAAGCATTAAAAATATTGGAAATGCGTAGCGAAGCGATGATATGGATTTCATGCACTGCGACATTTTCATAGTCTGGGGAGCGTATTTTTCAGATTATATGCCCCTCACATAATCCACGACGATTCGATATTGGGCGTTTGACAATCCAGTTAGAGAATCGTAGTCTGATGTTCTTTAGCTCAATACAGGAGGATGTTACGTTGCGAGAATCGACATGGAAATATTACCCGGAAGTGTGTGTGTGGCTAAGGGGAGTTAATGCATGAGGGGAGGTAACTCCGTGGTTTCTATTACTAACTATTAAATTGTGTCTCAAAATAGTCCCTATCTTATATTGTTATGCACAGTTTCTGAAAAATTTCTAAAAATTTAAAGTGTTTTAACTATAAAGTAGTCTATTAAGCTGTGCTGGGGGTGTTCTTATTATGGTGATTAACCTCCATCGTAGAGTGCCACAAATGAATATTATACACGACGAGCGAGATTTCTAAATTAATGATCACAATGAACCCTGGTAAGTTCCGGGTCAGTGCATGCTATATTTGATGTCGAAAGATAATCATCACCAGGGCAGACCAGAGGTCAATCCACACTCCTCATGTCTCTAATCTGACCATCAAATCATACATATATGTACAACCCATACGCCACTTGCAATACATTCACTGCACTCAGCATACCGCTCGTACAGCTCATCAACGTTACTAGATTAATTAGTTTTCCATTTATCCAACGATGGCACTTCCTCCGCATAGCACCAACAATACAATCAATTCAATGCTTAAATTTTACATTAACTATAAAGTGGTGTAGTGCAGTTCAAGCAACTGGATGTAGTCACACCTAAAGTAGAAGTACAAAGGGGTATTCCTACTGTGAAGGGTTCTAGAGGGATGTCCCGATTTGTGTTATATTAGATCAATGAGTGTGGGGATGTGGTAGAAGGTGTGCCTCTGGTGTTTGATGCTAGAGGTGGTGTCTGGTTCAAGTCCGACATTGCTATATATTGGGCTTAAAGTTTTGGAAGGAATGTCTGGAGTATCCTCAATGATATTAAATAAATGGAAACTATATTTCAAGGGTATCAAAACTTTGGTACGCTCTCATCAGATAAAAACAATGTTTGTTTTATAAATATTGACCTATCCAGGAAGACGATCTTAACGGTTCAAGTTTTTCCTGGATAGTCCAGGAAATACTTGAACCGTTAAGATCTTCTTCCTGGATATGTCAATATTTATAAAACAAACTTTGTATTTTATCTGATGACAGCGTACAAAAGTTTTGGTACCCTTGAAATATAAATAATAGAATAAATATGGTTTTATAAATATAGTTTCCATTTATTTAATATCATTGAATATATATATATATATATATATATATATATATATAAAGAAGAAACCAAGAACGCGAGAACATTTTCCTTCATCAGTTGTCTGGTGGGGGGATGGGTATTGGATATTTCAACGCATTAAAGACAATATCTCTCACCCAATAATAATAATAAATGTGAAGACTAAAATCCGAAGAGGGCTCGATAAGGATATGTATATATATATATATATAAATATAAAAACCGTAGACCAAATATTTATTAAAATAACAGATAAAAGCTTTCACCCTTAACGCGATCTTCTGAAACTCAGTTTCAGAAGTTCCCGTTAAGGGTGAAAGCACCGATTCTTTGCTTAAGCTTTAATCTGTTATATATATATATATATATATATATATATATATATATATATATATATATATATATATATATATATATATATATATATATATATATATGTCCTGGTGATATCCTGCGAATGTAACAGTTCTAGTCCTGTAGAAATCATTCCTATAGATAATAGATATTCTCTACTAACATAATGAGTATCTTATTTTACTGTGGTTATTTCCCGAACCCCTTCGAGCTACCATCCTTAATTATATGTTTTCACCCCCCCCCCACACACATATATATATATATATATATATATATGAGGTGTGTGTATGTGTAAGTATGTGTGTATGTGTGGATGTGTTGCAAGACGGGTCGCCGCGCAGTGTCCTTTATTTCACGTTGCTCCAGTCTACTTAGTTAGCAAAAAATGAGTTGTACTTGTATTTCAAGAGGCGGGCCTTGTAACAGACCGTGTTACACTGAATCTCCCTGCGAAAAACTTTAAGAGTGCGCTTATCTGTTGATGATCACCCACTAGTCCGATGACTTAACGAACAAACTATTCCCTTGATTGAATAAGCTGGAGCGTTGATCGTCGGAAGCACACACACACACACACACACACACACACACACACACACACACACACACACATATATATATATATGGTTTACCATTCGATTAATTGGTGAAATATATTTCTTTAATGGAATATATACAGGGAAGATTAATCATATTATAAGGTATCTATTTTTGAAGTTCTAGTTAACTTTATTTAGTTACCTACCTAGCTATGTGTGCTTACACACTTGTAAAAATTATCCCCTGTGATTGTTTCATATGTTTATTTATATGTTAATACATTTCTAGTTGTTATAAAATGCTCGGACCTATTCATTAGAATCTTGGAGCTTATTTTACGGGTGATATGGCGCATGCCTTTCTGGCATGACACCCATAATTTTGATTTAGATTAAATTCACTTTGATTTATCATAATTTTGGATAAATATATATATATATATATATATAATATAGAAATGGCATCTACAGGACTATAACTGTTTCATTCGGGAGAAATCATCAAGAAGCCCTATATATATATATATATATATATATATATATATATATATAGAGAGAGAGAGAGAGAGAGAGAGACAGAGAGATAGAGATAGAGAGAGAGATGATTTCTACAGGGCTAGAGCTGTTTCGTTTGTATGAAATCATCAGGAATATTTCACACATGTAGTAATTTCCAGCTCATTAAAGATCATATATATGTATAGTCATGATGGGAGGTGACAGATAATCAATGCGAGCGAGAGAGACAAAGTGTAAAAGGAAAATAGGAGGGGTGTAGGGGTGGTAATTGAATGAATACCAAAGTTTATCGAGGGTTGCAGGGCGGTAATTTTACAAAGATAAAAGACAGTACATTTTAATCGCCACATGAAAGAACGACAACTCTTAAGGCAAAAAAAAAGCAGACAACAGAGTAGAAGTACCTTGGTGAAATAAATCAATAAAACTATATGGATTGAGACAGATTAGGCGGAGATCTATGAAAGGTGAGAGAAAGTTGTGTCATCGCATCATCAATAAATATGGTCTTACGCAACAAGAAACATTCTGATAAGGAACCTATCACACACAAACAAGCAGAGGTTATTAATTGACACCGAATACATAATAGGAAGATATACAAACGCACATGCACGCGTCCAGGCACCCTCAAACATATACACCTTCACGCACACAAAGACAATTATTCTATCACACACACACACACACACACACACACACACACACACACACACACACACACACACACACACACACACACACACACACACACACCAATCTGTTCTTGCGTATATACTGTGTATTGTACATACACATAAGGATGTATGCATATATATATATATATATATGTATCTCTCAGTTATTGCAGCTACCATACAGTCACATGCTTAATCTTGACCTATTTAGCAATTTTTGGGATTGCAAAAAGATATAACAAAGATGCGAAATGGATAAAGTTATCTATTTAGCAATTTTGGGGATTGCAAAAAGATATAACAAAGATGCGAAATGGATAAAGTTATCTAATGAACCAAATCAGAGATGGGAAGACATACAAAGGAAGACGTTTAAGACCAAGTTAGGAAAATGGCAAACTGGAAATTTCATGGACCGTATGGAACCCAAGTATTCTGGTTGAAAATATTGAAAAGTGTTCTTTAAAGGCTAGGGAAGCCCCTGTATGATTGTGTCGTACAAGAAGTTCCAAGTTGGATGATTGAAGGAAAGGGAACTTTAATAATTGTTTCTACTTTTTGGGCACAAGGCCAGGAATTACACAGTGCCGTACTGGTACTTAATTTTATCGACCCCGTAAGGTTGAAAGGCAAAGTTAACCTCGACGGGATTTGAACTCCGATAATAGAGGGCAACTTTAATAATGATGAATAAAATGTAAGGTCTGTTAGGTGGAAATTACAGGCCGAATTCTTGCTTGAATTCGTTTTGGAAGCTGTTAACTGGCATCTTTGCTGCAAAAGGGTATACTCACTTGCTTCCGAATGAGATACTACCCGACGAGCAGAAAGGTATAGGGAAAATTCCCGGGGAATCAAATACAATCTTGGTGTTGACAAGGTGATCTTGAATAACAGCAGGAGACGTCAAGAAATGTATACATGTTTTGGATAAACTTTAAGAAATCCTTTGACATGGGCCCACATACATGGGTATTGAAGTGATAGCAGACTGTAATATTAATGTAATGGTGGTGTCTAGCTTGCCTTTGTGGCAGACAAACCTGTATGCAGGGGGCAAACTTTTAAGTGGGATCATTATAAGAGGAATATTTCAAGGAGTTTCCTTCTCACCATTGCTCTTTGTGATTTATATATATATATATATATATATATATATATATATATATATATATATATATATATATATATATATATAGGTAAGTTATTCCGGAGGTAACTACAGTAAATAAGGTACTCAATACATAGCAGAGTATAATAGTTTTAATAAAGATGAGATTCTACAGGACTAGATCTGTTTCATTCTTTAGAAATCATTAGGAATCTGGCTGTCCAAATATATGTTGTGGTAATTATATCTTTTCAGGTGGTAGGAGAAGATGGGGAATGGGATGGGTGGAGGTCATTGGTTGAAAGAAAAGGGAATTCATTAAAAGCTAATTCTTTAAGGCTATAATTTATATTTAGAGTGACAAAGGCTGAAAGAATTCTATAAACCAGTTCAAATATTGGGTGCCCATAATTATTGTCATGTTTCTCTTAAGTTATATTTCAGGTGTCAACAGACACATCCACACACACACACACACACACACACACACACACACACACACACACACACACACACACACACACACACACACACACACACATACTCACACACATACTCACATATATATATATATATATATATATATATATATGTATATGTGTGTGTGTATATATGTATATATATATGTGTGTATATATATGTATATATATATGTCAGGTCACCAGTTGGTGCTACTGGTAACATGTATCCCAGTACAACCTGTCTCATGGTCGGGTCGTTGGCGACTAAACTGGCAACCCCACCAAGGTTTCTTGGTGAGGAGGGTGACTTTGGACATCTTGCAGGACTAAAAACAAAACCTGTCAAAGGGCAAAGGAGCTCTTAAGAGTCAATGGCCATCCAAAATCACCGGGAGAGATGACCCCATAGCCTTTGTCAAGGCAGAATTCTAGGAGAAGGAAAACTCTGATATAACACCTGCAACTCTGATGGTATCCAATGATGTTGACTTGTTCTTCTTTTTGGTAAATATCATCTTGGTTAAGAGAGTGGGACTGGCTTTGTGCAGTGCCTTTGCTCACTATAAAAGCTTCACGGCACAGGCATTGCTTTATATCTGGAGATCTCTCTGCACTTGTCATCACATGGTACCAAGGGCCCAGCACTATGTGTCAATAATTGTAACAAGTGTAGTGTTTGTACCAGAGTTTTCAAGTCACTGGCTGGACTAAAAAGTCACACTTGTTTAGCGCATCGGTAGGCGTTCTCCTACATGGATATAAAGTAGTGGCCGTACTCGAAAACGAGTTGGCAGCCATAATATATGTGTGTATATATATATATATATATATATATAAATATATATGTATATATATATATGTATATATATGTATATATGTATAACTATATATTTATATGTGTATATGTATGTATATAAATCTGTGTGTGTATGTATGTGTGTATATAAATATATATGTGTGTGTATGTATATATATGTATGTATGTGTGTGTATGTATATGAATGTATGTGTGTGTATATATATATATATGCATATATATATGTATATATTTATATATATAGGAAAAAGTATGACCCGAACGGCAGAGCTCAAGCCGTTTCGACGGCTATTTCTGGACTGAAATTGCCGTCGAAACGGTCATACTTTTTCCTATTTCTCACTCTACTACCCTAATCATTGAGTATTCTGGTGCGTTATGTTCCGTCTTGTTCCTTACAACAATTACTTTCTTATTTATATATATATATATATATATATATATATATATATATATATATATATATATATATATATATATATATATAATGTTATACTTGGGGAGGGTTATATTTGTGTAATAATATTGCCAGAATTAATAACAGAACACATTCACTGTTTGGTTGGTTTTCGCTTCTGTGTCTTTTATATCGGTCAATTTAATTTATTCGGTCCTCAATGTTACCATTGACTGACCAACGGTCAAAAATACTGATATAATATAGACACAAACACATATATATAGTCTAACAAATTTCTTTCGTTGCACATCTGCAACATCGTCAGTGGTGCTATTTATGTTTCCTCCTGTTGTATTGTATGCCACCTCATGGTACGACAACCAGAGATACCAGAGTGTCATGTTTGTGGACACTACCCCTGGAGCGAAATTAGCTAACCAGTGTAGAAAGGCCCCGAGAAAGACCCACTTAAAATTAAGGTGGTAGAAAATCCAGGAACCACCATAAAATCCCTGATCAGCAAAACCTACCCTTTTAAGAAAACCCACTGTACTAATAGGAAATGTATTATATGTAAAGTAAACCCCCGGATAAACTGTAAAACTAGAAACGTAGTCTATAGCATAAGATGTACAGAGGGTACTTGCAGAAACATGACAACAACACACATAGGCGAGATAGCTCGTAGCATAGGTGAAAGGATAGACCAACACTGGGGGGAACTAAAAGGACGAAAAAACGGTTCAGTACTATACGAACATGCCAGACAACAACACAACGGTAACATAGACAACATAGAAATTAGAATAATATCTAAACATAGAAATGACCCAGCAGATAGGCAAATCAGAGAGGCCAGCGAAATAGAACTTAGAAGGCCAAGGCTAAACAGAAAAAATGAATGGAATAACAACAACACCCAAACAAACAATACTGACCTAAGAGAAGTATAAATAAATAAATAAATACATACATACATACACAAGCACAATAACAACAAACACATATAAACACACACTAGTAAACTAAGATAGAATACAATAACCAATACACAGTCACCCAAACACGAACACACATCAAACACTATACACACACGCAAACGCATGCGCAGAGAAGACAAAAATAAATAAATAAATAAATAAACAGACTAAATAAAGATGGCGTAGGCATACAATACAATAGGAGGAAACATAATAGCACCACTGACGTTGTTGCAGATGTGCAACGAAAGAACTTTGTTAGACTATATATATGTGTTCGTGTCTATATTATATCTGTATTTTTGACCGTTGGTCAGTCAATGGTAACATTGAGGACCGAATACATTAAATAGACAGATATAAAAGATACAGAAGCGAAAACCAAACAAACAGTGAGTGTTATTAATTCTGGCAATATTATTACACAAATATGACCCTCCCCAAGTACAACAATATTTGTTTCGACACACGATTTCATATAAAAAACCTCGCAAAACTATATATATATATGTATGTATATATATATATATATATATATATATATATATATATATATATATATATATATATATATATATATATATATATATATATATATTAGTACGTTATTCCGGGTTGAATCGGAGGTAACCACAGTAAGTAAGGTACTCAATACATTGCAGAGTATAACAGTTTTAATATAGATGAGATTCTACAGGACTAGAACTGTTTCATTCTTTAGAAATCATCAGGAATCATTGATGATTCCTGATGATTTCTAAAGAATGAAACAGTTCTAGTCCTGTAGAATCTCATCTATATTAAAACTATATATATATATATATATGTGTGTGTGTGTGTGTGTGTGTGTGTGTGTGTGTGTATGTGTGTATATATATGTATATATATGTATATATATATATATATATATATATATATATATATATATATATATATATATATATATATATATGTATATATATATATATATATATATATATATATGTGTGTGTGTGTGTGTGTGTGTGTGTGTGTGTGTGTGTGTGTGTGTATGTGTATGTGTATGTATATGTGTATATAAGTGTATATATGTATATACATATATATATATATACAGTGTTTGTATATGTATGTATATATATGTATATATATATGTGTGTGTGTATATATATATATATATATATATATATATATATATATATATATGTATATATATATTTGTGTGTATGTGTATATGTGTGTATATATGTATATATATGTATATATGTGTGTATATGTATGTGTATGTATGTGTGTGTATGTGTATATATATGTATATATGTATATATATATATATATGTATATATATATATATATATATATATATATACATATATATATATTTATATATATATATATATATTTATCTATGTGTATATATGTGTATGTATGTGCTTATGTGTGTATATGTATGTACATGTATATGTGTGTGTATATATGTATGTATATGTATATGTATGTGTGTGTATGTGTATATATGTATGTATGTATATGTATGTGTGTATATATATGTGTATATATATATATGTGTATGTATGTGTATATATATATATGTATATATATATATATATATTGGTAAACGGAATAGAAAATGCTGACAAATTGTTCACAGTTGAAAAATGGTTTAATTAGGAATAAAAGAGTATTAGTGATTGTATGGGTTAGTATTCAGTTGTGGTTTTAAGTTTTTAAGTTTTTACCGGTTGCGCATTTCTAAATGCTTTTCAAAAATAATTTTGAGATAGAGTGTCCGTGCTGTTTGCTCTGATCTGATTAGTTTTGGGAATTCTACCTGTTTTTATGTTAAAAAAGTGGCTCCAGCGTTATTTTTGTGTCGCAAAAATGCTTGTGGTCAAAACAATTTTGATTGGTCGGTAGAGGTCATGTGAATGTAAAAAGTTGATTTTGCGCCAAGACTGTTTTTATGTTAAAAAAGTGGCTCCAGCAAAAATTCTTGGTCAAAACAATTTTGATTGGTCGGTAGCGGTCATGTGGATAAAAAATTGGTTTTGGGCCAAGATTGAGAAATGACTCTTTCACAACAAATATGTGTGTGTGTGTGTGTATGTGTGTGTGTGTGTGTGTGTGTGTGTGTATGTGTGTGTGTGTGTGTGTGTATATGTGTGTGTGTGTGTGTGTGTGTGTGTGTAGTAGTAGTTGTAAGGTGTTCGATGCTGCGACAATGGCAGCAGCGATGTGTGTCAAATGGCTATTAAGATAAGTGTGTGTGTGTGTGTATATAGCAGAGTCATTCGAAGGTCAAAAGATATTTTTCAGCTTTTGTCTTATACGGAGAAGTGCGTGTGTGTGTGTGTGTGTGTATAAGTCTCTTTGTATGTTGATGTACGCGTGTGTATTTTTTGTGTATATATGTGTGTGTGTGTGTGTGTGGGTGGACCAGTATTTTTTCCCCCTGGTAAAATGGTGTACATTATTCGATTTTTTCAGTAAAATCGGTTCTCTTAATAGAACATCAAAAATCTTAACAAGCTCTTCCATACATCTCCACACACAACCCCCTCAATAATGAGGCCTTTGACACCAACCTCCAGAACATCCCTGTATTGAAAAAGGACCATAGAATGAACCAAATTCTACGAACACACGATATCATAAAGAGGAAAAGACAATCCAAGTCAATGAAAAACACCTTAACACATGCCAAAGTACTGCCAACCACAACAACGAAACCCACAGTAAAAAAATGCGATAGACCCAACTGTGGCATTTGCATCAACCTAATAGAGGGTTCGGAACTCTATTTCAAAGATGGACAACGTTTTATAGTAAAACACAATTTCACATGTGCATCGGAACATCTAATATATGTATTAACTTGTTCAGGTTGTCGAGAACAATACATAGGCCAGACCAAAAACAACCTCCGCCAACGCATGACTGTCCATAGATCCCAAATTAAAATACGGGAATACAGGAAAATACCACTGAGTGAACACATTGATACCTGTGCCGCCCAAAATCATCCCAACTTCAGAATCTTTCCCCTCTATAAATTTAAAGATAATGCCACCCACACCCAGCGCATCAGCAAGGAATCTTACTTCATTAACAAATACGGACCCCGTCTAAACACTTCTCCCTAAGACGAACCCACAACATACACACGTCAACATACATACCTACATCAGCACACATCTCTACCCACATATAAACACAATGACACACGTAAACACACATGCTCTATGGTGCAATACAAAAAAATATATGTGCATATATATATGTATGTATATATGTATATATATATATATGTAGTGAATATATGTATGTGTGTATATATATATATATAGTGAATATCATTTCACACCTTTTATTGTTAAGATTTTTGATGTTCTATTAAGAGAACCGATTTTACTGAAAAAATCGAATAATGTACACCATTTTACCAGGGGGAAAAAATACTGGTCCACCCACACACACACACACACACATATATACACAAAAAATACACACGCGTACATCAACATACAAAGAGACTTATACACACACACACACACACACACACACACACACGCGCACTTCTCCGTATAAGACAAAAGCTGAAAAATATCTTTTGACCTTCGAATGACTCTGCTATATACACACACACACACACACTTATCTTAATAGCCATTTGACACACATCGCTGCTGGCCATTGTCGCAGCATCGAACACCTTACTACTACTACTACACACACACACACACACACATATACACACACACACACACACACACACACACACACACACACATACACACACACACACACACATATTTGTTGTGAAAGAGTCATTTCTCAATCTTGGCCCAAAACCAATTTTTTATCCACATGACCTCTACCGACCAATCAAAATTGTTTTGACCAAGAATTTTTGCTGGAGCCACTTTTTTAACATAAAAACAGTCTTGGCGCAAAATCAACATTTTACATTCACATGACCTCTACCGACCAATCAAAATTGTTTTGACCACAAGCATTTTTGCAACACAAAAATAACGCTGGAGCCACTTTTTTAACATAAAAACAGGTAGAATTCCCAAAACTAATCAGATCAGAGCAAACAGCACGGACACTCTATTTCAAAATTATGTTTGAAAAGCATTTAGAAATGCGCAACCGGTAAAAACTTAAAAACTTAAAACCACAACTGAATACTAACCCATACAATCACTAATACTCTTTTATTCCTAATTAAACCATTTTTCAACTGTGAACAATTTGTCAGCATTTTCTATTCCGTTTACCAATATATAATAACTTGTGTGTTACACCTCTATTCTTTTAACTATATATATATATATATATATATATATATATATATATATATATATATATATATATATATATATATATATATATATATATATATATATATATATATATATATATATATATATATATATGTATATATATATGTTTATATATATGTATATATATGTATATATATGTATATATATATATATAATAATGATAATAATAATGAAATTATTGTGTACAGTGCTCAGGTGCACTACAACTCGTTAAAGGTGTATGTATAGTACATAGAATAATACACAAACGTCAGGGAAGTGAATAGTGTATGAGTCATGATATACATGTGTGTATGTGTATGGAGGGGAAACATTAGGTGTAGTGTTGGCTAATCTCGGGAAGCATGAAGGCCCTAAAGGATGCAGTGTCTCGACAGCTAACAACCGATACAGGTAGTTTGTTCCATGCTTCGGCAACTCTGAACATGAAAAATGTCTCCGAAAGTCATGGGAACTGTGCTGTTGTCTGACTTTGAGGTTATGCCCACGTGTGTTAGACACATGGAAATCAAAAAGGTACTCAGGGTTGTTGTTGGCAAGATGTTTAACAATTTTGAAGCAAGGCGCTCAGAGTATGGTAGATGCCTGATGGAGGGTATTCTTTTGGTTGCACGTCTTTGAACAGTATCCAGGCGGTCAATGTTTTGAGCAAGATAGGGGTTCCAGACTGGTGATGCACATTCTAAGTGTGGCCGCACCATAGCCATGTACAGCCTTAAATAGATAGCTGGAGAGCGGCTGACAAAGGTCTTTCTGAGTGATGCTAAGACACCCTCGGCCCTCTTAACAATTTTAGAGACGTGCTTCGTCCAACGCAAAATGCTGCTGACAGTAATGCCCAGGTCACGTTTACAAGAAGACGACTTGATATTAGTGCTGTGGAGGGAGTATGTGGCACTGGGTTTTTACTCCCAAAATGCATGGTGGTGCACTTGTCCACAGCTAACTTGAGTTGCCAGTCTGAGATCCATTGTTGCATTGTGTTCAGGTCAGACTGCAAGCAAGATCTATAGTGTTCAGGATCTGCCCTTTTTATCTCAATGTACAGCTTGATGTCATCTGTGTACTTTAGTACTGTGGCATTTTTTAAGCTGGCATCTATGTCATTAATATATGCCACAAACAAAAGAGGGCCGAGAACAGATCCCTGTGGTACACCAGATGACATCTCATATGGTGAGGAATGCTGTCCCAGAACCGTGACTACCTCTCTTCGACTGAGAATGAAGGACTTCAAACAGTTAAAAAGATCATCCTTCACACCCATTGCAGAGAGTTTTGCCATAAGCGTTTTGTGTGGCACAGAATTGAAAGCTTTCGCAAAGTCAAGGTAAACAACCTCCACCCATGAGCCACCATCAGTGATCCGGGTGATGTCTTCAAGAAACTCGATAAGTTGATCATAGCAGCTGGAGTTGGGGATAAATCCAAATTGCGAGGGCCGGATAAGACTGTGAGAGTTCCTGAAATTTCAAAGTGTTTCTCTGACACAGGATTCCATCAGTTTGGCAATGCAACTAGTAAGACTGATTGGACCATAGTTCACAGGTGATGTGCGGTCACCCTTTTTGAACAGAGGAATGACATGGGTAGTTTTCCACTGTTCTGGAGTAGCACCGTTGTTAAGACAGAATTGGAAGAGCGTGATAACTGGTGTAGAAGGAAGTACCCACCCCGTTTAAGAAGCAGGTACGTAACACCATCAAGACCAGGAGAGGCATGGCTGCGTATATTTTTTAGGTGACGTCACAGCATTGCAGGTGTAAATTCCATGGTTGTAGTAAAATCCGGTGTCATAGGTGGTGGAGACGGTGCATTCTGGTCTTCAATAGTAAAAATGCCTGCATAGCATTCAGCAATGAGCTCTGCGCATTCATTGGGGTCGTCAGTATATGTATATATATATATATATATATATATATATATATATATATATATATATATATTGTTATGCTTTGGGAGGGTCATGTTGCCAATAAGAAACACACGCACCAGTTGCTTCCACTTCAATTTATTATAAATTAAATTTATAAATTTAGGAATTTATAAATTTCCGATTTGTTGGTTGGTTCCACAACGAGACGATTGTTCATATATTGTCAAAGTTCTTTCGTCACACATTCTGTGACCTCTTCAGTTACTGTGGATTATTTTCTTTGCTTTTGTGCCTCTCCTTTGTTCTGTCCTACGCCATCTTGTGTTTTTGTGTTTCAACACACGTTTTCAGATAAAGAATCTTGCTAAACAAATTCAGAAACGAAATATATATATATATATATATATATATATATATATATGTGTGTGTGTATTTATATATGTATATATATATGTGTGTATATGTATATATATATATATATATATATATATATATATATATATATATATATATATATATATATATATATAGATATATATATATATATATATACTAAC
>OZ024741.1:53107865-53117865 GCA_964016885.1 Eledone cirrhosa
ATTATTATTATCATTATTATCGTTATCATTATTTTTAAAAAACGTTTGTAGAAAAGTTTAATATTGGAAGTGTGTAATTAATGGAGAGTGATAAGTGGCTCTCTTCATTTATAATTACTGATATTAATGAAAGCAAATGACAACAGAAAAATAGAAGATATGGAAGAACACGGAGACGAACAGACGGACAGGCGAACAGACAGAGAGAGGCCCACAGGGACGAACGTACACGCTTCTCCTGCATATGAATATTAAGACGTCTGATGTGAATACTTCACACGGCATAGACAAAAGATGTTTACTGCAGAATATATATATATTTATATACATATATATATGTATATACGTCTTTTGTATGTGTATGCGCATACGTGTATATGTATATATATATATATATACATGTGTTTGTGTGTGTGTGTATACGTGTATATATGCATGCGTGTGCGTGTATGTCTGCATACACACACACACACATATATATATATACCTGTATGCTTGTGTATATACGTACATATGTGTGTACGAGTTACAAATAAGTGTGATCTTTATATAGTGTAAGTCCTCTTTCTAATGTGTAAAGGGCAAATACCACCTTCGTCCAAGAATGACCATGGGATTTGCAACTACAAATTCCCCTTCCAGGCGCAAGTCCCGGAAAGCTTGTTTGTGGAAGAACGGTAGTCACCCATGTATTACCAGTCTCCCCTCTCCACAACACCAATATTGTCCAAGGAAAAGGCAATGGTCGATACAGCTTGGTACCAGTGACGTCACAACTCATTTCTACAGCTGAGTAGACTGGAACAACGTGAAAAAAATTGCCTTGCTCAAGGGCACAACGTATCAACCGTTCCAGGAATCGAACTCACAACCTCACCTTTGCAAACCCAATACTCTAACCATAATGTGTTTACATACTATATATACCACTTTAGGCGTGTGTATATATGATATACATGTACCTTACTATATTAGTGACCCTTCATTTTATTTATTCGTTTATTTGTTTATTACAAATCTTTTCATGTGTTTATCTTCTAGTTTTTATGTGCGCATGCGTGTAGATAGCCTTACCCACACCTCGTTAATGTTTTATTCTTTCCTCTCTCTATCTTTTCTCCTCTTTTTGTATCATTTACCCACTTCTACACCACATCCCTATTATTTCCTTATATTAACTTCAAGACATTATACAAGTTCTCTACCCTTCACAATTCACTACCCGACACCCCTTCTGTCTTATACCAGAGAAATATTCCCTTGGTAGCTTATCACAATGATACCTTTGGCTAGAAGCTACCAACTGTGGCTGACCAACACAGAAAGTGACCCAATCCGACACATTTCAGCAGACGGCAACATCTCTCTCTCTCTCTCTCTCTTTCTCTCTCTCTCTCTCTCTCTCTCTCTCTCTCTCTATATATATATATATATATATATATATATATATATATATATATATAGTGAAACATGGAACGATACTGGAAAATTGCTCGATAGTTAAAAACCAGAGCTAAACAATGTGTTAAGAAGCCATACAAAACTGAAAACTGGTCAAGAAGGCATTAACCACCCACTCCAAAAACCAAATCAAGCTAAACAGGTCAAAACAAAATAATTGTTAAAAAATAAATGATAACCATATATATATATATATATATATATATATATATATATATATATATATATATATATATATATATATATATATCATATATATATGTGTGTATGTGTGTGTATGTGTATGTGTGTGTATGTGTGTGTGCGTGTGTGCGTGCGCGTGCGTGTGTGTGTGTGTGTGCATCATAAAATAATTTTGACCAATACACAAAATATCGATCATATTGCCTGATAATCACACAGGCCGACAGGAATGCTAAAAATAGCGCCTCGTTAGGCCCATAATTCAGCTCTACCAACAATAAAAATTATTAGGAGCAGAAATACAATACATCAGTTAGTAATTGTTTCTACTTGGCACAAGGCCAGCAATTATCACAGTGAATTACTGGTACCTTATTTTATCGACCCCGTAAGAATGAAAGACAAAGTTAATCTTAGCGGGATTTGAACTCAGACAGCAAAGGGCCGTAACTTCATGCTCCAAAGCATGCGGTCCGACCCTCTACCGATACTGCCAATCTAGCGCCCATCAGAGAATAATTGTTTCTATTTTTGGCACAAGGCCAGCAATTATGCCAGTGCATTACTGGTACTTTATTTTATCGACCATGTAAGGATGAAAGGCAAAGTTAACATCGGCGGGATCTGAACTCACAATGACAAGGGCCGTAACTCTATGCGTCAAATCATGCCATCCGACCCTCTACCGATACTGCCAATCCAGCGTCCATCAGAGATTAATACCCAGACAAAATGCATCCGAGACTATGCATAGATAATTATAAAGGCGTGAGGAACAGGTATATAGACTTTAGAAAACAGTGTTTACCATCTCTATATAAGTTATTGCTTGCTTCTCCACTTTTACACGCGATCATAAATGTATATCTACGCAGATTTATGGATACAATTTGCTGAGGCAATATTAAGTGATGTATTGTTATATATATATATATTTTTTTTTTATTGTATAGAAGGAGCTTCTACAGGACTAGTACTGTTTCATTCAGATGAAATCTTCAGGAAGCTCCTGAAGATTTCATCTGAATGAAACAGTACTAGTCCTGTAGAAGGTCCTTCTATACAATAACAAATTTTTACTCTGCCATGTATTGAGTACCTTACTTACTGTGGTTATCCCCGACTCAACCCGGGACCTACGTATACATATGTATATATATATATATATGTATATCTATATATAAGTATGTATACGTACATATATATACGTATACAGACGTACAGTAGTTTGTATATATATATACATACATGCACACATATATATTTGTACGTATGGATTCACCGAACATTTATTATAATGCTCGGTGTGTTTGTAAACAAACATCCCGTATTAAGCCGTAGTGTCTAGCAACCATCGTTGTTAAGTAGCAGCCGTACTAAGAGTGGGAAATGAAATTTCGTTTCATTTTTTCCGTTTATATCTATATATATATATATGTATATATATATATATATATATATATATATATATATATATATATATATATATATATATATATATATATATATATATATATATATATATATATATATTAAAGATACTGTTTATAGTTATGTATATACTAAACTATAAACAACTATAAACAGGGAAGGTGAGTAATTTATTACTACCTTATTACCATTAAGAGAAATAGCTCAATGTAAGAACATCAGTTGTTTTACAGAGCAGTAATATAGATTAAACAAGTATCAAAGTTATGTTTAAAACATTTAATCGCTGACAATTGTTTCTTCCAAACTTAAGCTTGTAGTCATCGGAGTATTATTAATGTTTGTACATAACCTCCTATTCAACTGAAGAATCATACAGATACATATATATTGATGTTGTGGACAACAGTTTCATGTCTACAAGGTGGAATGGATGCGACATATATTATACGAGAGTTGTACAATAATTCAAATTAAGATTAAAATTAAAATTAAAAATGAAAAATTAAAATTAAAATTAAAAGCAAAGGGTGGAATACATGCGACTGATAATACAAGAGAATAGTCTAATAATTAAATTAAGGAGATAGTATATGCGTTAATCATATATAAAGGAATGGAACAAGCAAATATATCATGCATATATGAGTACTGTATGGCAAGGTATTACATGAAATACAAGCACTATAAGCGAATATGTTAGTGTATTATGGTGGGTGCAATGCGATGACATTTTCTGTATAGTTCAAATGTGTGTGTGTAGAATATGAGAGTTACAGATTTCACATCCATTACATATGTTAAGTTATATCTGTATTGAATGTTTGTTATAGATATGTTATCCATATTTATGGATAATCCATAAATATGGATAAAATAACAACAAGTTACAATCCATTACTATAACAAACATTCAATATATATATATATATATATATATATATATATATATATATATATATATATATATATGTGTGTGTGTGTGTGTGTGTATACATTTGAAATCAACAGAAGGCCGAGCTGAAAATATTTTTAAAGTCTTAATTTTGTGAAAACACTATACGTTTTCAAAAGGCCCAGTTTAATCATCCGATCATGATGCAAGACTTAGGGGATTTCAACAGATGTTGATGACAAAATTAGTTATATAAGATAACAGGATTACGGCGAACACAAACAGAGAATAAAAGATAGATTAGGTTTGGGGACGGCTCGCCAATTCGGTATTATTATAACAGAAATCCATCCCCGAATAGCACACACGCATCAATGTTATGTATTGTTCGCTGGTAGGGTAGGCGGGATAAATTGTGTTGGCGACATAAATTCTACAACATCCAGACAGAAAACGCCATTCGTTATTCAGAACCAAGCATTGCCCTTATAGAAGTAAATATATGTATATATATATATATATATATATATATATATATATATATATATATATATATATATATATATATATATATATATATATATACATATATTTCGTTTCTGAATTTGTTTAGCAAGATTCTTTATCTGAAATCGTGTGTTGAAACCGATATTGTTATACTTTGGGAGGGTCATGTTGCCAATAAGAAACAGAAAAGACGCAACGTTTAGGCAAATTACAGAGGCAGTAAGCATAAAAGAATTAAAACCAAAATTAAATAGAAAATATGAGTGGAACAGCAACATGACAACTTACAATTAAGGACAAAATGAAAACACACACAGGACAAAATGAAAACACACACACACATAGAACAAACAACTTACAATTAAGGACAAAATGAAAACACACACAGGACAAAATGAAAACATACACACACATAGAACAAACAACCAACCAACAATAAATAAATAAATAAATAAACAAATAGATAAATGAACACAAACACACACAGACACCCGGATGTGGCGCATGCGCAAACTGAGCACACAACACACACACAGAAACACAATGGCGTAGGATAGAAGAAAGGAAAGGCACAGAAACAAAGAAAGGAATCCCCAGTCACTGAAGAGGTCACAGAGTGTGTGCCGAAAGGACTATGACTATATATAAACAACTATCTGGTTGTGGAACCAACCAACCAGAAATTTATAAGTTTGTAAATTTGTAAATATATAAATTTATAAATATATAATAAATTGAAGTGAAAGCAACTGGTGCGTGTGTTTCTTATTGGCAACATGACCCTCCCAAAGTATAACAATATATATATATAAGTTGAAATAAAATGAAAACGAAATTTCATTTCTCACTCTTAGTATGGCACTTACTTAAATGTAAGTATGTATGTATACGTACATACATATATGTATACAGACGTACAGTAGCATGCATATATATATATATATATATATATATATATACATACAGGTACACATACATATATGCACGCATCAGTTTAGCGGACGCTTATTATAACGCCGCTTTGTTCGTTTGTAAACAAACTGAACAGCCTGAATTTATGCCATACGGTGTTAAGGCAACCACGTCACCTCTTTGTTCAACACTGACAAACGAACAAAGCGGCGTTATAATAAGCGTCCGCTAAACTGATGCGTGCATATATGTATGTGTACCTGTATGTATATATATATATATATATATATATGCATGCTACTGTACGTCTGTATACATATATGTATGTACGTATACATACATACTTACATTTATATATATATATGTATGTATATATATATATATATATATATATATATCAAAGGGCAAAGGAGCTCTTAAGAGTCAATGGCCATCCAAAATCACCGGGAGAGATGACTCCTTAGCCTTTGTCGAGGCAGAATTCTAGGAGAAGGAAAACTCTGATATAACACCTGCAACTCTGATGGTATCCAATGATGTTGACTTGTTCTTCTTTTTGGTAAATATCATCTTGGTTAAGAGAGTGGGACTGGCTTTGTGCAGTGCCTTTGCTCACTATAAAAGCTTCACGGCACAGGCATTGCTTTATATCTGGAGATCTCTCTGCACTTGTCGTGACATGGTACCATGGGCCCAGCACTATGTGTCAATAATTGTCACAAGTGTAGTGTTTGTACCCGAGTTTTCAAGTCGCTGGCTGGACTGAAAAGTCACACTCGTTTAGCGCATCAGTAGGGGTTCTCCTACATGGATATAAAGTAGTGGCCGTACTCGAAAACGAGTTGGCAGCCACCATATATATATATATATATATATATATATATATATATATATATATATATATATATATATATATATATATATATATATATATATATATATATATATATATAGTAATAATAATAAATTTGAAGATTAAAATCCAAAGAGGGCTCGATAAGGATAAATATATATCAAATATATAAGAACCGTAGAGCAAATATTTATTAAAATAACAGATTAAAGTTTAAGCAAAGAATCGCTGCTTTCACCCTTAACGGGATCTTCTGAAACTAACAAAGTCAATCTGTAAACGCAGAAGTGGATATTTCAAAAAACGTTGCAACCGGAGGAAGACAGGAAGACGATACAAGAAACGTTCCCTGGCAGAGAACGGGAAAAAACGAATATAATACGTCATTAATAGGAGCGGTGAAAAAGAATTACGCGCAAAGGTTAATGGTGAAAGTAGCGATTCTTTGCTTAAACTTTAATCTGTTATTTTAATATATATATATATATTAATAAGAGGAATTCCAACTTTGTCTGATTTACTCGTTTTATTTACAATCCTTTAACATTTATAATGGTATTATAATGAAATAGTATGATAGAATATTAAATTCTAAGTGTTAATTGAACAAGTACTTTCATGCTTTCGCAATCTTCAGGTTCATAATATGTGGTGACAGTCAAGTTTGTAATTTTCAACTGTCAATTTTCAACGAAAGAAGTTGCAACGAAAGAAGTTTGATAAACTATATATATGTGTATTATTTTTGACCGTTGGTCAGTCAATGGCAACATTGAGGACCGAATAAATTAGATTACCGATATAAAAGACACAGAAGCGAAAATCGAAAACCAACCAAACATTGAGTGTGTCCTGTTATTAATTCTGGCAATATTACACAAATATGACCCTCCCCAAATATAATAATAATAATAATAATAATATATATATATATATCGAAAACATCGAAAAACTTAAAGAATTTCACACCTTATAAATGGGCTCAACACGAATATTAACTTCACGATGGAATACAGCCATCAACAACTCCCCTTCCTCGACATCCTCATTAAGATCCATAACAAAAAAATAGAAACAGGCATATACTACAAGCCCACAGACTCCAAGCAATATCTCCCTTTCAACTCTTGCCACCCTAGACACGTTAAAATTAATATTCCCTACAACTTAGCCAAGAGAATCTGTACTATAGTCTCCAATAAAAACACCTGCTACTTACGGCTACAAGAACTAAAGGACACACTCATAGGCAGGGACTACCCTGCATCACTAATTGACAATGGAATCCAACGTGCCCTAAAACTCAGTACCCAGGACCTTAGACACCCTAAAGTAAATCAACCGAAACTAAATGCTCTTCCATACATCTCAACACACAAACACACAACCCCCTCCACAATGAGGCCTTTGACACCATCCTCCAGAACATCCCTGTGTTGAAAAAGGACCATAGAATGAACCAAATCCTACGAACACACGATATCATAAAGAGCAAAACACAATCTAAGTCAATGAAAAACATCCTAACACATGCCAAAGTACTGCCAACCACAACAACGAAACCCACAGTAAAAAAATGCGATAGACCCAACTGTGGCATTTGCATCAACCTAATAGAGGGTTCGGAATTCTATTTCAAAGATGGACAACGTTTTATAGTAAAACACAATTTCACATGTGCATCGGAAAATCTAATATATGTATTAACTTGCTCAGGTTGTCGAGAACAATACATAGGCCAGACCAAAAACAGCCTCCGCCAACGCATGACTGTCCATAGATCTCAAATTAAAATACGGGAATACAGGAAAATACCACTGAGTGAACACATTGATACCTGTGCCGCTCAAAATCATCCCAACTTCAGAATCTTTCCCCTCTACAAATTTAAAGATAATGCCACCCACACCCAGCGCATCAGCAATGAATCTTACTTTATTAACAAATACGGACCCCGTCTAAACACTTCTCCCTAAGGCGAACCCACAACATACACACGTCAACATACATACCTACATCAGCACACATCTCTACCCACATATAAACACAATGACATACGTAAACACACATGTTCTATGGTGCAACACAAAAAAAAAAAATATATATATATATACATATATATATATAGTGAATATATGTATATGTATATATATATATAGTGAATATCATTTCACACCTTTTATTGTTAAGATTTTTGATGTTCTATTGAGAGAATCTATTTTACTGAAAATACCGAATAATGTACACCAATTTACCAGGGGGAAAAATACTGGTCCATCCACACACACACACACACACACACACACATTCTCACACACACACACACACACACACACACACACACACACACACACACAGACACACACACACACACACACACACACACACACACACACACACACACACACACACACACACACACACACACACACATATTTGTTGTGAAAGAGTCATTTCTCAGTCTTGGCGCAAAATCAATTTTTTACATTCACATGACCTCTACCGACCAATCAAAATTGTTTTGACCACAAGAATTTATGCAAGACCAAATAGCGCTGGAGCCACTTTTTTAACATAAAAACAGGTAGAATTCCCAAAACTAATCAGATCAGAGCTAATAACACGGACGCTCCATCTCAAAATTATTTTTGAAAAACATTTAGAAATGCGCAACCGGTAAAAACTTAAAACCACAACTGAATACTAATCAATACAATTACTAATACTCTTTTATTCCTAATTAAACTATTTTTCAACTGTGAACAATTTGTCAGCATTTTCTATTCCGTTTACCAATATATATATATATATATATATATATATATATATATATATATATATATATTTATTAAAATAACAGATTAAAGTTTAAGCAAAGAATCGCTGTTTCACCCTTAACCTTTGCGCGTAATTGTTTTTCACCGCTCCTATTAATGACGTAATATATTCTTTTTTTCTCGTTCTTTGCCAGGGAACGTTTCCTGTATCGTCTTCCTGTCTTCCTCCGGTTGCAACGTTTTTTGAAATATCCACTTCTGCGTTTACAGATTGACTTTGTTAGTTTCAGAAGATCCCGTTAAGGGTGAAAGCAGCGATTCTTTGCTTAAACTTTAATCTGTTATTTTAATAAATATTTGCTCTACGGTTCTTATATATTTGATATATATTTATCCTTATCGAGCCCTCTTTGGATTTTAGTCTTCAAATTTATTATTATTACTATATATATATATATATATATATATATATATATATATATATATACATATATTTACTTCTATAAGGGCAATGCTTGGTTCTGAATAACGAATGGCGTTTTCTGTCTGCATGTAGTAGAATTTCTGTCGCCAACACAATTTATTCCGCCTACCCTACCAGCGAACAATACATAACATTGATGCGTGTGTGCTATTCGGGGATGGATTTCTGTTATAATAATACCGAATTGGCGAGCCGTCCCCAAACCTAATCTATCTTTTATTCTCTGTTTGTGTTCGCCGTAATCCTGTTATCTTATATAACTAATTTTGTCATCAACATCTGTTGAAATCCCCTAAGTCTTGCATCATGATCGGATGATTAAACTGGGCCTTTTGAAAACGTATAGTGTTTTCACAAAATTAAGACTTTAAAGAATATTTCCAGCTCGGCCTTCTGTTCATTTCAAATGTATACACACACACACACACACACACACACACACACACACACACACACACACACACACACACATATATATATATATATATATATATATA
>OZ024741.1:53122865-53172865 GCA_964016885.1 Eledone cirrhosa
GCGCAAGTATCCGAAGTCTAACACCTCTGCTATAAAAAGCGTAGTCAGGTAAATCTATCATAGAATTGGGGAAGGGGGTGGGGGTGTTGAAGCTACAAGGGACCGAGGGTCTACCTCGGGTGGGCGAGAAAAAGACGACGACAATGAAAAGGAACTGGGGTAGAAGGACTAAGGGAGGGATGGGGGGAAGATGGAAATATAGAGGAAGCGATAAAAGTAAGTAAAAGAAGATCTTACGTCTCCATTGGCAAGCAGGGGTTACCCATTACAAAATAGGCAAGTGGTGTGTTATAGCCCTAGTCTAACCCTCCGGGTCATTATGGGGTTTGAGGGCGAGGTAAGTCCTACGTAATCGGCGTTTACATGCAGTAACCAGTTCATCTTTCTTGTTTAGTAGTTGGTCCGTCGAAAACAGCATTTGTAAAGTTTCCTCCGAGCATAAATTGCACGGACGGCGTCCTCCCGTGTAAGAGTTGGCTCTGGACAGTAATTTCCAAGTGAGATCATAGTTAATGTTGTTGTCCTTGAGGTCCCATATGTGGCCCGAAAGTGTAGTGGCGTGACGCCGGGCCGGGTTTCGGAAGGTATGTCTGTGTTGGTATAGCCGGGTCTTGAAGTCACATGCGGTTAATCCTATATAAGCTTTGTTGGAGGTGTCCGTGCTCACGTTGCACTGGTAGATCACATTACGGTCTCTGCATCTGTTGTCGAGGGGGAAACTGGATCTATCAGGACAATTGCACCTCCTGGTCGGTTCTCCACTGCTATTTGGGTTGTTTCTTCCATCGGGGTTGAGTTTTTTGTTGTTGGAGGAGACGATGTTTTGTGCGAAGTTAGGTGTAGTGCTGTAAGAGAGTTTGATGGTATTTTTGTTAATTATGTTGTGGTAGCGGTGTTGTGGTGGGAAGTGTTTTTCAATGAGCCTAAAGAAAATTTTCCCGATGGGAGTTGTCACCTCGGCGTTGTGGGGAGGATTGAACCATGTTACATTGCGTGAGCGGCGGTGTCGCCTGCTGGTTCCGCTAATGGGAGCTGGACAGTAGGATATTTCCTCCCGGAAACCACTCCGCTTGAGGGCCTGGTTGTAGTAAGGCGCATGTTCATCGAATATCTTCTCATTAGCTGACAAACGAGATATGCGGAGGGAGATGTTTTTGACCAGGTTGTTGGTGATGTTCCTAGGATGGTTAGATCGGCGGTGGATATAGTGCAGGTTGTCATTGGCTTTCCTGTATGGGTAGTACAGGTCATTATTAAGATCAAGGGTAACGTCAGGAAATTAACTCGGGTTAGGGACGTTTGTAGGGTTATTTTAAATCCCCAGTCGCGGAAGAAGCTGATTAATTGTTTACGGACCCGATCTGTACTACTGAGGTTGTACCCTTTAAGGGTAAGGAGCCCATCATCACGGTACAATCCACCACCGAAAGCAGGAAACATATCGGTGAGTTTGGCTATAAGGAATAATCCTATAAGATCTGTGACCTCCGCCGAATCCGTCGCGCCCATGCTGACGTCGAAGGGTGAGTCAGGAGCTCTTTTTATCCATTTGGAGTTGTCAAAGAGTAAGACTGTCTTCCTGGCGTGGAGGATGATTTTTCTTTCCTGGTCGGTGATGGGCACAAGTGCTTCGGCGAAGTCAAAGGCGGCAGTAAGTAGCGGTTAGGTGATTGAAGCATAGTAGCTCTCTATGTCGAACTGGATAAATTTAGTGTCTCGTTTATCCTCCATATTGCTGAACCATGAGATAACTTCCTGGGTGTTGATTCATAGGCTAAGTCGGGCGTGTTGCTTGACTTTTGGTATCACGCGGTCTAGGATTTTTTTGCTGATTCTCCCTATGTCGGACTTCGTTGGGTTTATAAGCCTGATAGATGGTTTACGGTCGAAATCGGATTTGTGGTCCTTCAGTGTGAAGTATGGTGTCCGTGGGTCTAGAGGTTCGGTGCGGTCAGCGACCCCGAGGCTGGAGGTAATTTGTTGTCCATCTCGATTAATGTCCTCGATGCATGAGTGGTTAGCCTTTTTATAGGTGGAGTTTAGGCTGCTCCTGATCAGTGTGTGGTATCTGTCGGGGTTGACAATTTATAGGTTCCCAGTTTTATCCGAATGCACCAGGATGTCATTGGTGTTATCATACTCTGTTAAGTTGCTACGGAGTTTTTGTAGGAATCGGTTGTGTCTGGGTTTGAATTTAAGGTTCTTGACCAGTTGGAATAGGTCATTCTCGAAGGGTGAGAGCAAAGGGTTCTGGGGCGGGGGGAGAGATTTGTAAGTAATAAATCCGAATCTCTCCTTGGTACCGAAGTCCTGATTGTCGCAAAATCTGTCGTAGAAAAAAGTTCTCCATCTAAGTCTTTTCGCAAATAGATCGATTTTTTGCGTGAGCATCCGAAGGTAAAGTTTTTTCGGTGGGATTGGGATGTTCTTGGTAGAGAAGTCGATGTTGTGTTTTCGCATGGTGCAAGAAATTGAGCTTAGCGGAAAAGTCTGGATACGGCGTGGTAGGGTCGGAAAGTGCTCTACTACGGGGATAGGAGCTAGATAACGAAGGAAATGTGGTAAGGAACCAGGTGGACCATAACGCACCAAAGTACTCAATACTTAGGGTAGTAGAGTGGGTAATAGGAACAAGTAAGACCCCGACGGCTGAGCTCAAGCCGTTTCGACGGCTAATTCTGGACTGAATGAAAATTTATTCTGGTATTTAAATAGCCGAGCTTATCAAGGGGTAATTCCATATATGGTCAAAGAGACAATCACCAGGATTGGTCACATCACAAGTTAGTAGTAAATCGGTGATGGCAAATTGGTGGGGGAAGGGGGAGCTAAACCTGCCGGTAGGAGAAAAAGTGAGAGGGGGTGGAGTAGACCCATTCATGCGTTGGTAGTGCCGGCTACAGCTGGGCGTGAGGTCAAATGGATACTGGGAAGGGGGAGGGGGAGGAATTCGAAACGGTAAGTAGAACAATGAGGGGTAAAACTATAACCAGTACTGAGAGAGAGAAAAAAAAAAGCAAAGTCTGGTTACTAAGACTTAAGTCTCTCGCTATTGCTAGGCTAAAGAAATACATAAATAAATAAATAAACAAATACGTGAATAAAAGAATAGATAAATAAATTTAAAAATATATATAATGAAGAATAAAATACTAAAGAGACTGCCACGAAATAATAAAGGTTTCTACCCCAATCACAGGGCCAGCAACCACCCAGTGCAAGAAAGTAAACTAGTACGAGAATATAATTTAGGGTCCCGCAAAAAAATACTAGTGCTAACTCTAAGGGTACCGCACGAAACGAAAAGCCTTATACACGCTACATGAAAGATCGTACGAAGTAAAAGTAAAGAACGGAAAATTAATACAGAACCCCCCCCCCCCCCCCCCCCCAACAAAAGGGAAAAAGAAGAAAGAAATACTGGATAAACGAGAAATTAAAGCAAAGATGCCACTAAGAAATATAGAAGGCACGGAAAAAGGGACAGCGGTCGGAGAAGGGGGCAAGTATCCGAAGTCTAGACCTCTGCTATAAAAAGCGGAGTCAGCCAAATCTATCATAGAATAGGGGAAGGGGTTGGGGGTGTTGAAGCTACAAGGGACCGAGGGGCTACCTCGGGTGGGCGAGAAAAAGACGACGACAATGAAAAGGAACTGGGGTAGAAGGACTAAGGGAGGGATGGGGGGAACAAGGAAATATAGAGGAAGCGATAAAAGTATGTAAAAGAAGATCTTACGTCTCCATTGGCAAGCAGGGGTTACCCATTACAAAATAGGCAAGTGGGGCATAGTTTTACCCTTCATTGTTCTACTTACCGTTTCGAATTCCTCCCCTTCCCCCTCCCCAGTATCCATTTGACCTCACGCCCAGCTGTAGCCGGCACTACCAACGCATGAATGGGTCTACTCCACCCCCACTCACTTTTTCTCCTACCGGCAGGTTTAGCTACCCCTTCCCCCACCAATTTGCCATCACCGATTTACTACTAACTTGTGATGTGACCAATCCTGGTGATTGTCTCTTTGACCATGTATGGAATTACCCCTTGATAAGCTCGGCTATTTAAATACCAGAATACATTTTCATTCAGTCCAGAATTAGCCGTCGAAACGGCTTGAGCTCAGCCGTCGGGGTCTTACTTGTTCCTATTACCCACTCTACTACCCTAAGTATTGAGTACTTTGGTGCGTTATGCTCCACCTGGTTCCTTACCACATTTCTTTCGTTATATATATATATATATATATATATATATATATATATATATATATATATATAACGAAAGAAATGTGGTAAATATATTGTTAATAACTCCCTCTGGTCGAGCAATCTTTGAGGTGTGGGGACAACTGGAAAGCTTCCATTACTCATACTTCTAGCCTTCTTCACCACCTCTTCTGCGGCCTCGATATGAATACCCCCTCCGCCTCTGTGGTATTTTCTTCGTGGTTATAAGAGGCTTAGCTCTGTTTCTCGACCGTTATATCGCGTGACTATCTCCCCCTCCGCCTTTTGGGATTCTTTCTCACGTCGTGTAGACGCGTTCTTGAGACTAGTAAAATGAGGTATCCTCTTGATAAGTCGGCAGACCTCGCAGGGACTCTATATCTTTATGATATATTGTTTTTGTTTATGCCACGAAACTACGTAGTCGAGGAATTTAGGAGCAGTTTAGGTATGATACATTTTATTACTAATTATATCTAAATGTTTCTTCTCTCTTCATATATATATATATATATATATATATATATATATATACTAGCAGTAGGACCCGGCGTGGCACGTGGTAGGAAACGTGAAATAGCAACTCGCATATAGAAACATTGAGGAATGTAGCTGTGTACTTTTTGAATTCCTTTATTCTCAGGGAATGATTGTTCATCTACTGGAAACGTAGAACACCAGCAGGCCCGAATCGTGAAACACCTGCAAATTCTGAAGAAAATCAGCTGGATACTCTTTAAGCGTATTAAATCTTAGAGTATGATTTTTTTTCCATTTGAAGATAATCGGGTAGGTACTTTTCAAGTTTTATAGAATCGTATCCAGTCATCCAGACATCATCTGAAGGAGCGACGTAGTCAATTGTGTGAAAACCATGTAGGGATGTACGTTTAAGTAGGGATATTGATATGACGAAATTTAGCGTGGCAAAGCAGCTGCAGCAGAAGGGTGTCATAGTGCAATTAGCACAAACGCTAGGCGACACTGGTTGCATTGCGTTTACACAGCAACAAAGGTGCGACAAAAGGGGTCACCGCGGAATTAGCACAACCACTGTTCGGCGTACTTGCGCAGGACGTTCATACTGCAGTGTAGGTGCAACAAAAGGGGTCTTAGTAGAAGTAGCACAGGGGTGAATTTTACGGTGTCAATAACACGGCAACGTAGATAGGGCCCGGATTTACGCATGATGAAAGCACGAAGCGTCAACAGGGCGCCGACAAAAATTTGAAGGTCCTCCTTATTTCCTCAATCCCCCGAAAATGGTCCTGCTTAAAGTAAGTGTTGTGTCCTCTGTTAAATAAACCAAATTTTGAATGAAATATTATACGTTACTTACGATGTTTAAGCAGCGTTTATATTGAAAATGAAAATGACATGTAATGCCCAATGCTAATTCGCAAATTTCCTAAGACAGACACAGGCAGACATCCTCTCTCTGTTTTATATATATATACTAGCAGAAAACCACCCCATGGGCGGTTTTCTGCTAGCAATTGTAGTGTATATACTGATATTGTTGAGCTATGGATGAGAAATTGAACAAATCAAACGTATTAATCAAATCCCGCAGCTCTAGACTGAGGTTATGGAACTGCGCAATCTGATTAATAAATTACCTCATCAGCAGCAACCTTCTTCAAATGGTCCTTATTATCAGCAGCAACAACCACAAATTCAATGGCAACCTTCGTCAAATGGTCCTTGGCATGGTGTCAGGTCAGAACAGCCTCGAACTGGTTACTTCTGGCTCGTGCAAGGTGTCTCTATAGCAACCAGCGATTCCCTTGGCCTCAGTGACCAAAGTCAGTGGAGAGGGGAAGGTAAGGTTTCTATAGCGATAGTGTTTCTCTTGGTAGTACGAAAGTGGAGAAAGGAAGGGGAAGGTAATATTTCTGTAGCACCTACATTTGAGTTTTAGGGACGGACAGACAGACAGACAGACAGACAAACAGAGAAATGCCCATATATTTCTGTGTGTGTATATATATATATATATATATATATATATTACACACACAGAAATGTATATATATTTCTGTGTCTGTATATATATATATATATATTACACACACAGAAATGTATATATATTTCTGTGTGTGTATATATATATATATATTACACACACAGAAATGTATATATATTTCTTAGAACAAAATTATTATTAATGTTTTGCTGTTCATAACATATGGAATTGAAAAATTACTTTTGAAATTATTAGTTATTTTACTAATGCTTAGATATGTAAAAATGAAGCAATGTTTCTAATAATTGTTTCTACTTTTGGCACAAGGCCAGCTATTACCCAGTACATTACTGGTACTTTATTTTATCGACCCCGTGAGGATGAAAGGCAAAGTTAACCTCGGCGGTATTTGAACTCAGATCGTAAAGGGACGTAACTCCATGCTATGAAGCATGGTGTCCGACTCTCTACAGATTCTGCCAATCTACCGCCCTAATGTCTGTATGTAATGAGGGAGTGAGAGGGGAGAGAAAGAAAGGCAGAGGTGAAGTGACGAAGTGACTCTCTCCTCCTCCTTCTCCATCTCCCCATTTGTCACAGCGATAGAGGGGAGGAATGTTAGTGAGTTACAAAGGGAAAGAGTGAGAGTGAGAGAAACAGACAGACTAAATGAGAGGGATAGCTGGAGAGAGAGAGAGAGAGAGCAACAGATACAGTACATTAGGTAAGGGATGTATATATATTTCTGTGTGTATATATACATTTCTGTGTGTGTAATATATATATATTTATACACACAGAAATATATATACATTTCTGTGTGTGTAATATATATATATATATATATATATTACACACACAGAAATGTATATATATTTCTGTGTGTGTATATATATATATATATATATATATATATATATATTAGACACACAGAAATGTATATATATTTCTCTGTGTATATATATATTACACACACAGAAATGTATATATATTTCTCTGTGTATATATATATATTTCTGTGTGTGTATATATATATTACACACACACTCAAATGTATATATGTTTCTGTAGCACTCCTCAATTCCCCCCTCTCTCCCTCCCGCTATCCCCCTCTTATAGTCTGTCTCTTTCTTTCACTCTCACTCTCTCTCTACGCGTGCGCAAAAAACATTCGCACGCGCGCACGTGTTTCCACTGTCAGACAGACAGATAGAGAAATTGCTGGTTATATATTATAAGGAGATATATATATACATATATATATATATATATATAATCAAAATACAGAGGTATTTCACCTCACACTAACTTGAAAACTACCAGCCACTACTAGCTCCCAAATAGCTTTCTCTACCAATAAATCAAAACAAGTACAAAGAGAGAGATAGACATATATATTTGAGATATTGATAGAAGTGGGAATAAGTACTCAATACCAAAGTAGAGTTTAAATATGGTTTTTATATATATGTATGTACATATATGTATATGTATGTATGTATGTATGTATGTATGTATGTATGTATGTATAAACCTTTGTTTATACTGCCTCTCTGTTTTTGTTCCCGTTCCAGTTTTCACTATATATATATATATATATATATATATATATATATGAGAATTAGAACCCTGTAACCATTAAGCTCTAAGTATAAAGTACAAATAAATACTGAGCCGATTAACAATATATAGTAGTAAGAAACACAGTAAACCGTGTGTCTAAAATTACAAGGGTTGAAAAACCACATATGCTTGAAATATTTAACCAAGAAACAGACAGAATGACAAAATGAAAATAAAAATATATTATCATAATTATACAAACCGCCTCAATAACCATTATATCTCTCAGACAGATTATCCCTAATCTGTTTCGCCCTGAGTGTGTTTGTAACAGATAATCCTGGGCTTCATCAGCGAGAGATTGCGATTAAATGCCACAAACACTATTTGCGAACGTTCACACAGAAAGATGAATTCATCACCTCGTGCTTCGCCAGTCAAACGTGGTAAGCGCGTATTGAACAGAAATAACAGTCCAACACGCACAACTTAATAGCTCAACTTGTAAGGGAGCAGAAATATATATATGAGAATTTCTGTCTGTTTCTTGGTTAAATATTTCAAGCATATGTGGTTTTTCAACCCTTGTAATTTTAGACACACGGTTTACTGTGTTTCTTATTACTATATATATATATATATATATATATATATATATATATATATATATATATATATATGTATATATATATATATATATATATATATATATATATATATATATATATATACATATATATATATATATATATATATATATGTATGTGTGTGTTATTTGTGTGTGTATATATATATATATATATATATATTTAGTCTTGAAATTTATTATTACTATATATATATAGATCTATATATATAATGTAGATCCCGAGTTAAATAGGGGTTAACCAGAGTTAAAAAATGAATTAATGCATTTGTAGCGGTAAAACATCATATTTAATATATAAATGACTTCTACAGAACTAAAACTGTTTCATTCTTGTGTGTGTTTGTGTGTTCCTTACGTTATTCAGTATGAATTTATTTAGCATTCCAAGCGTGACAATCAGACATTACATTATCATATTATACTAATAGATGCTACAATGAGGCAGCTGCTTTTATAACAATTGAATACATTTCAATGTGATTTATTACATCCGTAATTTCATATCTCAGCTAGTCTTGAATCCGCAATACCAGTTACCTAAGTATAATAGTTGTTCCTTTGGGTTGTGGAATCTATTACTCTACACATAATTTGAAATAGTTATGTCTTTGACAAATATCTTCCGAATGTTGTATCTATAATGGATGATCTTTCAAATTGTATTCCATAGTTCAGCAGTCAACTGTCATGTGAATAATATTAACGTTTTACATATAATAAAATGGGAATTTCCGTCCACGGATATATGGGTTATGTACGCTTCTCTCTCAGAATATATATATATATATATATATATATATATATATATATATATATATATATGTGTGTGTGTGAGTGTGTGTGTGTGTGTGTAGTTATATATATAATAGAAATGTGAAACTTTACGATTAACCGCTTATTTAGGACGTATCGCTTTGTTTGAAGTCTACTACAATGCGATTTCGACGGCAAATGTTAAAAATACAACGATAACAATGATATTGTAATGTTATATTGTATTTCTTTAGGGGTCGTAACATTTCGGGATAAAATGCATTCATCAAATGATTAATAGAAGAAACTAATACGGCGTTGTATATTTTTATTATCACATTTTAGTTGCTATTTTCTTTTTATATGTGTATGCATACGTACATATAATTATTGTTTCTACATTTGGCACAAGGCCAGCAATTACTCAGTACATTACTGGTACTTTATTTTATCGACCCCGTATGGATGAAAGGCAAAGTTAACCTCAGCGGGATTTGAACACAGATTGTAAAGGGACGTAACTATGGTAGAAAGCATGTCGTCCGACTCTCTATCTATACTCCCAATCCACCGCCCATACGTGCATATGATAATGATTTCTACTTTAAGCACAAGGCCAATAATTATATGGATGGGAAGGTTGTTTAAATCGACCTTGGTATTTGATTAGTATTTTATTTACCGGTCCCGAAAGAAGGAAAAGCAAAGTTGATATCGGCGCAATTTGAGAGTTCAAATGTGTCAAGGCCGTTGTGAAATTTCTGTCGACCTGAGCTTATGGTAAATGACACTTACCAAAGCTATCACATAGGGGCATCGTACCAAAGTTTTAAAGCGAACATCTTTACCAATCAGCCATAATGCGCCGACGAATAGCCGTTAACGATTAGTGTTTGTTTAATTCTTCCAATATACTTTTGTACAGCGTATTTATTATTTTGTAGATTAAAAGTTAAAGGTTCACCTCAGAAGGAATTCCATTAACATATGTGGATCAAGAAAGAGACTCTTGATTCTGTACTTATTTAAACATTTGTTTGTGTTCTTCATACATACTGGGATGCTACGTTAACTGGTTTTTTATACGTTGCTCTTTGTACATATATAAACGGGTGAAAACATTCTGCAAGAGATTTAGTGTAGTTGACCTCGTTTGGTTTTGAACTCGGAATATAAAGAGCCAAACCTAAAAACCACAACTAATTTGTCAATGTGTAGAAATATCATTATTGCCATCTTCTTCATCAACATCATCACCAGCATAATCACCATACGGAGTATCATCATCATTAGCATCATCAACAACAGTAGCTATCATCGTGCCATGATTAATTGCCTCGTTAGCAGCACTTGTCTGCAGGTGCAATCAATTAGGTATTATTTTTCTAATTTTCGCGTCACTATTTTATACAGTAAACTAGCTGAATAGATCTCGGTGTTTGACCCATGACATGCTGAGGTCAGGTGCGTTATATTTTTGTTAGATATCAGATATTTAAGGCCATTGCATAATCTCGTGCGTCTCATCGTCTCCGATGATGATTGAATAGACACACACACAACACACACACAGACACATACACACACACACATATATATAGAGAGCTATATAAATGTGAGTACCTAGGTATGCATCTTTTATTTACAGAAATATATATCTACACGCACACACACTCAAACGCGCGCGCACACACACATAAAAATAAATGTCTATATACACAGAAATACACAAATATATATGAGAGTGTATATATATATATATATATTAGGAAAGGTATATACACATACGCACAGTAATTCAAATCATAAGAATATGACTTAGATAATTGTTATAAATTGTTATAAATGAATTATACGTATACATACACACTCACACACACACACATACACACACACACATACATATATATATATATATATATATAAATATGTGTGTTGTTATGTTAATATATGCATACATTTATTTGTCTATCTAGTGACGTCAATTTACATTCTGCGTTCAAATCCCACCGAGGTTACCTTTGCCTTTCATATTCAACGGAGTCGACAAAATAAAGTACCAGTAATGCAATGGGGTCGAACGATTTTCCCTCCCACAAATGTTTGACCTTGTGCCTAAATCAGAAACTCTTGTGTCAGCCACGGGCGACGAATGGTCAGTATTGGTAGAACGTCAGGCAAGGCAACATGATATGCGGCCAATATTTACGCCCCTTTACGTACTGATTTCAAATCCTGCTGAGGTTAGATTTGCCATTCACCCTTAAGGGTTCGATAAAATAAATTACAAGTAACGCACTGGGGTCGATTTAATCAACTTTCCTCTCCCCGAAAATTGTTGACCTCGTACCTAAATCATACAGACACCCCCGTCTGTATACATCATATAGCAAGAGCAGCGTGAAATAAAGTGTCTTGCAACGCATTACCTCCCGATTGCAATCCTCATGCTTCAACCGCTAAACCAAGCACCTTCCACATCCATATACGTATATATTTATGTATCCATGTGTCGTTGTGTACATGCTTGTGAATTGTTGCATTCAAACTAATGATATCAATAGTAACCAATATTAAATTAAGGAGTATGATATAAATACCCTCGAAAATTAATCATTAATTAAAGGATTAATGACAAATTTCTGCATGTTTCGATATGCTGATTTGATCAAAAGAATGTGTGCGAATGTCAGCAGATCGAAGAAACCTTGTCCAGTTTGTCACAAATCTTAATATATATATCTATATATATTAAGTTAGCATATAAAGAGTACGAAAATAGACCTAGAAGAAATAGATCCCGTCGCATTTGTTGGTATAACCCACCATATAATATGGAGGTGGTCACACCATTAGCTAAGATCTTTCTTTCCCTTATTAAGAAGCATTTTCACCCTACACATAAATATAGTAAATTTTTTAATAGAAATACTATTAAAATTTCTTACTCTACGACTCCTAACCTTCCACATAACATCACAGCTTCAAATTTAGCTAAACTACCTAGCCGTAGGAACACGTGCATCCCTGTAGTTAGTACTAACTGTAATTGTAGGAATCGGGTTGATTGCCACCTATCCGGGAAATGCCTCTCTAGTAACAAATGTAAGGTTGTAACACCCACGTTCCGTAGGGCCTACATAGGGTTAACCGCCAATAGATTCTAGCAGCGTCTTTACACGTATACCCATTCTTTTCGTTACCCTCTAAGAAGGCATATGACGTCACTTTCAGCTTATATCTGGAGTCTAAAAGACAACCACACCCAAAATAAGTTACACTGGGAGATCCTAGCTAATGCTAGATCGTATAACGGAAATAAAAGACCATGTGACCTCTGCGCCGCTGAGGCCCTGGAAATACTCTACGCCACAGACCACATCTTAAACAAAAGATCTGAGGCAATTTCGGCTTGTAAACATAAATTGCACAAAATTTTCCTGTATTACAGCCCCACGTTATACCCTAACGAATAGTACGCTCTATACGTGGATATTTTACGTCTTGATGCGGGAGCTAAGTGTATGTTTTATTTTACCATTACTTATTTGCATAGGTAAGTTTATATTACCCGTATGTTTCGTGGAGGTACGTATACCTTCTCGTACGTATATTTGATTGTTTATGTTATGGTGTATAATTTTTTTTTTTTTTATTCTTGTACATATGGTTTGGCTATGTGTATGAGGGAGTTTTGCGTCTGTGTGAGTATGCAGGTTCGTACGTATGTAGGGTGTGTGTATATGTGTATTTCATGTTTTGGTTGACTTACGTCTCCGAACATTCGCGTATTTACATGTAGGTATCTGTGAGCGCTTGTTATATACGTATTTATTTACTTATATACGTTTATTTAATTATTTATTTATTTGTACACAAGCATACACACACACACATATTTATATGTGGGTGGTTTTGTATACCTATGGTAAATGTTTTGCGTATGCTTTTGTATGTACGTATTTGTTTGCGTGTATGTATTTACTTATTTATATTACTTCTGTATTGTATTTATTTACTTTGTTCTTAACTCTGTAGCGGAGATTCATTCGGTCTCCTAGTTAGAATTTTAGTCTACGACTTCTGCTATACCATTTACTTGGTTTTGTCTTTGCGTGCTATTGTTCTCCACGCTCCACATATGACATATTATCTTCGTTTTTTTGTTCATTGCCAGAGAACGTCTCTATGAACCACCTAAGAGAACATTAGTCTACGACCACTTTTATACCATAAACGTGGTTCTGTCTTTGCGCGTAATTGTTTTTCACCGCTCCTATTAATGACCTTTCTTATTCGTTTTTTCCCGTTCTTTGCCAGCGAACGTTTCCACGAACCAAAGTATCGTCTTCCTGTCTTCCTCCGGTTGCAACGTTTTTTGAAATATCCACTTCTGCGTTTACAGATTGACTTTGTTAGTTTCAGAAGATCCCGTTAAGGGTGAAAGCAGCGATTATTTGCTTAAACTTTAATCTGTTATTTTAATAAATATTTGCTCTACGTTCTTATATATTTGATATATATTTATCCTAATCGAGCCCTCTTTGGATTTTAGTCTTGAAATTTATTATTATTACTATATATATATATATATATATATATATATTTATATATATGTGTGTGTGTGTGTGTGTGTGTGTGTGTGTGTGTGTGTGTGTGTGTGTGTGTGTGTGTGTGTGTGTGTGTGTGTGTGTGAATCAGCTGAAAAATTCATAGGCTGAGCAATATACCCTCATGGAATGATCAAATAAGGTTTAGTTTTCAACATAGTCCTTGGAAACAAACTATGCAGTTATTAATATGAAGAGTTGAAAATAATGCATACAAGACTTTAGAGCGGTAGCATTACTCCTTTATTGTCAACCTAAGAAATCTTCAGACGGCTCTCGTATATATATATATATATATATATATATATAAGAATTGGTGCTCTGAAATAGAGATATATATATATGACTGCATATATAGTGTATTTTGCAATACACTGTAAGCGTAATTAAAAGCATTTCGAAGACCTTACGCTATTGTTTTAGAGTAGTGACAGTCTCACTTACTTTAAATTTTCAGCAAACAGCGGAGATAAAGCTGACAGAGCTCTGTTTCGTACTTTTTGGTACTTATCAAAGCTAACTACTGCACCTGTTTGCTGAAATCATGAATGTTTGATTCTTATAGAATTCTAGTAATAATCAGGACCTGATTATACAGAGCGGTTGCCGGTCAAGCAGAAATTGAAAATTAGAATTGGTGCTCTGAAATAGCGATATATATATGAATGTATATATAGTGTATTTTGCAATACACTGTATGCTTAATTAAAAGCATTTCGAAGACCTTACGCTATTTTAGAGTAATGATAGTCTTACTTACTTAACATTTTCAGCAAACAGGGGAGATAAAGCTGACAGAACTCTGTTTCGTACTTTTTGGTACTGTGATTCACCTTGATTTTATGAAGGGGCACGGAAGGGAACCGCATTTAAATAAGTTAATCAAGGTGAATCACACACACACACACACACACACACACACACACACACACACACACACACACACACACATATATATATATATATATATATATATAATATGCAAGGAGTATAGAGTGCTCAACCGACATACCGCCTATGGACGCATCCAAGCAACCTTACTACAAATTTATATATATATATATATATATATATATATATATATATATATATATATATATACTGTGTGTGTATATATATATGGAAAAGAATGAACGAAATTTCATTTCTCACTCTTAGTACGGCTGATACGTAAATATAAGTATTTATACGTACATACATATATGTGTACAGACGTACATATATATATATGATTCACCTTGGTTTTCTGAAGGAGTACGGAAGGGAACCGCATTTAGATCAGTTACAATATATCAATATATTGTGGAGAAGATACATATTTATTTTGTAAAAGAATCACTTCTACTGGAATAGAACTGTTTGATTCGTTTCAAATGATCAGGATTTCAATCGGTCGTATATCCATACCGTAAATGGAAGGTGTGAGTTTGAATTTCACGTGTAGCACTGTCCTCTTTTTCAGTCTCCAGGGCTTTACATATTCTTCTTGTTTTGGCTATTTTCTTAATTAGAAGCACCTGTGTTCAGCCATTTATGTACTTTAAATATGTCTTAACTTGGGGGCGGGGGGGTCGAAACGTACAGTTCTTGAATATAATTTCTTGAATATGATTTCTCAGATATATTTTATTGTAATAGTCCTCTACATCAAAATATTTACATAGTACACAATTAAACATGAACATAATAGCTCCCCCTATCCTAATCCCTACTCAACACTCACCATAATATGTGAGCAATTATGCAATTTTGTCTTTTCTTTTCGAGGGAAATTAGACATGCTAGTTGAAGTCGCTCTAAGGTTCAACACTGTGCGATGACAGAATGATGAAACTAGCGGAGTTAATGAGGATTTCTGTTGATAGAAATCTATGTATGTAACTCTATTTTTCTCCTTCTTGTCCACGCATCATTTGTGTTGTAACAAGACATAACCTACATACCCACATATATATAACGACTGTCTTCTTCAAACGAGTGGTTGGTGAGGGACAGTAGAAAATAGAGACGTCAGTCAAAGAGTTGTTTAAGCGGAAATATGGATGGCGTCGGTAGTCAAGTTTAGGCGTTTGATTTATATTTGACTTGCGTTAAAGGTTAGCTTCGATTTTCTGAGTGTGTGTATTTTGCGTGTTACGGTAGACAACGGTTTTATTTTCATATGAATAAACACACACACACACACGCACACACACACACACACACACACACACACACACACACACACACACACACACACACACACACACACACACACACACACACGCACACACACACACACACACACACACACACACACACACACACACACATATATATATATAGATATATATAATATATATGATGGCTGCCCCCTCGTTATCGAGTATGGCCATTGCATGATATACCATTATTAATAATTATTAATTAATTCTATCGTGCAATGCCTGTGCGTGAAGATATTTTTTAAAGTGAGGAAAGACTGTGCACTGAGCCAATCCCACTCCCTGAGCGACAGTAGCTATAACCCGAAAAGAAGAAAAGATCAACATCGTCGGTAACTACTGAGCCGCACGTTTTATATCGGAGTTATCCCAGTTTCCTGAGTTGCCTTCTCCTAGAAGAATGCGCTGACAAAGACTAGGGGTCCTTCACTCCCAGTGGTTTAACCGCGCGGTACATGTCTATATACATATTTACACACTTTTGGATGGCGTTGACTCTTATAAGTTATTCCGCTCTTTGTCAGGTTTTGTTTTTTGTCCTGCAGGGTGTCCAAAATCACCCTCCTCACCAAGTAAACTTGGTGGGGTTGCCGGTTTAGTCGCCGACGACCCGACCATGCGACAGGTTGTACTGGGTCACATGTTACCAGTAGCACTCAAGAGTGACCCGACATATATATATATATGCATACATACATGACGTTAATCTGAAAGTCTAATCCTGTTATATGAGAAATATAAACAGCTTTATAAATTTCCTTTTGATGTGACATCATTTTACTAGACAATTTCTGACAACCGCTGTTTAAGAATATAAATTTCACTAGGCAATAATATATATATATATATATATATATATATATATATATATATATATATATATATATATATATATATATATATATATATAATATATATAACTACGCGCGCTTCTATTAAACAAAAAAGTACAAATTAATACTGGGAAAATAATACGAAACAATATAGATAGAAGATAAGACCACATAACGTTTAGCTTATAGCTAAGAATATATTACTAGAATATTTTCAGTGAATGGGCTGTTTCTGTGTTTCGGTACATGATTTTGTGGCTAGAGAGTTGTCAGAGATGCTCTTAAAGGAATGTCTATGTTTATAGTTGAGTGGTACTTTGGTTTTATTGCCGTTAGATATAAAAAGAAAACTAGATTCAAGTAAAAGTGTGGAAAAAATGACAGGAGCGTTGCCATTGATAATTCATATACTACAGTAAATTTTAACTTCTCACAAATGCTTCAAAATTCAGTTTGTCTGATCAACGAGCTATGAATCGATGCAGATCACAATCTCGAAGCAGCATCGATACCGATTGGCACCGGTACCATCACTGCATACTGATATTCAACCATATAGAAACCTTTGAATTGATACAAGCAGCGCAAACTTTACTTATTCCCAGCCATCTCTGCAATGTATCGCAAGACGTAGAGGCTGTTGTGGTTAGATCTTTGCTAGAATCATGTACGTTTGTTCACTTCGACTAAACCCGTAACATCAGCACTTACCTTTGATTGAGCACATCTTAAACACTTCGTTCAGCAACTTTATAGGCTATAAATTGCTGATGTCCTTACTTTCAACATTCTTTATCAGCCCCACTTCTCTCTTCATGTGTTGCCCATTCGGATAGATTTCTGTTAAGTGATACGAACAAATCTGGAAGATATCCATAAAAAATGTATGGTAGAGCATCCAATCTAGTTTGTTCTCTCACGTCGTCATTCACTGCTAGATGTATGTCAGTTTCCATTATCAGTTTTCACGACATTCTAAGAAAAATAGTCGATTCGTACCTTTCAGACCTGAATAAATTTAACCTTCTCGCGTGTCAAACACACCATATTAGTTACCCACTACAGCTAAACGTTCACAACAAAATGTGTGCGTCAGCCCGGGGCTATAACCTTTCATTGTCTTCGCTGCTCTTCACGTCCAGAACTAGCGAGCGATCATCAGCTTCAATAATGATCGCCTGTTCAACGTAATCCAGACAACTATGAAAATAATAACCAAAAATATTGCTCAAAGTTATCTATTCCAGCCATTGTTTCTATTTTTCTTTCGTTTCTCTATACCACATTCACATTCTGTAAACGTTTCAGCTTTTTCTCCACATTTTATCTATCATCATCAGCCATTTGTCTACCAGCACCAACCCTCCCAGTTTTATCATATTTGGTAATGTGTCCGGAAATATTATTGTCAAATGAAGCGATTGAAGTCATTGGTAAATTTAGGAGTGGCGTGCGTGATAATATCTTTTATGTTCGTATGCTCTTTCTTTCTCTTTTTTGTCTCTCTCTCTCTTTCTCTCTCTCTCTCTCTCTTTCTCTTTCTCTCTGTCTCTCTGTAACGTATATATATATATATATATATATATATATATATATATATATATATATATATATATGTGTGTGTGTGTGTGTGTGTGTGTGTGTGTGTGTGTGTGTGTGTGTGTGTGTGTGTGTGTGTGTGTGTGCGTGTGTATATATATGTATGTATATTATATATATATGTGTCTATATTATATATATATATATGTGTGTGTGTGCGTGTGTGTGTGTAATATATACATATATATATGTATTAATAATAGTAATAATAATAATAATAATGATTTCTTTATTGACCACAAGGGGTGATATCAAGAAAAGCATTACAGACGGCACAGGGCGGTACGATGTGGGTTTGGTGCGTGTAAAGATTTTTTATTATTTAACTACGGCGGAGTAAATTGGTTGAATTTTTTATGAATTATCGAAAGTTCTAATCATATTTTTTACATCGATGTGGAGTTAAAGAACCTCTCTGTCGAAGGAGGTAGATTTTTAAATGTATCTCGCGCCCTTCAGGGATAAATTTGCTTTTATTTACAATCATAACCCCAAAATAAAAAAAAAATAAACATGGCGGACAAAGAAAATTGTCCACAGGGAGGAACAGCGTGTTGTTCAGAGGGTGGAACAGCCATTTCCACCCAATCACAAGGCAAAGTAAAAAACAAGAGAAACAGCAGCAGCAGCGTTACAGAAATCAAACACCACAACAATAACAACAGCAACAACCACAAAGAACCCAAAGAACAACAACTATAACAGCAGCAACACAGAGGAAAAAGAAACAAACAAAAACATCGACCACGGCAACAAAGACAAAACTAGTAAGGTGTCAACACAAATCAAAACAAACACATCTTTCGCGAAAGCGACCAACAAGTTTGAGCAAATACACATCACTAACGAAGAGATAAAGCAACCAAAGGTCTTGGTAAAAAAAAACCGGACACAGAGTAAGTCTCACCCGCCCAGCTGAGATAATAAGAAACAAACTTTTGTGTGGTCAGTTATCGCACGATCGGATCAAAATTCAGGCGAGTTGAACAGGAACGGAGTCACAGATCCAAAGAGCTATGGGCGCCACCTGGGCACTGAAAACATATATAGCCCGTGGATCGTGATATGGCACTGTGGATGTGCTCTTCGCTACACCAGAGGAAGCCAGAGCACACTCCCTTGCTCCATTGCGCAGTGACGAAATCACAATGATGCCCACATATTGCGGCCAGAGAGTTGTGAGGGTTTGAGTGGGCCAGGTTCCACTCTCAGTAGAGATGGCGTGGTGGACGTCAGCCGTCCTCGCTGACGTTGAGGATTCAACAACCATACTCAACGTCATACGAATAAGACAGGAAATTGTGACAGGGTCTGGGATCGAGCTAATCATCCAAGCAAACCACGAAAGCGTTGAGGCCATCCCCGATGTAATAGACCTGGACGACGGCAGCCATCTACCCGTGACTGTCGAAGATAGGCGCCCAAGGTGTCATGGATGCGGTGAAAAGACGCACCTTAAGGCATTCTGCCCCCAAATTACCAAAACAGGCACGCGCCCACCCCTTCTCCCCAGGCCGTTCCCCGCAACAGGAGCAGACAAAAAAACAAAGAACACAGTGGCAGAAGAGAAATCACCATCCCCAACAACAAAAATACCATCACTTCCACCACCCACAAAACCAATGGGAAGCATACCCATTCCTGATATAGCCAAATAGGACAAGGAGTGCGATGAGGCCGAAGAGTGGAGAACTATTCCAACAAAAAAAGGAAGAACTCCCTACGCTGTGTTGTTGACTTAGATAGGCTTCATAGACAAAGACCCGGCTACTGGAAGCTAAACGCGTCATTATCAGCACGCAAGGCCTACAGAGACCGGATTAGCGAACTAGTTAAGCGGGCGTTGACGGGGGCCATCGTCAACAACAAGTGGTGGTTTGCTCTGAAAAGAGCGATTAGAACAGAATCCATTAGGTTAAGTAAGGCTTTAGCAATAGAGAAAAATAAAACAGAGGGAGAACTAGTTAGACAATTAGACGAGGCGCTTAGTAAAGGCATCGCGACCGACGTAATTGCGGCGAAATTGGCCCATGACAAGAGCAATGATCAACCAGGAAAAGTCAGTGGGCCTGAAGCTCGGCACCTGGAGAGGCAGGTCCATGCCGTCCAACAGCGTCGTCGGGCGCTGGACGGACGGACCGGTTAAATTGCTAGGGGTCTGGTTCGGTACGGACCTCTAGACGGAGAAAAACTGGGACGATGTGACGAGCAGGGTGGCTTCTCTCACCCAGAAATGTGCGGAGAGGAAGCTATCTCTGAAAGGTCGAGCGGAGGTGGTTAACGCGTACATCGCGTCCGTCATCTACTACCGCCTGACCGTCGTGCCTTGTCCTACGCCTCGCCTGACTGCGCTGGAGCGTTTGCTCTTTCGCTTTTTGTGGAAGGGACGCGCTCCGATGGTCAGGCGGTCCATCTGCTGTCAACATCCGCTACGTGGAGGGCTGATCATGCCGTGGCTGATGATGCGCAAACACGCGCTCAGGCTACGACATCTCCACCTTTTCCTCGACGGTGATCAGATGTGGTCACCGTTTGCTAGACGCGTCTTTCCCTAGCTCGTCTCCTTGACGGAGCGGCAGTCCAGAGTCAAGCGAAGACAGAGAGGGACCGCTTGGAGACTGGAATGTCTTCAGGCACTCACAGCCCTCGACCAATCGGGCAATGTGATCGGTGGAAACTCCACCTTGGCGTTCTATAGAGGATTAGTGGAGGGGAAGAGCGACGACGTACTTGGGGAAACTCTAGGCATGACGAAAATCAAGAAGCCAATCTCTTCGGAAGAATTTTCGGGCCGGGGCTTATGGACAACTTCCAGAAATCCCTGGCCTGGCAGTGCTACCGAGGATCTTTCCCAGTTCGGGATAAACTCTACAGGCATGGAGGTGCCGTCAGCCGGGCATGTCCGAGATGCGCGCAGGGCGACGAAACCGTCCTGCACGCACTCGACCAGTGTCCGAGCATTGCTGACTTGTGGGTTTATGTAGAACACCTGCTGTCGCGTGTAGGACGGATCCAGCTATCAGCTGAGTCCATCGTGAGGATTGCCCCGCACTCTTCCTTTAGCCAGGAAGGGCAGGCAATTTTTATCTGTCTGGTGGCCATGGCGAAAGAGATAGTATGGTGGACACGTTTGAAAGGGCTGAAGACGAGCACTTACTTCATTTGAAAAGAAAAATCAGGGTAGAGAGGGAAGTGCTCTCTTCCCAGCATTTTGTTGAAAGATGGGTGAGAGAGGCAAGAATGGCCCGAGTGAATGGCTCTGAGTATGTGTCTGTAAATTAAAGGTGGCAAACTGGGAGAGGGCACTTGCCCTGTTGGTCAGGGTCACTGTGACTTTTTAATGGGCTTTCTCCACGAATGTGCCTCGGAAGTCTCCCCCTATTGGGCAATTTTTCATTGTTTTTTTTTGTTACATCCTCTACTTTTGTTTTTTACACGCAGAAATGCTCATTTGTACCGTCCTGTATTGTCCTGTACTGTCCTTAATGTCTACTTTATGTAAACCCTTCTGGTTAATAAAGAAAGGATTATTTATATAAGAAAAGAAAAAAAAGGACATAGAAACATATATATATATATATATAAATATAAACAATAATAATAATAATAATAATAATAATAATAATAATAATAATAAAGACCTATCACATGTCTGCCCGTAATGTGGAAACTGTTGACGAGCATTGTGTCTGAGGAAATCTACCATCACCTCCACACAAACAACTTGTTACCGGACGAACAGAAAGGATGCCGAAAGAAGTCACGTGGTACAAAGGACCAGTTGCTTATTGATAAGATGGTAATGGGGAATTGCAGGAGGAGACACACTGATCTCGCCATGGGATGGATAGACTACAGAAAGGCATTTGACATGGTGCCTCATTCCTGGATCACCAAAAGCCTGGAGGTCTTCAGGGTGGCAGATAACATCAGACAGTTGCTGGGCAGGAGTATGGGGTCCTGGGAGACAGAGTTGACATCAACTGGAGTATCCTTGGGAAGCGTGAAGATCAAGAGAGGTATCTTCCAGGGAGATAGCCTGTCCCCTCTGTTGTTTGTCCTTGCCCTGATGCCCTTGACCATTATGCTGCGAAAAGTGAGAGCAGGATACAAGTTGGGAAGGGGAGAGCTTACCACCAATCACCTCCTCTTCATGGACGATCTTAAGCTCTTCGGGAAAAGTGAGAAGGAGTTGGATGGGCTTGTTGACACTGTCCGTATTTTCAGCAGTGATATATGTATGCAGTTTGGTATTGGTAAATGTGGAGTCATTGTGATGAAGAGGGGTAGGTTGAGCAGAAGTAACGGGATCCAGCTACCAACAGGTGAGATGATAAAGGAAATTGACTCTGAGGAAGGATACAAGTATTTGGGCGTTCTGGAGGCTGATGGCATAAAGAACAAAAAAATGAAGGAATTGTTAAGAACTGAATACATTCGAAGAGTAAGGAGCGTATTGAAGTCACATCTGAACAGCAGAAATGCCATAAGCGCAGTAAATTCCCGAGCTGTGTCTATTATTAGGTACAGTGCGGGAATTCTGAGATGGAATGTTGCTGAACAAAAAGAAATGGATAGGAAGACTAGGAAGCTATTGACTATCTACAACATGTTCCACAAGAGGAGTGATGTCGATAGACTCTACCTAAGGAGATCTGAGGGTGGAAGAGGTCTTATCAGCATAGAGGACTGTGTTCAGATGGAGAAAAACAACCTATACAAATACGTGACCTATAGTAAGGAGCCAATGCTCAGAACTGTACTGAAGGAGGGGACAGTAGGCCAGGGGATGTCCAAGGAGGAAATAACATCAAGGAGGAAGAGCAGCCTTAAGGGAAAATCCCTTCATAGTACCTTCTTTGAGAAAACTGAATTTAGAGATCCACAGACATGGAACTGGTTGAGAAGAGGAGACCTCAAAAAGGCTACAGAAGGAATGCTAATGGATGCGCAGGAGCAGGCCCTCAAAACGAAGTGGTTGAAGTACCATATCTACAAGGAGGAGGCTAGCCCACTGTGCAGGATCTGTGGAGAGAGAGAGGAGACTGTGGCTCACATTGTGTCCGAGTGTAAACACCTAGCCCAGACCCACTATAAGGGCTGGAGACACGATGTGATGGGCAGGGTGATCCACTGGCACCTGTACAAAGTAAACAATCTACCACATTCTGAGAAATGGTATGAGCATAGGCCAGAGGCGGTGATGGAGAACAGTCAGGTGAAGGTGCTGTGGGATTTTAGGATACAGACGGACAAAAAACTGGAACACAATAGACCTGACCTGGTGGTTGTGGACAAAGAAAAAAGATCGTGCCTGATTGTGGATGTGGCCTGCCCGTTCGACACGAGAGTGCAAGAGAAGGAGAGGGAGAAAATTAACCGATACCAGGACCTAAAGTGGGAGGTGAAAAGGATCTGGAACTGCCATGAAGTCAAAGTGATCCCGATTGTCATAGGCGCACTGGGGACTATCTCCAAAGGTTTCCAGGGATGGTTAAAGAAAATCGGCCCCTTCACGCTTTTTGGAACGCTTCAAAAGGCATGCTTGCTTGGAACAGCAAGAACCCTCCGATACGTCCTGAATATCTGAGGCTGCAGGTAGTGGCTTGATATTCAATCCAACGGACTTTCCAGTTAACCAACATCAATGACTGAGATTCAAGGAATAACAATAACAATAATAATAATAATAATAATAATCGGTGAGCAGGCACACCAACAAACTGATTTGAGTATCACAGGTGAAATTCTTAAGCGGCAGGCCAAAAAACTAACCAACTGGAAATCACCAGGCCCAGATGGTGTGCAGGGGTATTGGATTAAAAATATAACATCCCTCCACCCGAAACTGACAACCATGTCTGCTTGATGTCAGGTGAGGTACCAGAGTGGTTGACAAAAGGTACCACAGTTCTGATAATGAAAGACCGAATCAAGGGTAATGATGTTACCAACTATAGACCTATCACATGTCTGTCCGTAATGTGGAAACTGTTGACGAGCATTGTGTCTGAGGAAATCTACCATCACCTCCACACAAACAACTTGTTACCGGACGAACAGAAAGGATGCCGAAAGAAGTCACGTGGTAGAAAGGACCAGTTACTTATTGATAAGATGGTAATGGGGAATTGCAGGAAGAGACACACGGATCTTGCCATGGGATGGATAGACTACAGAAAGGCATTTGACATGGTGCCTTATTCTTGGATCACCAAAAGCCTGGAGATCTTCAAGGTGGCAGATAACATCAGACAGTTGTTGGGCAGGAGTATGAGGTCCTGGGAAACAGAGTTGACATCAACTGGAGAATCCTTGGGAAGCGTGAAGATCAAGAGAGGTATCTTCCAGGGAGATAGCCTGTCCCCTCTGTTGTTTGTCCTTGCCCTGATGCCCCTGACCAGTGTACTGCGAAAAGTGAGAGCAGGATACGGGCTGGGAAAAGGAGGGCTTACCATCAATCACCTCCTCTTCATGGACGATCTTAAGCTCTTTGGGAAGAGTGAGAAGGAGTTGGATGTGCTTGTTGACACTGTCCGTATTTTCAGCAGTGATATATGTATGCAGTTTGGTATTAGTAAGTGTGGAGTCATTGTGATGAGGAGGGGTAGGTTGAGCAGAAGTAACGGAATCCAGATACCAACAGGTGAGATGATAAAGGAAATTGACTCTGAGGAAGGATACAAGTATTTGGGCGTTCTGGAGGCTGATGGCATAAAGAACAAAAAAATGAAGGAATTGTTAAGAACTGAATACATTCGGAGAGTAAGGAGCGTATTGAAGTCACATCTGAACAGCAGAAATGCCATAAGCGCAGTAAATTCCCGAGCTGTGTCTATTATTACGCACAGTGCGGGAATTCTGAGATGGAATGTTGCTGAACAAAAAGAAATGGATAGGAAGACTAGGAAGCTATTGACTATCTACAACATGTTCCACAAGAGGAGTGATGTCGATATACTCTACCTAAGGAGATCTGATGGTGGAAGAGGTCTTATCAGCATAGAGGACTGTATTCAGATGAAGAAAAACAACCTACACAAATACGTGACTGATAGTAAGGAGCCAATGCTCAGAACTGTACTGAAGGCCAGGGGATGTCCAAGGAGGAAATAACATCAAGGAGGAAGAGCAGCTTTAAGGGAAAATCCCTTCATAGTACCTTCTTTGAGAAAACTGAATTTAGAGATCCACAGACATGGAACTGGTTGAGAAGGGGAGACCTCAAAAAGGCTACAGAAGGAATGTTAATGGCTGCGCAGGAGCAGTCCCTCAAAACGAAGTGGTTGAAACACCATATTTACAAGGAGGAGGCTAGCCCACTGTGAAGGATCTGTGGAGAGAGAGAGGAGACTGTGGCTCACATTGCATCCGAGTGTAAGCACCTAGCCCAGACCCACTATAAGGGCTGGAGACATGATGTGATGGGCAGGGTGATCCACTGGCACCTGTGCAAAGTAAAAAGTTTACCACATTCTGAGAAATGGTATGAGAATAAGCCAGAGGCGGTGATGGAGAACGATCAGGTGAAGGTGCTGTGGGATGTTAGGATACAGACGGACAAGAAACTGGAACACAATAGACCTGACCTGGTGGTTGTGGACAAAGAAAAAAGATCGTGTCTGATGGTGGATGTGGCCTGCCCATTCGACACGAGAGTACAAGAGAAGGAGAGGGAGAAAATTAACCGATACCAGGACTTAAAGTGGGAGATAAAAAGGATTTGGAACTGCCATGAAGTCAAAGTGATCCCGATTGTCATAGGCGCACTGGGGACTATCTCCAAAAGTTTCCAGGGATGGTTAAAGAAAATTGGCCCCTTCACGCTTTTTGGAACGCTTCAAAAGGCATGCTTGCTGGGAACAGCAAGAACCCTCCGATACGTCCTGAATATCTGAGGCTGCAGGTAGTGGCTTGATATTCATTCCAACGGACTTTCCAGATAACTAACATCAATGACTGAGATTCAAGGAATAATAATAATAATAATAATAATAATAATAATAATAATAATAATAATAATAACTTTTAGTACAAATGCTACGTAAAGCACCCGGCTTGAGCCCCCAAAAATTCGGACCCCAAATATATTGTTATAAGGCTCAAATATTCAAATATTCAACTTTGTATTGTACACTGTATATCCAAAAAAGAAAATGGCTATAAATGGAAGAAGAACCCCCCCCCTCCTCTCCTCTGTCTACACTATATAGAACAGCCAAACTCACCAACACCAGAAACTAGATACACCACCCACCTCATCACCTGTGTACACTAAACACAACAGCCAGATAACGGCAATTTCACCACCACTGCTCACTACTGCCATCATTACCACCGCTATCCCATCACCGCCGCCACCACTCTTCACTCCTTCACTGACCACCACTGCCTCGGTATCGACATCACCACCACCACTGTCTCAGTATCGCTACCGCCGCCAGTCACCCACTTCTCCCAGATGGCTGCTGCCACCACATTATAGAATTCCTACTACTAAAAAAGAGGAAGGCATCAAAATATATAGATAGACTCAAAAGAAAAAAGAAAAAACAAACAACAAAACCAAAGCAGCACAGCAACAACAGCAAAAATCGAGAAAAACAAACAGAGAAAAACAAAAACAAAAAAAAACAAAAACCGTAAAGAAAATAAGAATGAAGAGAGAAGCAGGCGGACGGACAGAGAAGAGGGGGGAAAATCTAAAACTAAAAAAACAAAAACCAAGTCAGACATTCGAACACTACATTACAATGAAACTTATGCTTATTCATTTTTGGGGCCCTTTCTGCCTGTGTGTTTGTTTGTTTATGTGTGTTCGTATACAGCGTGGTGATAATTCCACACAAGGGCCAAGTGGAACGGCGAATCCACAGATGGCTATGTAACCATACATTCGCCAATCCTCGATAAGAGTGTTTAAATATCGAACATAAACAGTTCGAATAACTGTGAAATGGAGACTAGAACGTCATGTGACAGACTCTCACCCAACAGGTGACCCCTGGCTCAGCAGCAGGAACCTGACTGTCAACCAAATACTGCTGATGTTAGAGGAAGAAGAAGAAGGAAAGGGGCCAGAACCAACTGGACGAAAGAATTGAATAGAACTGTTATGCAATGTTACCTGAAAAGTAACCCCAAGGAGAGGGGCTACAGGAGACGGATGCATAACATCTGGAACGAGATTGGTGTATTTAAATTAGATGAACAAAAATTGGCCGGGTAGGCTCGGGTAATAAGAACTAATGGGTGGATAAGCGAGCTGGAACAGGAGGAACTGAGCAGAGAGAATGGCTTGGAGATGGCGGGTGTAGTATGCCAGACAAGCGAGCCAGTGGGAAATGAAGGTGAAGAGGTCCTGAGAACGGAGGAACCACCCGAAGCAGACAATGATCTGAATACTGAGATAAATAATACCTGGAACAGAGATACGGCCACTGAGGAGATGAATGCTGACGGGCTAGGACAAGATTCGGTTGACATCCTAAATTTAGTGGTAGATGAATTGAACAATGATAGTGGGAGACCTATGAACCTAAGATTTGTAGACAGGAAAAAGTTAAAAGAAACAACAGCTAAGGTAAACAAAGTCATCCCATAACTTGAGGCGAGGAGCCTTCACCAGTGCAACAATATCCTCAAAGCAACAGCAAATACGGCGAGGAAACTACTTGGTATAAAAGCGAGAGGAAACAACAGACAAGAAAGAGCAGAGCCGTGGTGGAAGAAACGACTGAGTGGTCAAATCGGGGAAATGAGAAATGACATAGGAAAGCTTGAGTCACTACTGAATGGGACACTAAAAAACATAGGCACTAAAAATAGACTGAAAATAAAGTACAAAACTAGGAGGAAAAAGCTAAATGTTATCATAGAGGAACTGAAGCAACGTATTGTAGCAAAGAGTACAAAAATCAGGCGATACGAGAACAGAGTCAGTCAGTATAAACAGAACCGCATGTTCGACAACAACCAGAAGATGCTGTTTGGACAGCTTGAGGGGAAAGAAAGAGGCAACGACTTGATCCCTGGGGCGGAGCAAACTAAAACATTCTGGAGAGGAATATGGGAGCAGGATGTTAGACATAATGTCCAGGCAGGGTGGATTGAGACAGTACAGAGGGAGATCGGTGAGCAGGCACACCAACAAACTGATTTGAGTATCACAGTTGAAACTCTTAAAGGGCAGGCCAAAAAACTAACCAACTGGAAATCACCAGGCCCAGATGGTGTGCAGGGGTATTGGATTAAAAATTTAACATCCCTCCACCCGAAGCTGACGGCCATGTTCAATGACTGCTTGGTGTCGGGTGAGGTGCCAGAGTGGTTGACAAAAGGTACCACAGTTCTGATAATGAAAGACCGAATCAAGAGTAATGATGTTACCAACTATAGACCTATCAAATGTCTGTCCGTAATGTGGAAACTGTTGACGAGCATTGTGTCTGAGGAAATCTACCATCACCTCCACACAAACAACTTGTTACCGGACGAACAGAAAGGAAGTCACGTGGTACAAAGGACCAGTTACTTATTGATAAGATGGTAATGGGGAATTGCAGGAGGAGACACACTGATCTTGCCATGGGATGGATAGACTACAGAAAGGCATTTGACATTGTGCCTCATTCTTGGATCACCAAAAGCCTGGAGATCTTCAGGGTGGCAGATAACATCAGACAGTTGCTGGGCAGGAGTATGGGGTCCTGGGAGACAGAGTTGACATCAACTGGAGTATCCTTGGGAAGCGTGAAGATCAAGAGAGGTATCTTCCAGGGAGATAGCCTGTCCCCTCTGTTGTTTGTCCTTGCCCTGATGCCCTTGACCATTATGCTGCGAAAAGTGAGAGCAGGATACAAGTTGGGAAAGGGAGAGCTTACCATCAATCACCTCCTCTTCATGGACGATCTTAAGCTCTTCGGGAAAAGTGAGAAGGAGTTGGATGTGCTTGTTGACACTGTCCGTATTTTCAGCAGTGATATATGTATGCAGTTTGGTATTAGTAAATCTGGAGTCATTGTGATGAGGAGGGTAGGTTGAGCAGAAGTAACGGGATCCAGATACCAACAGGTGAGATGATAAAGGAAATTGACTCTGAGGAAGGATACAAGTATTTGGGCGTTCTGGAGGCTGATGGCATAAAGAACAAAAAAATGAAGGAATTGTTAAGAACTGAATACATTCGGAGAGTAAGGAGCGTATTGAAGTCACATCTGAACAGCAGAAATGCCATAAGCGCAGTAAATTCCCGAGCTGTGTCTATTATTAGGTACAGTGCGGGAATTCTGAGATGGAATGTTGCTGAACAAAAAGAAATGGATAGGAAGACTAGGAAGCTATTGACTATCTACAACATGTTCCACAAGAGGAGTGATGTCGATAGACTCTACCTAAGGAGATCTGAGGGTGGAAGAGGTCTTATCAGCATAGGGGACTGTGTTCAGATGGAGAAAAACAACCTATACAAATACGTGACCTATAGTAAGGAGCCAATGCTCAGAACTGTACTGAAGGAGGGGACAGTAGGCCAGGGGATGTCCAAGGAGGAAATAACATCAAGGAGGAAGAGCAGCTTTAAGGGAAAATCCCTTCATAGTACCTTCTTTGAGAAAACTGAATTTAGAGATCCACAGACATGGAACTGGTTGAGAAGGGGAGACCTCAAAAAGGCTACAGAAGGAATGCTAATGGCTGCGCAGGAGCAGGCCCTCAAAACGAAGTGGTTGAAGCACCATATTTACAAGGAGGAGGCTATCCCACTGTGCAGGATCTGTGGAGAGAGAGAGGAGACTGTGGCTCACATTGTGTCCGAGTGTAAACACCTAGCCCAGACCCACTATAAGGGCTGGAGACACGATGTGATGGGCAGGGTGATCCACTGGCACCTGTGCAAAGTAAACAATTTACCACATTCTGAGAAATGGTATGAGCATAGGCCAGATGCGGTGATGGAGAACAATCAGGTGAAGGTGCTGTGGGATTTTAGGATACAGACGGACAAAAAACTGGAACACAATAGACCTGACCTGGTGGTTGTGGACAAAGAAAAAAGATCGTGTCTGATTGTGGATGTGGCCTGCCCTTTCGCACGAGAGTGCAAGAGAAGGAGAGGGAGAAAATTAACCGATACCAGGACCTAAAGTGGGAGGTGAAAAGGATTTGGAACTGCCATGAAGTCAAAGTGATCCCGATTGTCATAGGCGCACTGGGGACTATCTCCAAAAGTTTCCATGGATGGTTAAAGAAAATCGGCCACTTCACGCTTTTTGGAACGCTTCAAAAGGCATGCTTGCTGGGAACAGCAAGAACCCTCCGATACGTCCTGAATATCTGAGGCTGCAGGTAGTGGCTTGATATTCATTCCAACGGACTTTCCAGTTAACCAACATCAATGACTGAGATTCAAGGAATAACAACAATAATAATAATAATAATAATAATAATAATGCTTCCGAAGAATGATGAGACAAACAATCCCAAAAATTACAGACCGATAACTTGCTTGACCACAATGTATAACATTTTAACATCAGTCCTAACTGAATATACATATGACCACCTGATAACAAATGATCTATTTCCCAATGAGCAGATAGGGTGTAAAGGAGGCTCATATGGTTGTAAGGATCAGCTTTTGGTTAACAAAATGATACTGGAAGATTGTCATAATAGACACAAAAATCTATCAATTGCTAGGATAGATTATAAAAAAACATTCGATAGTTTGCCATACAGTTGGATTGAAAAATGTTTATAGATTTTCAAAATATCTCCCCTTGTCAGGATGTTCCTGTCATTCAGTATGAAGACATGGAAAACGACACTCCTTTTGAATAGTGAAAAAAAAATCACTAGAAGCTGGAGAAGTTAATATTAATTGTGGAATTTTTCAAAATGACTCTTTATCACCACTTTTATTCTGCATCGCACTTATACCATTAAGTAAAATGCTCAATAAAACAAAACATGGATATAAAGTCTATGACAAAACCATTAATCACTTGTACTACATGGATGACCTGAAACTACTTGCAAAAAATGATGAACAATTGCAAGGGCTATTATCCACTATGGAGCAGTTCAGTGATGACATTAAAATGGAGTTTGGACTAGATAAATGCGCCAAAGCAACGTTCACCAGAGGAAAGCTGCTGAAAAGTTCAGACATTAATCTTGATCGGGAGAATGTGATAAGAGATCTTGATCAAGAGGAAACTTACAAATATCTAGGTGTTTGTGAAGGAGACGGAATCAAGCACTCGACAATGAGGGAAAGGATAAGGAAGGAATGTTACAGCAAAGTAAAGAGCAATCTTAAGAACGGAATTGAATGCAAGGAATAGGATCGATGCTATAAACACGCTTGCCATACCAGTAGTAACCTACAGTTACAATGTCATCAACTGGTCAAGCACAGAGATCCGTAGGCTCGATACAAAAATTAGAAAATTCTTAACCATGCACAGAATGCATCACCCTAAGGCAGATATAGATAGAATATATCTCCCTAGGAAAGAAGGAGGGCGTGGGTTAATCCAGTTAGATATTGCGTTGAAAACTGCAACAATTGGATTATCTACATATCTAAGGGAATCACATGATTGGATGATCAAACTCGTTTTGAAACACGAAAGCATCAAAAGATCATACACCATTACAAAAGATGCACAAAGATACAGTAATGGACTACAAATTTCAGAAGTCCCATTTACTGCTGAAATGGAAAACACAGAAAAAGCAAAGCAGGTAAAAGTAACTGCAAAGAAAGAACTGCTACAGAAACTGGCTAAGAAATGGCAAGAAAAGCCTCTGTATGGAAAATACCCAGAAAGAGCTAACAATCCTGATGTTGACAAAACTTTAACCCATCAGTGGTTGGCATCCTCTGGACTGAAATCGGAGACTGAAGGACTGATTATATCAGCACAAGATCAGTGTCTGCCAACAAAAAATTATCAAGCCAACATAATAAAAAATGGATGCAACCCATTATGCCGTGTATGTAAAAAAACAACCAGAGACCATTGATCATGTAATTTCAATGTGCAGTCCTATAGCTCCAACCGAATACCTAAACAGGCATGACAGAGCTGCACAATACATACATTGGATAATGTGTAAGCATTTTGACCTGCCCCATCAAAAGTATTGATGGGAGCATCAACCACCTCCCATACTTGAAAAAGATCACATCTCAATCTTGTGGAACTTTAGCATCCAAACAGACCGAAAAATAGATGCAAATAGACCTGATATAATAATGAAGGACTTTAAAAAGAGGGTCTTCCTGCTAATTGATATGTCCGTTCCAATAGACAAGAATGTATCTATAAAAACATTTGAAAAATTGAGCAAGTATAAGGACCGGGAGATAGAAATTGGAAAAATATGGAAATTGAGAACTAAAACAATACCAGTGGTTGTAGGCGCTCTAGGAATGATACCTAAGGGGTCTAATGATTACTTATCGCAAATCCCAGGAAACCCGCGTATAGGAGAAATGCAAAAGATAGTACTAATGGGAACTGCGCATATACTAAAGAAGATTCTGTCAATATAAGTACATCACAAGTCTAAACACCGAAAGATGCATGTGTTTGTATGTATGTTCTTTCTTGAACATAGCGGACCTTGTTGTCTCTTGAGGTCACTGGTTGTGACTTGGTGATAACTCGTATGAACATAAAGCAAAATAAATGATGATCCACTGGCACCTATGCAAAGTAAACAATTTACCGCATTCTGAGAGGTGGTATGAGCATAAGCCAGAATCGGTGATAGAAAATGTGAATGTGGCGATAATGGCCCGTGTGAATGGGCCTACTCTGACCATGCGCCTATAGGCCAGATAATTTGAGGAAGAGAAGGGTGCTCTCCCCGGGTGCCCTAGAAGCGCAGGGTGGTTCAGGATTGGTGTGGTACCTGAGTCACCCCTGAGCCCCCCCCCCCATCATAAGGGAATTTATTTTGTTATATTTATGCATAGTTTAATTTATATTTTTATATCTTCATTGTTAAATTAGTCTTGCCATTGTGCACTTTTAGTCGTCCTTATTGTAAACCCTCACCATCCGTGTCTTTGTATTGTACCCTACATGTTGGCCCTTGTGGTCAATAAATGAAATCATTATCATTATTATTATTATTATTATTGGTCTAATCGGAGGTCTTTTGCCCGCTCCCAGTAAGTGACTTTATTTGCCTGTTAAAATTATTTGTTGTTAAATATTTCTTGTTGTGTAAGGGAGACAAGCCCTTAGACTTTGCCCTGTAAAGAGGAAAGTATAATATTTGGGCCTTTTGGCCCAAATACTTGAACATTACACTTTTAAAAAAAAATACTTATTAAAAAAAAACATGGCTGAGACCAGCAATATGTCTGCTGTCAAGTGACAACGGCGTAAATGTTGAGAGGAGGGTTAGTGAAATTCATACAACAGACACCACCACAAACAACGTGAACAAAGAAAACAACACTGAGAACAGTAATTTTGAAAAAATTACCACACCAACTACAACAATAACAGCGTCAACCAAAATACAAACAACAACAACAAAATGACAACAAATGCAACAACGATATTAACACCACTAACAAGAAAATAAGCAACGACAACATCGACAGCAACAGTGCAAATTGCACCGAAAACAACAACAACGGTGGCACCAAAAACACAACCAACTACAACAGTGATAACAGCAACAACATTTGTAGCAGTAGCAACAGCAACAGCACCAACAACAAGACCAGTAGCAGCAGTAGCGTCAGCAATAATGGTGCCGCTGAAAAAGATGCCACTGGTTTCGTAGGTGTGGCCCGAAATATAGAGACAGTGCTAGTCACGGAGGATGAGATGGAAGTCGCAAGAGCCATGGTGTCGAGAAACGACAATAGAGTTTCCGTGAAACCTTCACCCTATTTCTTCAAAGACCAGCAGCTGCGCACGGGTACTTACCGCACCGTAAGCAAAATATCACATCGGGTGGAGAAAACCACGGAGGCTCAAATCAAAAAGGCCTTGGAATGCGTCTGGGCGCGCAAAACCCATATCACCCGAGGCAAAAAGTACGCTACAGTAGACGTACTTTTCGTCAGCCCCCAAGAGGCGAAGTCTCACTCTTTTGAAACCAGAAAAAGTGAGGAGATAGTCTTGGTGCCCTCCTGCTGCGGGCAGAAAATTGTGAGGGTGAAAGTGACTCAGGTCCTGCCGAACGTGCCCATACCTTGGCTGGCCGCGTCTGTACTGGCTGGAATCGAGGCGAAGACAACCATACTGCAAATACAGAGAATGGGAAGAGAGAACTGGTCAGGAATAAGCATGCAAATGTTAATGCAGACTGACCAGGAGTGCATCGAGGCCATCTCAGGCATCATAGACCTCGAAGAAGGGCTCCAACTTCCTATAAGCGTGGAAGGAAGGCGCCCAAAGTGCTATCTCTGTGAGCAGAGGGTCAGCTCAGGGTCTTCTGCCCGTAGAATACATACAAGAAGAGGGCTCCCCTCCTTCCGACGCCTGATCCGTAGCTACCAAGAGCAGAAGACCCTTCCATGGTGAGTAGGAGGGCAACGTCCGTGGCACCCATACCAAGTCCACGGACAACTAAAGCAGCGGCATTAGTGGCGGCAACACCAACAGTCGCAGTAGCTACACCGGCGGCAACATCGCCAGAGCAGGCTCCACTAAAACCACCACCAACAGTATAGCTCATCACCCTCCCAGACGCCACGGAATCTGACATGGAGTATGAGGCGGGAGGGAAGTGGCAAACGGTCTACCCCAAAAAACAAAAACGGAAAAACCCTTAGCTTCACCATCCAAAAATGAAAGCAGACATAGATGGGTAAAGACTGCAAGACTTGCAGCAACACCACCACCATCACCATCACCACCACAATCATCACCACCACCGACAACAACACCACCACCAGCATCACAAAAAACACCAACATCGCAAACACAACAAAACACACACACCAAACAGCAACAATAAGAAAACAGCAACAAAATCACCCCTCCCTCACAAACGTACACAGCTATAAACATGGTAAATAAAGGACTCTTACAACATATAAAGCAGCACACAGACATCACAGAAAAAACTACTACACCCAACCAATACCAAGAACTCTCCCGACAGACATAAACATCATTGAAATCTCAATAGAACATTACAAACTTTTAAAACAAAAGTTCCCCAACGTAGTTGGAGACTTCAGAGGATCGGTTACCAAGAGGATATACACCGACATCATCTTGGAAAGACCCATGAACAGCCAAAGGGACGGTTCTACTGTCCCTTCACCACACGATCAAGGTAAGTGATCCTTTCTCACTTACCCCGTTTCTCATCCAGCATGGCTGTACTTAGAATATGCAGTATAAATGTACGTGGCCTGGGGTCATTATGGAAGGATTCTCACCTGCTCAACGACCTCAGGTCACTAAACATAGATGTGGTGGCCATCAGCGGGACCAGAATCTCAGAAGCACGAACCTTCGCACCGATCTTCGGCGGCTACGATGTATACGCATCTCCCAGCCGTCCAGGATCCGGGGAGGGGTCGCCGTGCTTTTTCGGAAGGCTTGGATCTCGCCATACGGGTCATCTTCCTGGACACAGAAGGTAAGTCGGTGGTGCTGGACGTGACCGGCATCGAAGGCAATGCTTTCAGGCTAGTAGCCGTCTACGCCCCAACAGGCGCAGGACGGCCAGATTTCTTCAGACGTCTAGAGACCTTTCTTGGAACGTCCCGCTCTTTAGTGATAGTGGGCGACTGGAACAGTATCTTAGATTCACGCTGGGATTATGTGGGGTTAGTAGACAGGGCAGATGGGTATTCTGTAGGGAAACAGATAAGGCTAGTGTAAGTTGTCCGTAATTTAAAGTAGTCGATTACACGGACTACAAATTTGTGATCTGTGAAGTTGACTTAGATAGACTCCATAGACAAGGGCCCGGCTACTGGAAGCTGAACGAGTCGTTCCCGGCGCGCAAAGCTTACAGAGACCGGAATAGCGAATTAGTGAAGCGTTCTTTGACGGGTGCGATCGTCAACAACAGGTGGTGGTTTGCCCTGAAAAGGGCTATTAGAGTAGAATCGACAAGATTTAGCAAAGGAGTAGTGATAGAGGAACATAGAGTAGAGGGAGAGTTAGTTAGAAAGCTACAAGAGGCGTTTAGGACAGGCATCGCAACCGACGTGCTTGCGGCGAGATTGGCACTTGACCAATTCTTCAACGCAAAGCATGAAGGCTGCGTTGTCAGAGCTAGAGCGCGTGCTCTAAGACACGAGGGGACGAAAGCAGTTCAATGGGACCGAGTGATGGAGGCGCGACGTGGCAACAAGTCCACAATTCCGTCTTTGTCTGATCAAAACGGGCGCATGTTGCTCGAACCCGAGCAGATGTGTGCGGCTTTTCAACAACATTTTGCTAAATCATTCGGGAGCGGCGGCGGGCCGGATCGGTGTATGGATTTCAGTGCATACCTTGACGGACTGCCGCGGCCTTCGACGACCGCAGCGCAGTGCTGCGAAAATCCCATATCAGCAGGTGAAATACGGGAAGCGATGTCTGACTTCAGGAGGGGTCAACCGCCAGATTTGGAGGTCTGCCCTACGAGCTTTATGCGTATATGCCAGACTTGTTCGGCGACCAACTGGCAGCAGAACGGGAGCATTCCCAGTTTTGTGAGCCGGGGAGTGTGGTGCTGCTGAGAAAAGACCCGAACAAGGGGGACGTTATAGACAATTTCAGGCCCATAACTCTGCTAAACAGAGTTTAAGATTTTGGCCAAGGTGTTAGCAAAGAGATTGGTGCTTGTCGTCGCTGATCTCGTGGGAGAGGGGCATACATGCGCCATTCCGGACAGATCCACCCACGACAACCTCCATCCCATGCGATACATCATAGAGAGGTTGGTTAAGGAAACTGGCACGGGTGGGGCCCTGATCAACTTGGATCAATCTAAAGCATTTGATAGAGTCGACCATCGGTACCTGGTGGCGGTCCTCGAGGCGGCCGGCTTCGGGCTCGCTTTTAGGGGCTGGATCGCTGCGATGCACAGCGACATCTGCTCGATTGTGGGGGTGAATGGTCACCTGTCGCAGCCTTTCAGCATCATGCACACGGTCCGACAGGGTTGCCCCCTCTCATCCCTCTTGTACGTACTGGTCCTCGAGCCGTTACTGCACACATTTGAGACGATGAGGGGGTCCCACGCGAACTGGGATGCGGGAGATCCGTGTCATCTTACGCCGACGACGTCACCGTGGTGGTGTCGAGCACCAAAGACGTCCAGATGCACGGCACCACTCTCAAGGAATACGAAGCGGTGACAGGAGCAAAGATAAATCAGGAAAAGTTGGTGGGCTTGCAACTCGGCACCTGGAGAGGCAAGTCCATGCCGTCATACAGCGTCGTTGGGCGCTGGACGGAAGTACCGGTTAAATTGCTCGGGGTCTGGTTCGGTCCGGACCACCAGATGGAGAAAAACTGGAGCGAGTTGACAAGGAGGGTGTCCTCTCTCACCCAGAAATGGGCCGAGAGGAGGCTGTCTCTGAAAGGTCGGGCGGAGGTGGTGAATGCGTACATAGCGTCCGTCCTCTGCAACCGCCTGACCGTCGTACCTTTCCCCCGGCCAACTCTGACCAAAATGGAGCGCATCCTCCTCCGCTTTTTGGTCAGACGATCCATTTGCTGTCAACATCCATTGTGTGGAGGACTGGACATGCCGTGGCTGAGGATGAGCAAACATGCGCTGAGGCTGCGACATCTCATTTTTAACTAAACACCCTCACACACACTCACACACCCACGCATGTATATATATATATTTATATATATATATATTTCGTTTCTGAATTTGTTTAGCAAGATTCTTTATCTGAAAACGTGTGTTGAAACCGATATTGTTATGCTTTGGGAGGGTCATGTTGCCAATAAGAAACACATGCACCAGTTGCTTTTCACTCCAATTTATTATAAATTAAATTTATAAATTTAAGAATTTATAAATTCCGTTTGGTTGGTTCCATAACCGGACGGTTGTTCATATATTCTGTGACCTCTTCAGTGACTGGGGATTCTTTCCTTTGTTTTTGTGCCTGTCCTTTGTTCTGTCCTACGCCATCTTGTTTTTGTGTGTGTTGCGTGCTTAGTTTGCGCATGTGTTACATCCGGGTGTCTGTGTGTGTTTATATTTGTTTATTTTTTTGTTTATTTACATGTTACTGGTTGGTTGTTTGTTCTATGTGTGTGTGTGTTTTCATTTTGCCCTTAATTGTAAGTTGTGATGAGGCTATTCCATGTAACCAACGAGTTACATGGAATATATGAACAATATATGAACAATCGTCCGGTTATGGAACCAACCAACCGGAAATTTATAAATTCTTACATTTATAAATTAAATTTATAATAAATTGGAGTGAAAGCAACTGGTGCGTGTGTTTCTTATTGGCAACATGACCCTCCCAAAGCATAAAAAAAAAAAAATATATATATATATACATATATATACACACACACATATATATATATATATATATATATATATATATATATATATATATATATATATATATTTATATATAATATATGTATAAATATATATATAATATTAATAAATGTAAAATATCTTTGTAAACCATATTTATTTTATTATATGTATTGTTGTTGTTGTTGTTGTTGCTGATGTTGTTGCTATTGTTGTTGTTGTTGTTGTTGTTGTTGTTGTTGTTGTTCTTCTTCTTCTTCTTCTTCTTCTTCTTCTTCTTCTTCTTCTTTTCGTAACTCTGAAGCATGTGGTTATATGACAGTTTCCCATTTCTTTACACAGCCCTTTGCATTATTATTAAATTCTGAGAGATCTTTTAAGCTGCACTGGTTGGGGAGTAGAGGGCAAACGAGGCAGTGCATTCGCAGATCGTTGGGCCGGTTTTGTAGCCCCATCTGATCATAGCAGCTTTTGATCGCCCCATTCCTGTTCTCAGGGGTTGAGTGTCTTCCACTGGATCCACGGTGCTTCTGAGCCAGGAGGGAGGGCTTCAGAAGGGGGATTCCCATGTCAATAGGAGGGGAGTCATTCTCTAGCTTTCTAATCCATAGCTGTAGTCTGGTTTCTTCCTGAGATGTTGTTAGGGGCTGGACATGGCTGAGGAAGCTTCTCCTTGACTTCAGTCGTTGGGCCGGAGGTTCACGTTCGTGAAGGAGGTGGCGTTCATTACTGATAGCCTTTGTGATCACTACTGGGCTGGCAGCTTCCCGTCTCACATCTGAAAGGTACTAATATTTAAGTACTCTTTCGTCAAATAAAATATAATAATTGGTGTTAAGATATTGACATATCTTCATGGGAACTTAATGTTATAAGTTCAGTGAGGATAGTGAAATATCAAGAGAAATATGCTAATGATGATAACGTTAAAACTGAAAAGAGCCGTTAAGTTTAGACGCTAGATAAATTTTAAATACTTATTTTAATTTTTTTAAACGTTTGCTATTAAATTTGAAAAAAATTATTGTAGAGTTATTTTAGAATTATTTATAAAAAATATATATATACACCCAAAGATATATACATGGGTTTAGAAAGAATGATATAATTATACTTATTTATTTATTTAATTTTTTAATATATATATTTTAAGAATATGGAAGTATTTATAATGTTTAGATGATAATTATAATGTATTGTATTAAATTATAAACTAGTTTTTCGCATATATCTTAATATTATGAGTGTACAGTAGTTATAAATATAATGTATTCTTGTATAAGACATTATTATATATCGTTATTTAAAATATAAATAATTATTTATTACATAAATGATTACGCGTGAATATAGATCTTATTTAAGTATATATATAGACATAGAATTATAAATGAGCGTAACATAGATCAAGCAATAATGTATATATGCATTTTATACATATACTTTAAGAATGTGAAAGTATTTATACATTTTAAGTAAAGATGTATAGTATTATGCATAATTTATTATTGCATATGTTTAGTAATATAATATTTAATCTTTTATGCAAGTTGAAATGTAAGCAAATTAACTTTTTAGGGAAGATAACTTTAATATTCAGTAATTTAAGGAATGTTAACGATAGATATTTAATAATATATTGTTTCCTCTAATGTTTAACCTAATAATTATAATTTATATTATAATATAAGTAAACAATTCATACAAGATTCCAGAGCACCATATAGTAAATATGGTTTTGATAATAGTGTTTTACATTGTATAAGAAATATTTCTATGTATAACCTTAAGAACACAAAAAAACAATTAAAAATATATATTGTACATACGCAACACATATAGAACATAGTGTAGTAGTTCCTATAAATTATAAATATTGTGAAATGTTCTGGAGAATCGATGCAAACACGAATTAACTATTTCCTTTTTTGTTAATAATATTTCCAAATAAATGATCCAGATAAAACTTGTTGAGTGTTTCTAATCTGTTGTAAAATTAACTTTGTTGTATTATCAACAAACCATATAACCCATTGTATATATATATATATATATATATATATATATATATATATATATATATATATATATATATATATATATATATATATATATTTATTAAAATAACAGAGTAAAGTTTAAGCAAAGAATCGCTGCTTTCACCCTTAACGGGATCTTCTGAAACTAACAAAGTCAATCTGTAAACGCAGAAGTGGATATTTCAAAAAACGTTGCAACCGGAGGAAGACAGGAAGACGATACTTTGGTTCATATACATATATATACATATATATATAGACATACACACACATATATATATATGTGTGTGTAGAGAGAGAGATACGTATATATATATATATATATATATATATATATATATATATATATATATATATACATCCTTCTCAAGAATAAATAAACGAAGAATAAAAGAGGATATATACATGTACGTATATATATATATATATATATATATATATTTATATTATACTTATGTATGTGTGTGCAAGTGTTTATCTGTGTATGCACACACATCTATGTCTAAATCATGCACCACATCTTAATCCTGACACAGACACATTTCTATTTTAGAATTACATATATATATACATGCATACATGCATACATATATACATGCATACATACAATAACATACATACCTGCACTCACACGCATGCATTCAGACATACATATGTATCTACCTAGTTGATGTTGTTTAAATTCCAATGAGAGATTCTTGTGTCTATGTTAGAAACCGACTCTCTCTACTGGTGAAAATTTATAAAATCATAAAACCAGAAGTACTTACATACGCACGTTCTAGGTATGAAAAAAATTTCACACGACATCAAAATGGCTAACAAAATAGAAAAGTGACTTGGAGATACAGGATTTATATCCCTAAACTCCAAACTATACCAGCTGAAACAACATTCCACAGCTACCGTTGAAAAACCAAATTATAAATTTATAGTGTATAAACAGCAAATGCTGAATGGGTTATTTGTCAGAGATCTTATGTCAGTCTATCGAAGATGCAAAGTAAAAAATCGAATACCTGAAAATATCACCCCGAGAAAGATTAGGGAATAAGTGGGCGACGAACAAGAAGAAAAAGAAGACAAATGACCACACTATCTGGAAAGTTAAACATTTGTTAATCATTCTTACGATTCAAAGGATGAATGCGCACGCAAGAGACGACAAGTTTTCCATTATAACCTTGCCACCGGGAAGATGGCCGATCAAAAATAAACTGAAAATTAAACGAAAGAGAGCATACATACATACATTTATACATATATACATACATATGTTCATACATATATACATACATATATGCATGCATGCATACATACATACATACATACATACATACATACATACATACATACATACACACAGACCTATATATATATATGTCCATATGTACACATACAGTACGAGGCGTCTGAGAAAATTTCCAGGACTGATGTCATAAAAGATTTATTTCAAATCCAAACATCACACTAAGAGTTTTGTCCTTCAAAGTAATCCCCCTGAAGTCTAATGCACTTTTCCATCCTTTTCTGCCACGCTTGCATGCACCCCTGGAAGGATTTTTCCGGGATCCTCCGCAGTTCCGTCGTCACGGCCTTTTTGATGTCGTCCACGTCTTCAAAACGCCCCAACCCCCCGGGTCGTACTCGCAGATCCATGACTCATCACCGGTGATGACTGTCCCTAGCAAGTCTGGTTCGGTTTCAAGACGCTCGAGGATGTCCTGGCACACTAGCATGCGTTGACCCTTCTGGTCATCGTTCAGCAGTTTTGGCACCATCTTCGCGCAGACTTTCCGCATGTCTAAATCTTCAGTGAGAATCTTCCAGACGCTGTCCCAGCTCATTTGCCATCAGTCGAATAGTCAGCCGACGATCGCTACGCACCATCTGCTTGACGCGCTCAAAGTTGACCTCAGTCCTAGTTGTTGAAGGCCTTCCGCTCCTGGGGTCATCTTCCACGTCCTCGCGTCCTTCTTTAAATCTCTTGCACCACTCAAAAACACGTGAGCGTGACATCGTCTCTTCTCCATACACTTGCAGCAGCAATCCCAGTGCTTCTGACGGAGTTTTGAAGTTTGTTCGTTGCTCTGTGCTCATTGCTTGACGACCTGAAACAGAGGACATGTATATAAAATTATGAAGAAAAAAGTTTGATCGCTACAGAGAGCTAAGATTGCAGTTACATACTCCAGGGGGATTACTTTGAAGGAGAAAATTCTTAGTGTGAAGTATGGGTTTGAAATAAATCTTTTGTGACATCAGTCCTGGAACTTTTCTGAAACACCTCGTATAGTTATTGATATATGTATAAATATTTATGCACACACACACACACGAACATATATATATATACATATATATATACATATATATATATATATATATATATATATATATATATATATATATATATATATATATATATATATATATATATATATATATATATATAAACGTTTGAATATGTGTAATAAAGCCAAAACAATGCAGATCTGGACATAGAAAAAAGAATGCAATTGTAAAAGATGTTGTTGATAATTCGCCCTTTACCTTGAATTTATTAAAATGTCCTTAATTTTCGAGATAATATCTCTTCTTCGGAGGGAAATAAAGGTCTCAAACCAGCACTTTAAATATCTAGCCAAGCCATGCTGACAGGAAATAGTATAGAGTATCTGTTCTATCTCTAATATCAAAGAATTAAAATTAGGTGGATAAAGAGTAGTCTCCCTTTAAAAGAGGTTTGTTTAGGGGGTTTTTTTTTGTTTTTTTTTTTGTTAATATTTTATATACATGCCTGTATAAGTGTGTGGGAGAATGCATGAAGGTGTAGGTATGTGGGTGTGTGTGTGTGAGTGTGGGAAGATAGGTTTATCCGTAAATGTGGGGGTAGGTGTTATCTGGTGTTAGAACTGGTTTTGTGTGTGTATGTGTGAGAGAATAAGTGGAGGTGTAAGCGTGTGTGTGTGCGCGCGTGTGTGTGTGGGTGTGTGTGTGTAAATAAGGGGCTAGAGGCCCTATCAGGTTATAAATTGGGTGTTGAGTTCTAGTCTATTATTGATTGGTGGTTGTGTTTTATCTATAATTAGTGCTTCCTTAATTCTAAGATTGCCGTGGTTTCTTTCCTTAGTTTCTATTCTAACTGTTATGGTTTTATCGGTGTTTTTGCATTTAACTAGGTGTTTCTTAAATGAGGAAGCGTTAGTATTGAGGTGTTCTTTTATTCTTATGTGGAGTGGTCTGGTGGTGCTACCTACGTAGAAGTTGTTGCATTTGTCACACTCTAGTCTGTATACTACGTAAGCCTGGTGACATAGGTCTGTGTCGTTAATACGCTTTTAGCCTCGACGTTGTCTCCCTCTACACTACAGTCCCCGCTCATCCAGCTGTCGATTTATTGACGGACTGCGTGGTCGCAGAGGACATCCACTGCTACGGCCTCCACCCGACGGACATACACCAGCTTTTGTCCTTCACAGTAGACAACACGTACTTCACCTTCCACCACCACACATACAGACAGACAACAGGATTACCCATGGGATCCAGCCTATCGGGCCTGCTGGCCATCACCTACATGAACCAGCTAGAATGCCGAGCCCTCAACACCTGCCATTCCCATGCCTTCTTCACCCGATATGTAGATGACATACTCATCCTTACATCATCCCGTGAGGAGGCAGAGAAAATATACTCAACATTCTCCAGCATGGACGCCAGTATAAAGTTCAGCATGGAACACCCCGATGACCGCGGATCCCTATCCCTACTGGACTTCCAACTCAGGGTAACAGAGGAAGGCAACATCCACACCTGCTTCTATAAAAAATCCGCCAGCAGGGACCTGTTCGTACACTTCAGATCGGCCCTCCCACTCGGTGCCAAGTTCGGATACATAAGGAACGAACTGGCACGTATCAAGAACAAATGCACCGACGCTGGAGACCGAGACACACACACCACACATTTCCTGGAAGTACTCAAACTGAACGGATACACGACATCCACCACAAACCGTGCCAGAAAGAACAGAGGACACCACACCCGAGGCACTAACACTTGCTTCCTGAAGCTCCCACACTTCAGTGAAGAAACAACAACAGCCATCTGCAGAGCCATCAGACGAGAGGGACTGGATATCCAACTGGCCCACTCGGGTCCTTCTCTGCGCGGACGGCTGGCCAAGAGACACTCCACCAGACATGACAACTGCTGCAGACTAGCCAACTGCCCCATCAACGACACAGACCTATGTCACCAGGCTTACGTAGTATACAGACTAGAGTGTGACAAATGCAACAACTTCTACGTAGGTAGCACCACCAGACCACTCCACATAAGAATAAAAGAACACCTCAATACTAACGCTTCCTCATTTAAGAAACACCTAGTTAAATGCAAAAACACCGATAAAACCATAACAGTTAGGATAGAAACTAAGGAAAGAAACCTCGGCAATCTTAGAATTAAGGAAGCACTAATTATAGATAAAACACAACCACCAATCAATAATAGACTAGAACTCAACACCCAATTTATAACCTGATAGGGCCTCTAGCCCCTTATTTACACCCCCCACACACACACGCTTACACCTCCACTCATTCTCTCACACATACACACACAAAACCAGTTCTAACACCAGATAACACCTACCCCCCACATTTACGGATAGACCTATCTTCCCACACTCACACACACCCACCCACATACCTACACCTTCATGCATTCTCCCACACACTTATACAGGCATGTATATAAAATAATAACAACAAAAAAACCAAAAAAAACCCCTAAACAAACCCCTTTTAAAGGGAGACTACTCTTTATCCACCTAATTTTAATTCTTTGATATTAGAGATAGAACAGATACTCTATACTATTTCCTGTCAGCATGGCTTGGCTAGATATTTAAAGTGCTGGTTTGAGACCTTTATTTCCCTCCGAAGAAGAGATATTATCTCGAAATTTAAGGACATTTTAATAAATTCAAGGTAAAGGACGAATTATCAACAACATCTTTTACAAATGCATTCTTTTTTCTATGTCCATATCTGCATTGTTTTGGCTTTATTACACATATTCAAACGTTTATACCTCATTACACAATGCTACAAGTGAACTATAACCTCCTCCTATATATATATATATATATATATATATATATATATATATATATATATATAATAAACTGGAGGAGTATCCTTGCAAACCTTTCTAACGTTGAGATTGGTTACAACACACACACATTTTATTTTATTTTATTATATTATTTTGTTTTATTCTTTTACCATCTTGTTCCTCCTACCACTTTATCCAACATCTTTCTGACTTTGAGATTGGTTATAGCACACACACATTTTATTTTATTTGAATCCTCATTTTTATTTTTCATTTTTCATGTTTCATTTTTCATTTTTCCTTTTTCATTTATTTTTTATTTATTATTTATTTTCTGTTTTCTTCATTTTATTGCCTTCTATTTCTTCATATGCATGAAACAGCCCCCCCCCCACCACCACCACGAGAAATGGTGGCAGGATGCATGAAGAAACACATATATATACTTCTAAATGTCAGCAGCAGCAAGATCTAGGCTGACCACAGCACCAACACCACTACCAAAATAAGGGTAGAGGTCCGATGCACTTAACAATAGCAAAAACAAACACTACAGGTAGCCCCACCCCGGAAAGATTTTCTATAGACTTTTGACTGAGGAATGTTCTCACAACTGCCCAATGGGAGAAGATGAACTTTGACGCTGAAATTCGTTTGTTTAAATTCATATGATTCCAGTTCCTCAGTGAAATAGCAGCCCAACCAGGAGCTGGGCATGTCGGAGTATTGACGAGGTTAAGCACCTCAACAACATGTATACTCGTCTCTACCACACTAATTCGGACTGCCTGAGGAGGTCGCGGCCAGGGATGGCTGTCACCGAAGTATATATAGCAGTAATAAACGAAGCCAAATTTTAAACATTTGACTTATTTATTTTATTTTACATTACTCCGGAGTAACCAAACCAACCTGCGCACTTCGTCGAGTGCTCCATTCTGCATACTAGGGTGTTGGTATAAAACCAACATATACTAAAAAAAAATATTCCGATTCTCTATAATTTATTTATATATATATATATATATATATGTGTGTGTGTGTATGTGTGTGTGTGTATGTAGTTATGTTTAAATGTACGTATATAAGTGCATATATATATATATATATTTACGTGTGTATCTATGTATACATACATAATTATCTATATACCTATCTATCTATCTATCTCTCTCTCTCTCTCTCCCCCTCTCTCTCTCTCTCTCTCTCTCTTATATTTATATATATACACACACATATGTATGCACTTATATATATATATATATATATATATATGTGTGTGTGTATTTATATAAGTGTTTGCATGTATGTGTCTATGTGTAACGGTGCCTGTACGTATGAATTTAGAGAATATTTATGTGCGTATGTAATTGCGTATAATCAGATATAGAGAAAATTAGACAAGCCCGAAATAGCCTTGCTATTTACTAACTTAATTCCAAATTTAGACAAGCGCGAAACACATTTCAAGTAATAAATTTACGCCGTGTTTGCTATATCTATGTTTTATTGTCGGAACCGATAGATTTATACAAATACCCGACTGTCTTTTACGCCGTAATCAGAAACCGGCTTTGGATGCTACACAATTAAGTTAGAATTGTTGGTTCAAATACAACTTTCTAGTAGCTCTGTTGGTCGCCCTATAGTACGAGAAAATTATATGAACAGATTTCGCCATTGACTCTTTTATCAACGATGTGTTTGTACGTGCGATTACTGAAATTGAATAAATAGTCTTTTGTGGTGGGAAAACTTCACAGATGTTTGAGATAGTAGACAGAAACACGATATATATATATATATAAACATTCACCCCCACATATATATATATATTTATATATATATATATATATATATGAAAATGTTTGACCCCGACGGCAGAGCTCAAGCCGTTTTTTTCGACGGCTATTTCTGGACTCCAGAAATAGCCGTCGAAACGGCTTGAGCCCTGCCGGCAAACATTTTCCTATTACCCACTCTACTACCCTAAGTATTGAGTACTCTGGTGCGTTATGGTCCATCTGGTTTCTTACCACACCACCTTCGTTATATATATATATATATATATATATATATATATATATATATATATATATATATATATATAAATATAATTATTGTTATTTCTCTGTAATACTATCGAATGATTATGTTCTGGAATACGATCTTTTCGCATATAATTTTCATTTAGCTTTTACAGAACAACGAAATCAAGATGCTGTCCTCTTGACGCCAAAAGAGATCATGGTGTTTCGTTTAGTCCGGTGGGAGGCTACTTAACAACGCATACGAGTCAGTTTTTGTTCAACTGAAATCCTAATAGATAGCTTAGATATTGTAATACTATAAAAGACACACCAACTGAGAACTACTGATTTTTTTTAATTTGGTAATTATCTTCTTTATTCTAAGTAAGGTAATTAGTACATTTTTCTCTATGGTTCCAGAACTGCCACACACACACTCACATACTTACACCTTCATGCATTCTCCCACACACTTAAACAGGCATGTATATAAAAAAAAAAAAAAACCCCAAAACAAACCCCTTTTAAAGGGAGACTACTCTTTATCCACCTAATTTTAACTCTTTGACATTAGAGATAGAACAGATATTCTATACCATTTCCTGTCAGCATGACTTGGCAAGCTACTTAGAACGCTGGTTTGAGACCTTTACTTCCCTCTGAAGAAGAGATATTATCTCGAAAATTAAGGACATTTAAATAAATCTAAGGTAAAAGACTAATTGTCAACAATATCTTTTGCATTTGCATTCTTTATTCTATGTCCATACCTGCATTGTTTTGGCTTTATTATACATATACAAACGTTTATATATATATATATATATATATATATATATACATATACACACACACACACACACACATATATATATATATATATATATATATATATATATGAAGAGCCTTGATGAATATATAAAGAACAGTAACAAGACTACTTATATATTCTAAATGACAAGACCAAAAATGGCTGCAAATTAGATTTTAACACTAAAAAACTCCACTCAAAACCAGTTTGATATTAACAGAGAATGTAACGAAATAGTGAATAGCCTAGACATAGATGAATATACTGAGCCTTATAAACCCAACCCCTTCCCCCGGTTTACGCTAATGGAACACAGACATACCTTCTAGGATAACTCTTCTATTAGACTAATTAGCCCTTCTAACTGTTATATTGGCAGAATTAGTAAACATATTCTTGATAGAATAATACCTAAATTCAAGAGAAACATCAATCTTAGACTGTGGAGAAATACAGATGATGACATTAAGTGGTTTACCAATTTTAAGATTTAATATAATTTCAAGTTTATGGAGTTTGATATTGACAATTATTATTTCACTGTATCTCCTCTGCTTTTAAATAAGTCTCTAATGTTTGCTATAAAATTTACAGATCTTCGAAGAAATGAATTTGGTATAATTATCGCTGCTAGTCGTACGATTGTCGAGTTCGAGGACTTATTTGGACCAGATCTGGCCATCCCAATAATTTTGATATGAAGAAGGGTTCAAGTGACTAAGCAGAAGTTACTGATCTAATTGGCCTATTCTTATTCCATAAACTCAACAAGGAAGTTTCAGTCATTAGAGGCGGATAATATAGAGACGATGCTCTTCTAATTCTTAAGAATGTTAACCAGCGAAGAGTAGAAAATATAAAGACACTTTTACATAATTAAAAAAAAGTTATGGCTTTCGTATCACAGTTGACTTAATCAATAACATTGTTAATTTTCTAGATGTTATGTTATAAATGGACACTGGTTTATACCGTTACTACCACAAACCAGGATCACGTCTATGCTACGTGCAGGAATTGTCTAGTGATCCTAAATCAATGATCGATTCTATTGTAAAAGGCGTATCCTCTAGAATCTTGAGGTTGTCGG
>OZ024741.1:53185365-53227865 GCA_964016885.1 Eledone cirrhosa
ACTGGTTTGAAAGAGCGGTTGCCGGTCCGGCAGAAATTAGAAATTGGAATAAATGCTCTGAAATAGCGATATATATGTGAATATAGACATAGAATATTCGAAAATATTCTGTATGTTTATAATAAACATTTTGAAGACCTAATCGCTATAGAATAGAATACGTCACGTATTACAATTAGATTCTCGATAAAAGCAAGGGAAGTAAATCTACGCGTTTCATTCTCGTTAGAAATCGTCAGGACTACATATCCAGTGCTTTTATCGAGAATGACACAGCTAGAGACTTATAGAATACTTAGCTGTGTACAGGAACTGGTTTGAAAGAGCGGTTGCCGGTCCGGCAGAAATTAGATATTGGAATAAATGCTCTGAAATAGCGATATATATGTGAATATAGACATAGAATATTCGAAAATATTCTGTATGTTTATAATAAACATTTTGAAGACCTAATCGCTATAGAATAGAATACGTCACGTATTACAATTAGATTCTCGATAAAAGCAAGGGAAGTAAATCTACGCGTTTCATTCTCGTTAGAAATCGTCAGGACTACATATCCAGTGCTTTTATCGAGAATGACACAGCTAGAGACTTATAGAATACTTAGCTGTGTACAGGAACTGGTTTGAAAGAGCGGTTGCCGGTCCGGCAGAAATTAGAAATTGGAATAAATGCTCTGAAATAGCGATATATATGTGAATATAGACATAGAATATTCGAAAATATTCTGTATGTTTATAATAAACATTTTGAAGACCTAATCGCTATAGAATAGAATACGTCACGTATTACAATTAGATTCTCGATAAAAGCAAGGGAAGTAAATCTACGCGTTTCATTCTCGTTAGAAATCGTCAGGACTACATATCCAGTGCTTTTATCGAGAATGACACAGCTAGAGACTTATAGAATACTTAGCTGTGTACAGGAACTGGTTTGAAAGAGCGGTTGCCGGTCCGGCAGAAATTAGATATTGGAATAAATGCTCTGAAATAGCGATATATATGTGATAGACATAGAATATTTTTTTTATTGCTTTTATCGAGAATCTAATTGTAATACGTGACGTATTCTATTCTATAGCGATTAGGTCTTCAAAATGTTTATTATAAACATACAGAATATTTTCGAATATTCTATGTCTATATTCACATATATATCGCTATTTCAGAGCATTTATTCCAATTTCTAATTTCTGCCGGACCGGCAACCGCTCTTTCAAACCAGTTCCTGTACACAGCTAAGTATTCTATAAGTCTCTAGCTGTGTCATTCTCGATAAAAGCACTGGATATGTAGTCCTGACGATTTCTAACGAGAATGAAACGCGTAGATTTACTTCCCTTGCTTTTATCGAGAATCTAATTGTAATACGTGACGTATTCTATTCTATAGCGATTAGGTCTTCAAAATGTTTATTATAAACATACAGAATATTTTCGAATATTCTATGTCTATATTCACATATATATCGCTATTTCAGAGCATTTATTCCAATTTCTAATTTCTGCCGGACCGGCAACCGCTCTTTCAAACCAGTTCCTGTACACAGCTAAGTATTCTATAAGTCTCTAGCTGTGTCATTCTCGATAAAAGCACTGGATATGTAGTCCTGACGATTTCTAACGAGAATGAAACGCGTAGATTTACTTCCCTTGCTTTTATCGAGAATCTAATTGTAATACGTGACGTATTCTATTCTATAGCGATTAGGTCTTCAAAATGTTTATTATAAACATACAGAATATTTTCGAATATTCTATGTCTATATTCACATATATATCGCTATTTCAGAGCATTTATTCCAATTTCTAATTTCTGCCGGACCGGCAACCGCTCTTTCAAACCAGTTCCTGTACACAGCTAAGTATTCTATAAGTCTCTAGCTGTGTCATTCTCGATAAAAGCACTGGATATGTAGTCCTGACGATTTCTAACGAGAATGAAACGCGTAGATTTACTTCCCTTGCTTTTATCGAGAATCTAATTGTAATACGTGACGTATTCTATTCTATAGCGATTAGGTCTTCAAAATGTTTATTATAAACATACAGAATATTTTCGAATATTCTATGTCTATATTCACATATATATCGCTATTTCAGAGCATTTATTCCAATTTCTAATTTCTGCCGGACCGGCAACCGCTCTTTCAAACCAGTTCCTGTACACAGCTAAGTATTCTATAAGTCTCTAGCTGTGTCATTCTCGATAAAAGCACTGGATATGTAGTCCTGACGATTTCTAACGAGAATGAAACGCGTAGATTTACTTCCCTTGCTTTTATCGAGAATCTAATTGTAATACGTGACGTATTCTATTCTATAGCGATTAGGTCTTCAAAATGTTTATTATAAACATACAGAATATTTTCGAATATTCTATGTCTATATTCACATATATATCGCTATTTCAGAGCATTTATTCCAATATATATATATATATATATATATATGTATATATGTATATATATTTATATATATATAAGAGGAAAGCACGAACGGGGGATAATTTTCCATCATCAGCTACCTCCTGAGGATCATGGATATCTCTACGCAGACAACTGATGAAGGGAAATTATACGCCGTTCGTGCTTTCCTCTTATTTATGAATACACCTTATCAGCAACTACACAGCCCCTGTTTCTTCTTATATATATATACATATATATATACATATATATATACATATATATATTTATACATATATATATATATATATATATATATATATATATATATATATATATATATACGTGTGTGAAGGCAAGATGCGTTCTTGAGCAAGATATTTTATTTCACGTAGCCCCAGTCTACTTAGCTGACAAAAATCTGTTGTACTTGCTGTTCAAAAGGGTCAGTATTGTTACAAAATCTGTCACGGAGTATTTTCCTGAGAACTACATTAAGGATACATGTGTTTGTAGAATACACACATCTACTGTGTGAGTGTGAGACCAACACACTAATCACTACTACACCGCCCATGTTCATGTGCCTAGATGTATTACCAGTAGTACATACCAAAGTGTTGGTGGTTCACAGCGAGTTTTATATACTGTGTTACATAATAGAATTAAAAGTTAATATATATTTGAGGATCCAGTAAGATTTTCTAATGGGTTTTTTTCTCGCTGGACTAAGAGGTGCTCTGTAAACCACGATCGTTCACAGTTACCCCCACTGCAGGACAGGAAAAATGACAGCAACAACAACATGATTCTTGATTTTCAGTTGTAATAATTGTTTCTACTTTTGGCATAAGACCAGCAATTAACCAGTGCATTACTGGTACTTTATTTTATCGACCCCGTAAGGATGATCATTATTATATTTATTTTTAAAATAATCCTCTTATAAGGATTATGGCCAATATCACCCGCACAATGTCTGCAATATGTGCGAAGAGGAAAGTGCATTATATCTCATTACTTAACTGGTACTTTATTTTATTGAACCCAGAAGAATAAAAAGCAGCGTTGAGCCTGGCTTGATTTGAAATCCGAATATAGAAAGTAGAAAATAAATATCGCGAAGCATTTTCTCCGACGCTCTATGTATACTGCTAATTACTGTCCTGTATTATTCCAATAATAATTCTTTCTAACAATGACACAAGGGCAACAATTTGATTAAATTAACCCCAATATTTTTTTATCGACCTCGGAAGGGTGAAATGCAATGCTTAATTCGGTGGGATTTGAACTCGTAAAGGGACGTAATTAAATACTGCAAGGCATTTTGTCCGACATATATTCCAATACTGGTTTCCGATTTAGGCACGATGCCAGCAATCTGAAGAGAGGGGGGGGGTCGACTAAATCTACTCCGGTACTAGTACTTTATTTTATCGACCTCGTAAGGATGAAAGGTTAAGCTAACCATGACTGGCTTTGAACACAGAACACAAAGGACCGTAACACTATGCCGCAAATCATTTTGTCTGACATATATTCCAATAATAACAATAGCTAATTGTCCTAGCCTTACCTAATATAGCTGTTTTTATCTATCACGCTCTGACTAAACACGAAGAAAACTTTCCCACCATCACTACAATATCGATAGATGCAGTAATATAAACATGAAATATGGATTGAAGATCGACTATAATCAAGGAGAGTTTAGATCAGAAAATACGAAATGAAAAGATTTGGCCCGTAATGCCATCGGCAAATTCTCGAGAATTCAGTCTAATCTTTTTCGTTGTCATTCTTCAAATTATTCCCGAAAACCTATTGATTTCATGTAGCTGTTATCCAAAATTTATTTAAAGCAAGGTATGTTTGCATCAACAAATATAGCATTGCCGCTTTCATCAGAATATCGCTGGCGGGTATACTGTTATGTCGGACCGTACAGCTTTGCTGATTCGGGAAGTATTTTATTGAGTAGTATACGTACAATTATATACGGATACACGATACTCAAAAGTATCTTTGTTTATATATTCCTACAGTAGACCAATGTATATATATATATATATATATATATATATATATATATGTGTGTGTGTGTGTGTGTGTGTGTGTGTGTGTGTGTGTGTGTGTGTATAGGAATAGAGCGGGAGAGAGAGAGAGGGGGAGACAGAGAAATATGTGTGTGCGTTTGTTTGTGTGTTGGTATATATATAAGTATGCATATATATGTATATGATTATACACACGCATATCGATCTATACTCACATGTAATCATAGGAGCGTATGTCTTCTTATTTGACGAAGAAATAAACTACACTGTGTTAGACAAGGTCTTATCTTCGAATATATATATGTATATGTGTGTGTTTCCGCCGTGTGTGCGTATGTGCGAGTGTGTATATGCGTGTGTGTATATGCGTGTGTGTACTTGTGTGAATTGAAATTGGTACAAATTTATTTCAGTATGTAGTGACATTAATCTATTAAGACGATTGGTGAAAGAATTTATTAAATGTTTAAATATAATTAGTTTTGAGATTGCTGAATTTGTTCAAATTCTGCCGCCATTATGTTTACAAATTACAACATGACTCTGAAGTTCTGAAAATAGGTTTACAGTTTATTTTCAGTTAAACCCGAATAACATTTGTAATCAAAGCCAGCAAGTCATCTATGGAACATGGTATACTGGTATACAGACGCGTTAGAATGTCAGATAGAATGCTTTGCACAATTCAGATAGAATGTCCGATAAAATGCTTTGCAAAATGTGTTCCAGTGCTGCCCTCTTTGATTTCAAATCTCGCCGAAGTCAACCTTACCTTTCATTTTTTTCGAGTCGACAAAATACATACTAGTTTCAATTCTTCCTCTAAAGCCCTTTGTACCTTCTCTATAATTCACTCTTCTTCTCGGGCTCACGACACGTCGTATATCACGACGGTGTCCCTGAGAGCCCATCACTACTTACAGATCCTTCCATCCATCTATCATCCATACATACATATATATTTCTTTCATACATTTTAGGTTTTAAATCGATCCATCAGAGGATTTATATAACTATCAACATGTTTTACACAGTAATATATGGATTCATCTTCCTAGTATGGTGTTCTGAATATATACATATATTTGTACAAGCATTCTGCCGTTTACTGCCAGAAAAAATCATATATATATATATGTGTGTGTGTGTTGGGGTGGGGGGTGATGAATATATATATATATGTATATATACATGATTGTTTCTGAGGATAGTCGACAGAATGGATGTGTTTATCGAGGCTTATAGTATGGAGATGCTTAAATACTCTTGATTGGTCTACACCTCGAGTAATATTGCTTGCCTACTGATACAATCGTAAGACAATGGATTAGTTAACTACCACACTTTGCCTTATATTTCACTTACTCAGTATTATAGTGGACTTTATTATTTGACCACTGCACGACAAGTCCTACGATACCGCTTTTCATAAAAAAAATTTCGCTATACTTTGATGGGATGTTAACTTCAACACGACACAGTGTTTTAAAATAGTAATAAAATCGGTCTCAATTACGTTGAACATGAATGATTATATGATTATATATATAAATATATATATATATATATATATATATATATATATATATATATATATATATATATATATATATATATATATATATATATATATATATATATATATATATATATAGTTGTTATAGAGTAAGGTGTATTATTGGTTGTGTCATACGGTCCAATAAACTTTTGTTAGCAATATTAAGTTCTCCACGCTTTTGTATATCTCCAATTCCATTTATGGGAACAGCTAGATGATGTAAAACGGGGTATTTGTATCAAAATAAAGATCCGAAGGCATGGCATAAATGTCCAATCATTTTAATCACGACACATGTTTCAATAAGAGATAGATCGATCGTGTAGCCATGATCGATTATCACTGATCTCGTCAGGTGAAAATGATTTGTCTTCAAATCCTTGATATGGGGGAGAAAATTTAACGATGTTCACTCACTAGAGTGATAATCGATCATGGCCACACGATCGATCTATCTTTTATTGAAACGTGTCGTGATTAAAATGATTGGACATTTATGCCATGCCTTCGGATCTTTATTTTGATATATATATATATATATATATATATATATATATATATATATATATATATATATATATAGTTAGGGAAGCAGAAAATTGCTTATTGTGATCCAGTTCGTTGCAGTATAACAATATAGGGTTGCACTTACCAATGAAACGGTCGTAAATACCTGGATAAAATCCGTCTCTTAATGCTCACCTGTGTTTTCTCTTTTATACTATATATATATATATATATATACTATATATTTATACTATATATATATATATATATATATATATATATATATATATATATATATATATATATAACGACTATGGACGCATCCAAGCAACCTTACTACAAATATATATATATATATATATATATATATATATATATATATATATATATGTGTCTGTGTAGAAAAGATATTTAAGTTGTTGGAAATCCAACAAATATAGATGTTTATAACTGATTCAGAGCACTCGACAGTTTCTGGAGTAAGTATTCAATGGTATTAAGTATTCAATGATATTATCCATGGGATAACTTGAATCGTTAAGGTATATTATCTTTGGTCATGTCAAATATTTATAAAACATTTTGTATTTTATCTGATGATAGCGCACCAAAATTGTTGGTACCCTTGAAATATATAACAGAATAAATAGGCTTTTATAAATATAGTTTCCATATATTTAATATCATTGTATATATATATATATATATATATATATATATATATATATATATATATATATATATATTTGTAGTAAGGTTGCTTGGATGCGTCCATAGGCAGTATACCAGTGTGTGATCAGGAGCTCAGAATGTCTGTCTATGTGTGAGCACACGCGTGTGTGGGTGTGTATGTGTCTGGTGACGGGCAAGGCTAGTACTGGCAAGACAGATCACAACCCCTTGCCAATGTAGCAGTAATTCTGGCGACAGAATTAAGGTGAGTGACAGCTCACGCCTGAATGGAAATGGTCATTGGGCAGCTTTGCATGGTCAAACATACAGTTGACGTCTCGAACTCTTAACCAATCGACTGGCCGCGCAAACAGGATGATGGCAGATGATAGAAATTTTAAGGGTCGGAGTCCAATAGACAGAGGATTTGCTTCGAAGTCACTAGACGTATCTGAAGAACTTCCGAATCCAGAATCAGGTTCGATCCACAAATAGATCGCACCTCGAGCTGTTCGCCGGAGAAACAGTTGTAATACGTTAATACATTCTGTTCATACATCATTGATTCTTCGTTTTCCATATTATATATATATATATATATATTTGTGTGTGTGTGAATATGTGCATGCGTGCGTGTGTGTGTGTGTGTGTGTGTGTGTGTGTGTGTGCGTGCCTGTCTCTGTAGGTATGTATGCGTATCTGAAGAAATATAAATGCAGTAATACAATCTGCGAGAAAATAAGAGTGACAATGTTCATGAAAATAATCGAAACGAAATATACTTCTCGGAATTTGAGAAATATCTTTTAGAAAACTGCACACAACAATACTTGTATTAAATCTACCCTCCTTGATCAGAAAAGCTTTTTCCTCCCGAGCGACTTCTTTGCCGTTTTCATCCACCAATGATGAAAGACACATGGCCGAATCGTTGTGCACTGCAATAGAAGCCTAAACCATGTAGTTCCATAACGTACTTCCTAACCACTCAGCAATATGTTCATTGCTTTTCGTACATTTTCTAATTAATATAGCTGTCATAACGAAGCTTCTATTAATGTGTGTATTTTTACATAAGTTAATTACACTATATTTATTTATCGATATTTTTGTTTTATGTGGTTTAATATAGTGTGACACAACGGTATTTTGACGCCGATACATAGACATACAAGGGGAACGTGTTGTAATTGTTTGTCCAGCGTAATTGTTTGCCCAACTTTCATATTTACTTGTGAATGAGTAAATGACATTGGATATTAGTAATATATTTAGTGCCTCACAGACGTGTGTGATTTCTTGCAGACAAAAAGATTTTCGTTTTTCTTGTTTCTGTAATATAGTTTAGAGTTAGTGTTTAATTGGGCGTCCTGTATATTATGCACTGTTCGATGACTTCAGATTTTCTGATAAAGTATTCATTTATTCTGTCTATAGCCGGGAACTATTTACTTTAGACAATATACTTTATGTATGTTTGTCTACTATGTGTTCTATAGTTTAATAATGTATTTAAATATCTATTATTCATGTATGAATATTTGTTTCGTCAATTAATTTGTTTACGGAGTTTTTCTTTTGTCGAATAAAACGTAATGGTTCTTCTGAGTAAATATTTTGCAATCGATGTTTGTGCTGTTGATATGTTCGACGTTTTACTACAGTAGAATTAAGGATAAAGCAGACCTATGATCAAACGAGTACCAGACGTAACTATCTAGCAGCCAACATATATTTCTAAATACAGAGCATCTAGATGATGTGATCTATTTTGTCTTATATTTTAATACTGTAAGATAATTATTGAGGGTGATTAGGAAGTTGATAAAACGCTCAGTAGGAGCATGAATGTATTCACGTGACCAGCTAGATATACATATCAAACTACACATTAAAAAGTAAATATTTCTAGGATAAGGTGTCACTAAATGTACGATTGTTGACAGAAAAAGAAACGAAATCGAATTATTGCCAAAGTACTTGATCATTGATAACACATATCACAATGATCTGGGGTAAAATATAAAATAACAACAATGACAACAATAACTCTATAAGGGCATATATATATTTAGTATAACAAGACGGGGTTTCACAATAAACCTTATGAATCATCGACCGTTATATAGGTTTCGCTTACAAAATATATATATATTCACTATTCAAACAGAACTTAAAACGATAGGTTCTTGTTCTTGAATAGGTCACTATCTATAAAATAACTTTTGTATTTTATCTGATGAGAGCGTACCAAAACATGTTGGTACCTTTGAAATATATATAATAAAATAAATATGGTTTTATAAAGATGGTTTCTATTTATTAATATTATTGATATATATATATATATATGTATGTAAGTGTGTGTGTGTGTGTGTGTGTGTGTGTGTGCGTCTCTCTCTCTCTCTCTCTCTCTCTCTCTCTCTCTCTATCTATCTATATATATATATATATATATATATATATATATATATATGGTGTGAAGGGATGTGGCTCAGTGGTTAGGGAATTGGATTCGTGAGGTTAAGAGTTCGATTCCTGGACCGGGTGATGTGTTATGTCCTTGAGTAAGACTCTTTATTTCACGTTGCTCCTTCTACCTGGAGTTGCAAGCGATAGATAGTATTAGCAATTGGAAACACCAACGGAAACATTGTTTCCTCAGACCGATTTGACGAACGCCAATCGATCCTTTTTTTATATATATATTTTATAGTTAAATCTATTTAGTATTGTTTGCTGTACTGTATTTATTTTTTATTTCAAAACACACTGTTTGGGTGTTTTGTGGAAATAATCATATTTTTTCAATGTGAATTTTTTTTGCCAATGTGATTCACTGTTTATTCAGACCTGGCTTACCTTCTCTTTGATGTGACGTCACGTGCCACTAGGGAGCTTACTGCTAGCATCACCAGTCACTAACAAATGACAGCTTAGTACGTTATTTTGTGCCTTTCCTAAACACAGAGGTAACCTCACGCTGAGGAAATGGCCACGCGCCGAATTACATAATGTGTACTACCGTTAATTAATATTCAGTTTACGACCAGCAGTTCGGGACCGTGGAATCTATTATAGCAATCCGGATACCGTATCATCTTAACCACACGTTTCCCTCGTTGTTTGACGAAAGTGTCCACTCTGTCCAGCGTGAAACGTTACAAACATCTCTATGCTTCATATGTTTATTCTGTCATTACCACAGCAGCGTCCGACGAGCTTTTGATATATACACACACACACACACACATATATATATATATATATATATGTGTGTGTGTGTGCGTGTGTGTGCGCGCGCGTGTGTGTGTGTGTGTGTGTGTGTGTGTGTGTTTACACCGTGTTACTGAAAAGTTGTAGGCTTTGGGTAAAGGAAAATACGGGTGGATCAGTTAATTATGATTTTATTCAACATATTCCCCTTTCAGATTCACACACCTATTGCAGCGGCTCTACCTCTCCTGTAAAAGTAACCCCTCTACCCTTTCGATATCCCTTAAGCCAGGGATTTTTCAGCATCAGGGTATATATATATATATATATACATACAGAAAGAGTGAGGCATACATACAGATAGATAGAAAAAGGGTAGTGAGAGAGAGAGATGGAGGGGGCGGGGGTGAGAGAGTGAGAGAGAGTGAATCAGATGTCAGACCAGTCGACAACAAATAAAAAAACGTAGAAGATATTTAGTTGGATAGTTAGAAAGATGATGAGGTGGACTGAGTGAAATCTTAAGTAGTATTTCACTTCTTTTTATAGGTAACCTGAGAGACGACCTGACAGTATCGCTGTCTTAGAAATAGCAGTAAATTCTCCTTCAGCTCTACCCCCATTCCATTTTCGGAAAATAAATCAACAGTGAGTTTGATGAAGATAAGATTAGTTGAAAACATACGATGAACCTTAATTATTATCAACTTTATTTAGTGTTATTAGAGGGCAACCTTCAAACAAACTTCCTTTTCATAAGGATATAGACATATGTCATCAACCAGCAACAGTTACAACAATAACTCTAATTAAACACACACTCTAGCATACAGAGGCTCCTCAACAACAATCGTCAGATTACTATATGTCAGAACAAATAAATAATAATTTAAACACTACACATGCGCACTTGTACGTCGGCAAAACCCCTACATACATACAAATATAATGGTTTCTTATATAGACACAATGCCACCAATTTGGGGGGAGAGGAAGTCGATTAAATCGACCCCAGTGCGTGACTGGTACTTTATTTTATAGACCCCGTAAGGATGAAAGGCAAAGTTAACCTCGGCGTGATTTGAACTCAGATCATAAAGGGCCGTAACTCTATGCTACAAAGCATGGTATCCGACCCTCTACCGATACTGCCAATCCACATCCCTACATACAAATAAATCTAATAAGTGCCGTACACACAAATTCGCACCCACAACTCCTCTACACACACGTATTTAACTCTGTAGCACTAGAACTCATCTAATAAAAATGTTTTGTAAGAAAATGTATATATACACACATACACATACACACACATGAATATATATATATATATACACATATATATATATAAACAATCACATTATAAACGTAAACATGTATGTATGTTTTTGAAACGGTGCGCGAGTTTGAAATTAGAAATTAGAAATTATAAGCTTTCACCGTACGGCAACACTCATCTTTTTCCATTCTCCGAGGGTTATAAACCCCACTATCAGGCTAGAAATTTCTTTAGTCTAAAATACGGTGAAAGCTTATAATTTCTAATATATATATATATATATATATATATATATAATATATATATATATATATATATAATATATATATATATAATATATATATATATATATATATATATATATATATATATATATATATATATATATATATATATATATATATATAGTGCGTTATGGTCCACCTTGCTCCTTACCACACGTCCTTCGTTATACATATATATATATATATATATATATATATAACGAAGGAAATGTGGTAAGGAACCAGGTGGGCCATAACACACCAGAATTAGCCGTCGAAACGGCTTGAGCTCAGCCGTCGGGGTCGTACTCGTTCCTATATATATATATATATATATATATATATATATATATATATATATATATATACAGTATATATACAATGTAAATATAATGTAAATAATAATAAAAAAGTGTATAATCTTTCAAACATTTAATAACTGTGTGTATATATATACGAAACAAACAGTCCTTTTTTTACCACTGTATCACGTGTTAATTCCTCCCTCCGCCACTCGAGACTTTCTCACTTGCTACGAACGCGTCAAGAAACAGTTCTTTTTTCTGAAAGGTCTCTTGATAATCCGTATCAACCTGACAGTGATGATGCATTTTTATAGTGCAGATAATGTGACACACTGATCGGCGAAACTGTAGTCGGGACTTTGAAGAAAACATAGGTATATTTTGGTCTATTATTTCCTCATATTTTGTAATCTGATGTATATATATATATATATAAATATAAATATATATATATATTTATATATATATATATTCAAAGAACATGCCGAGTATTATGATGATGCACTTAGGAAAGCCGGTCACCTAGATAATATAGAGTATATAGTCAATGATCACCAAAACACCCAAAATAAATCACATAGGAGTAGAAATAGCACAGAATCACCACCATACATACACTACCGCAATAGACACAATAATAGTCGCACACCACCAAACAGAAGGCGATGTAAGGAGTATATCTGGTACAACCCGGTCTATAACAAATCTATTAAAACCAATCTACCCTCAAAATTCTTTCGATTAGTTAGAAAACACTTTCCAACATCACATAAATATAATAAAATCTTAAACCCTAACACCATCCGACTTTCATATTCAACCGCCCCTAATATTGAACAACATATAAAAATGCTTAACGCAAAACGGTTGTATAAACGCCTTCCAACACATAACAATACACGTAAAACATTAGCTATAACATCACAAAACAACAAACAACATCCTGTCCTACATAAGCAACCTCATCAACCCATCCATGGCAATACAACAACGCAAAATTGTAATTGCAACTGTGTCCAACCAGGAATGTGTCCGTTGAACAATCAGTGTCTTGAACGCAACATCGTATACAAATGTACTATCGAATCGGATAGACAGAAGTGGTACTATGTGGGATCTACAGCCACCTCCTTTAAATCACGCCTTTATAGACATCGTTATTCGATAAAACATGAAAACCAGCGTTATGTAACAACACTCGCAGACAAGGCTTGGCAGCTGCGTGAAAATAACCAACAATTTCACCTAAAATGGGATATAATAGCGACTGCCCCCCCATATTCCAATGGACAGGAATTTTGTAGATTATGTAATGTAGAATTATTTTGTATTATGAAATCCAAAAACATTTTATTAAATAACAGAATAGAGCGATCGTTATACTGTAACCATCGCTTAAAATCTACATTTTCATATTATAAATACTACCAGGATTGAACGCCTGTCTCTATCCCCGTTTGATTGTCAAAATAGATATGAACATTCTTTATTAGTCTTAATTCTATCAACTCTTCTATTATTTACCTTTTAATACAAACTGCTATAGATAAAATGAGATTTCTGATTTTTTGATTCAATTCCCTAGTGCAAATACCAGCTGACTACTAGCATTGATGTTATTTAGTAGCAATCGAAATCTCCCCCTTCCCCAATTGACACTTTATGATTAATACTACTGCACCAAATGACCAGCCCTGTCCACTGTCCAGTTGGTCAAGTAGAGATTAAAATCGGCACCCCCAAAATTCTTATTTAGATTTACTCATGGTATTCTCATTAAAAACCCATTATATACTTGTTTAGCAGTAAATTATTTTACCATCTGTCATATTCTATCCCCTCTGTTCCTTCCTCTTTTACTAATATAAATACTTCAATTTTTCTGATTTTATCCAGTTTATCCAAAATCTCTGAAGAAGTGACAACTGATTATACATTTGCTATCGAATACTTGCTAACATTATATGATTACGCAAGCAGCGATACATAGGTATTCGGTCTGTTACAGAAACATATGTCAATACCTAATAAATTCCTTTTTTAACAAAAGCACTTTCATTTTATATTCATCCTTTCTACATTTCTCCGGAATATAATTTATACTCGTTGAGCAAACCTGCACGTACGCTGTTCATCTCTAACGTAACGATATATTATCACTACATTATTGATAACCTGAAATTTTATATATATATATATATATATATATATATATATATATATATATATATCAATAATTGTTTCTACTTTAGGCACAAGGCCAGCAATTACCCAGTGCATTACTGGTACTTTATTTTATCGACCCCGTAAGGATGAAAAATACGGGGTCGATATAATAAAGTACCAGTAATGCACTGGGTAATTGCTGGGCTTGTGCCTAAAGTAGAAACAATTATTGATATATATATATCAGAATTCATTGTCATGCGCAAGTATTGTTTTTTTTGCGGTAATTTACTTCCTCATTTTTTTAATCAGTTTGAGCACTTCTTTCAAACTGCTGGACTGGCAACCTGACAGATACCTCAGGCAAAGAGGATGATGATTATCGCTAAATACTGATGTTGGTTAGATTATCAATATTAGTATTATTGGGGCACCCACTGATGAATTATAGGAGCCCACTTGAATATATATCTATTGATGGTATACAAGCTCCTACATAAATTGGTATAATTTCACCCAAATTGTAGGAATCCTATAATGAAACGAGACGCCCGTCTGGGAAGAGATATATTAGATATTTCTCATATGAAATAATACAGTCAATTTCCACGCATTACTTTTAGTTACCACCCCGAACGTATAATTGCGAATATAATCACTTATTTCCTAATGTTTGTTGAGTGAGTTGGAATTTGGCCGGAGTATCGCTAAAAAGCTTTCTCCGATATTGTATTTATTTATTTATATATATATATTTATATTTATATATATATATATACATCAGATTACAAAATATGAGGTAATAATAAACAAAAATATATATATCAATAATATTAATCTTTTCTTCTTTACGGATCATAGCTACTGTCGCTCATAGAGTGGGATTGGCTCAGTGCACAGTCCTTCCTTACTTAAAAAAAAAAATCTTCACAAACAGGGTTTGCACGATATTATTAATTAATAATTATTAATATTGTTATATCGTGCAATGGCCGTACTCGATAACGACGGGACATCCATCATTTATGTATGTATTGAATATATGTTGGCTTAAAGTAAGTTGCTTCAACGCAGGTTTTATGACTATGAAAATAAGTCGAACAAGTTAGACTAGAAAGGTGAAATATAATGTCATTATGAAGGATACAACACTTCACCAAGTACTGAAATTACGACCTTAGAATAACGTCATGTGATTCAAACCCTTCTAATGAATATACATATATACAAACGCCACATATATTAACGTGCACGCATACACAAATACATACACACACACATACACAACACACTCACACTTACACACACATCTATAATATATCTCTTTTGTTATCTATAATATATCTCTATAATATATCTCTTGTTTCGGATGTTTATTCGTTTTTCCACACACACACACACACACACACACACACACACACACACACACATATATATATATATATATATATATATATATATATATATATATACATATATACAATATATTAATAAACGGAAACTATCTTTATAAAACCATATTTATTTTATTATATATATTTCAAGGGTACCAAAATATTGGTACGCACTCTTCAGATAAAATACAAAAGTTGTTTTATTATTGCTATTATACTCCATAAGAAATGTTTTGAGTGCTTCTAACCTGTTATAAACTAAATTTGTCATTTCCTTATATATATATAAATATATATATATAGTAGATTTTATAATTTGGTAATACAACAGTAAGTCGTTCAGAAAGTTAAAGCTCAAATTAGGGTTTATTCTATATACAGATTGGCGAAAGATATTTCAGAGGTGAATCCAGTTGGTATACTTCTGTTCATCTTAGATTTATTATCGCAGAGTATATATTAATAAAGAAAATAAATCACCGAAGTTCAACATTAATGTATTAATTGTTGAACCTTGGTGATTTATTTTCTTTGTATGTATATATATATATATATGCTTGCGCGCAGGTTTGTGTGTGTGCGCGCGCGCATGTTTGTGTGTGCGTGTGTGCGATCGCATGTGTGTGTGTGTTTGTGTGTGTGTGGATGTGTGAATGTATGTATAAATGTATGTATATGGCTGACTGAACAAATGCGTGCCTTTTCCTTAAAAATATAATCTCTAATTCAACCCTCTCATTCTCCTATATGTCTCTAGTTCTTCTATCTTCTGATGAAGGACTAGCGTCTCAAACGTTAAAACTCGTTTCCTTCTATATCAATCCTTAAACGAATGTATATCTTCATTGTACTCTATCATTTTGCTGTTTTGTTTTCCGTTTACTTTTCGTGTATATATATAACAATATATATATATAAGGAAAGATAAATCGGTTATCGCATACTAAGGTTTTCATCGTGCAGCGAAGAATACATTTTTGAGAGTGAGAAACGTCTGAAAAGAAAAGAATGAATGAGCTTAACTTAAAAGGGAGCCAGAAAATGCAGTAATGCAGAAAAAAATGAGATTTGGTGGAGAAATCAGATTGAATAGAAAAAAGAATGAATTACTAAATAGAAAAGAATGTCGTCAAATCTTAAAAGCGGAGAGAGGAAAGTTAGATTTATTTTAAGACAAATCTCTACTGCTTTTAACAACCTTGATAAATTAATAAAATACGCAGTTGTTTGGTAAAGCTATAACTTACATTCTACGAACGCATGTTCTATAGTCAACCAAAAATAATAGAAAATATTGGAAAAATAAAATATGTTCTATCGTTGATGTAGGAACTAAATGATTAAAACAAGATGTTGGAAGATATTGAGAAAAAGTTATACTCTCGTTAACAAATAAATATTGAATGAAAGAATGAAGAAATAATGGAGGATATTGAGAGAAATGAAGGAGACACCATGTTAATGTAGGTTGTATTAGGAAACATAAAATCAACATAATTTACTGATTTTATGTTAAGGCCTACAACAGCTTGTTTATTTGTCCTTAAAAGCAAATTGGCAGAGTTATTAAAGCTTTTGATAGAATGCTTACTGATATTTGCTCCAGTTTTCTGATTTCAAATACCACTACGCTCAACTTTACTTTTCATTCTCGAATTAGTAGAGCGTAAGAAGCGAGAGTATTTGTTCTGGCTTTTATATTTTAACTTCAAATACAACTGTGGCCTACTTGGGTGGAAGAATTTATGTCCTAGTTTAACACCAATGCTTGGTTCCTCATTAGTCCCTGAGGCCCTGAAAATATCATGGCCATTGACATTTACTCCCTCACCAAGAAAAAGGAAAACAAATCGCAAAACAAAGCTAAATTATAGAATATATAGGGAAGTCGTTTTCTACCGTTAATCAAAAAAATATTAGACGGTATTGAGAGAAAATTATATTATCGTTAACGTAAAAATAGTAAATGATAGATATATTGGAAGATTTGATCTATCGTTAATATAAAATATTAAATGCCAAAATAAAGATATTGGAAGGTATTGACCGAAATGGAATTGACACCAGGTTAATGTCGATTGTGGAAAATAAACATAAAATAACATAATTTGCTTTGTGGACCTGAATTATTTTCGGAATCTGATTATATTAAAGCATATATTAATATAGCTATTTGTCATAGATGGCAAGTTTGAGAACTTCTGTTAGAATGACTTCTTGTGTTTGTACCGTTGCTTTGTATTCTGATTTCAAATGTTGCCAAGCTCAACTTTGCTTCTCATTCTTGTCGATAAATTTACTGCCAGTCTATTGGGGAAATTGTTTTTATACCGAAATCCTAATACATTATTTAGAAACAAATATATTGAGATTTCACTATGAAAACTGTCAAATATATCGCCGACAAGGGCTTTAGATTGTGTTCCTGCAAATACATTGCTAATATAATCCCTTAAATGATTTGTAACTTCTCTCTAACTGCAGTTGAAGCTTGTAGAGTTTCAAATCAAAGTGTATCAAGATTACAATATTACTAGAAAGAGATAGCATTGTCTTTATTCAATCAGCCTACCTAGTAAATAATAACTTGAGAGATGATATACTGAATTTTGTACTAAAATTTGTAAAATGTTAAAAGTCCATTCCAGAAAAAGTAATTAAATACTAAAAATAAATTAATAAATATCATTTTTTTAATCTTTAATCACTCCCACGTGTGAGTAATTAAAGAGAGATATAAGGTTTCTCTAATGCAGACCATTAATTTAACGAAACGCAAATTTCCTAGCTTGTATGATCGTGCATATATCCAGTAATCCGGTTATATATGGCATACCAATATTCGATTCCAAAATTTAAACTCATTCAATAATATCCCTGTAATTATTGATGGCAAGTGTCTACCAGTACGTTAGAAACATTCAACGATACTAGAAGAAATTGACCAAGTTTAGAACACATTATAATATGACCTTGTGATCTAGAGTGACAACAGCGGCAATAACATCATGAACATGATCTACGGTAGGATATTGAATTCAATATTAATAATACAGAGAGTAATTACCAATAGTAAGTATATATATATATAGTAATAATAATAAATTTGAAGACTAAAATCCAAAGAGAGCTCGATAAGGATAAATATATGTCAGATATATAAGAACCGTAGAGCAAATATTTATTAAAATAACAGATTAAAAGGAAAAGAATGACTTTACTTGGTTGGTAGATCTACCAACTCATATTATTATCTATATTAAGACTGAAGTTGTCTGTGTGTGTTTGTGTCCTAATTTTTGAAAAGTCTATACAAATCCACATTTCTATTCCGATTGATTTCAAACTTGCATTTATATATTCCGTGAGGTCTAAAGATATTAACTGCAGCTTTTATTTTTCAATTTTCTCTTGTTAAAGGGGTGTTAGGTTATCGATCGCCGTCGCGCCCTTATAATAGCAGCCTGTATGTCTGGCTGTTTGCATTACGACATCATAACAAACATTGTTGCCATTGCTGCTCCGTTCATTGCCAGGGAACGTCTTCATGAACCTAAGTATCGTCTTCCTGTTTTCCTTCGGTTGCAACGTTTTTCAAAATGCGTTCACAGATTGATTTTTTTTAGTTTCAGAAGATCCCGTTAAGGGTGAAAGGAGCGATTCTTTGCTTAAACTTTAATCTGTTATTTTAATATATAATATAAGCGAGGCAAGCCAGCACAGGTTAACAATTACACTTGAGAATACCTTTCCGACGGTTGGCTTATTTTTCAATCAGTAAGTGTTATTTACTAATTTTTTGGCTAACAATCCTGAGACATTCCCATTTAGCCCAGTTGCTTTAATATTTGTTTGCAATACTTCCTGAGACATAATCACTTACCCACGTTGCACACATTATTATTGGTGTTAGTACCAGGCCATATGCCCCATTACGTACATAGATAGAAATAGTGTATCTTTTTAGAAAGCCCTCGCCAAAAAATATCCCTACACCTATGTTAAAAATCACACGCTGGCGTTTAGCGGTAATTTCTATCTATCTTGGTACATAAGCGAGGAAAACCAGCCCGGGTTACCAATTACAGTTGAGATTATTATTTCGATGATCGGATTATTTTTCAATCGGTAGGTGTCAGTTACTAATTTTTTGATAACATATCCTGAGATATTTCGACTAACTCTAGTAGATAGAAATAGTGGATCTTTTTGAAAACCCCCGCCAAAATATCCCCACACCTATGATAAAATCACGTACGCTGACGTTAAGCGGAAACATTTTTATTTTCTTTACCAATAACAGCTAATAATAAATTCGTCACGTTGTCTGCTCAAGAGTGGGAAGCAAGACAAATCTCTTTGCATATGCCCGACACGGAAGAACAAGGAACGTTGTGTACAAGGAGGTGCCACAATCATTGTTTAGGTAGACGTGGCAGAGGGGATATAAACGATTTGGCTGAAGAAGAACGAGACTGTGCTAGTAGTACGACCAACGGCTGCTATCATACCAGTGGCAGCAAAAACAACAAAAAAGAGAGGGAACGCAATTACATGGTTTTGAAAAATCTTAATGGAAAATTATTTGCCTGAGCATAACATATAGACACCATCTCCAAGCCAAGGTATTCCGTACTTCTCTGTACTGTTTCAGAAAGGAGGGATAAACATGGCAATCTATGTTTAGAAGCCCGAGCAACGCCGGGCCATTCTGCTAGTAATATTATAAAATGAAATCAAATTATTTAGAAATACAAGTGAAGTCATTGTTTTCCTTTTTTTAAAATATGCCTAACTGTACCAAGGGCATCACACATTTTCTAATATACATATATATATATATATATATATATATATATATATATATATATATATATATAAATGAAGTAACAGGAGGCTGGACTGGTGTAAATCCTTGAAAGGTTTATTATACTATGATCATTTCAATGACCGGGTTCCATATGAATCAGGTGATATCATCAGGTATTGGAATATAACAAAGGAATATTTAAAAAGCCATGGGTCCGAAAAACCATGGGTCCGCGAAACCAGATATATATATATGTGTGTGTGTGTATATATATATATATATATATATATATATAAATACTTAATATTTGTTTAGTTAATATATATAATTCTCTAACCACTCAGCCACATGCCTTCGTATATATACATATGAGTATATGAAGGCATGCGACTAAGTGCAGAGAGAATTGCCTTCGCAATCGTGATGTCATGATGTCGATTCCCAGGCCGAGCGATGCGTTATGACCTTGAGCAAGACACATTATTTCACGTTCCTACTTCTGCCTGGATTTCTAACCGACAAATAGCAATTGGAAAAAAACCAATGGAGACATTGTTTCCTCGGTCCGATTTGACGAACTCCACCCCACTCGTTAACCGAATGAGGTCTGGGATCTTGTCGGTCGTCTGTCGATATATACGTGGTTCCTATTCTATCTACACTTTTTTCCTTTTTTATTTACTCCCGTCTTTCTTTCGTTTCTTCTTCTCTCTCAACATTCTTCTCTCCCACTTTATATCTTTCTTCCGATGAAAGACTAGCACCCAAAATGGTAAGACACTTTTCCAGCTTCATGAAGCACTAAAATAATTGTTTCTACTTTAGGCACAAGGCAAACAATTTGGAGGAAGAGAAAATCGATTAAATCGACCCCAGTACATTACTGGTGCTTTATTTAAGGACCCCGTAAGAATGAATGTCAAAGCTAACCTCGACGGGATTTGAACTCAAAACGTAAAGGGCCATGACACAATGTTATGAAGCATGTTGTCTGGCATTCTATTGATACTGCCAATCTACCACCCTCACGAAACATTAAAATCATATAGAATCACTGTATTGTATTATTTCCCTGCGTTGCTTTATCTTTTTGAATTTCCCTGTACACATTTATCCGTCTCTAGGAGGTTTATGCTCAACCTTTTCGTCTATATTTCATAGTAGTAAAAACAACGCAAAACAAAAATATCTTACGTTGAAGCAATTTACTTTAAGCCAACCTACATTAAAAATACATAATTTGCTTCACACTTCGTGAATACGAATGATTATTTGTTTACACACACACACACACATATATGCACATATATATATATATATATGTGTGTGTGTGTGTGTGTGTGTGTGTGTGTGTGTGTGTGTGTGTGTGTGTGTGTGTGTGTATGAGCGTGTGTGTATGTAGTTATATATATATAATATGTATAGAAATTTCATATTTCGTATATATATATATATAGTATATATTGAAGTAGCCAGCAACAATCAGAAAACCATCAACCAAATACAGCAATGGAAGCATAGTCTAGTATGTGCCAAAAGCTAAATTTTGAATGTAGGGTTAAGAAGCGGATATGACGTAAAAATCGTGCCAATTCTGATTATCTATGATTGGCTGTGATTGGTTATGATTGGTTGTGATTAGCTGTTTTCACTGAAACTGAAACATAGAATATTATAATATTACCATAGAAGAAGACTCAATAACAATTCTATGTATGGAACTGGTACATATATGTTGCAATAGATTCATTGTATAGAATTATGAATGAATAAAATGGTGTAGAATGAAAGATTGAAGCATAGAACATAATAGATATATATGAGTATAATAGAGTATAAAACATACACGTATACAGATATGTACAAATATACGTTCACAAACACATGCGCATACACACACACACATATATTCTGTATATATATATATATGTATATGTATATATATATATATATATATTCAAAATAGGGTGGCAATATACCAGAGACTGGAAAGGTCAACTGAAAGACAGACATACCCATCACCTCAGTCAATCTCTGAAAACACTACGGTTTCGGTTCATTTAGGTTCATACCATATTGGGATGTAAAAAAACAGTTAGAGACAAAAATAAAGCAAGTTATACCTTTAGGCGAGTTATAGGTGAAAAAATGTAGATGAAAATATAGGAGGATATAATCTAGATAGAAAAGTATGCCAAGTCCATCTACTGACAAAGAAGGGAGAGAACTGAGCGTGAGGGCTTAGCCAAAAGAGTAAACATATAGATAGAAAAGAGAAGAGAATAATATGGACTGCAGTTCAATGTGTAGACAAAGAAGTATGGATCTGAGGCGTAGAACGTGTAAGAAGATAGAATAGAGGGAGATAGACCGGCCGGGTTGTGTGACGTCTATGCTATGATAGTTCCAAATATATGTATGTATGTATGTATGTATGTCGAGTCACTCTTGAGTGCTACTGGTAACATGTAACACAGTACATCCTGTCGTATTATCGGGTCGTCGGCGACTAAACCGGCTACTCCACCAAATTTACTTGGCGAGGAGAATAATTTGGGGCACCCTGCAGGACAAAAAACAAGACTTGACAAAGGGCGCAAGAACACATAAGCGTCAACGGCCATCCAAATATGTGTGAATATGTATTTACATATGTATATATGTGTATATGTATATATGTATATACATGCATCCATATGTATGTATATGCGCGGGGACATAGAAATAATCGAGCTGGATACCCGATCGCGCGGTTAAACTACTGGGAGTGAAGGTCCCCTAACACTTGTCAGGGCATTCTTCTCGGAGAGGATACTCAGGAAACTCGGATAACTCCGATATAAAACCTGCGGCTCAGTAGTTACCGATGATGTTGATCTTTTCTTCTTTACGGATCATAGCTACTGTCGCTCAGACAGTGGGATTGGCTCGGTGCACAGTCCTTCCACACTTTAAAAAAAAAATCTTCACACACAGGGTTTTCAACATAGCATTAATTAATAATTATTAATATTGTTATATCGTGCAATGGCCGTACTCGATAACGACGGGACATCCATCATTTATGTATGTATTGAATATATGTTGGCTTAAAGTAAGTTGCTTCAACGCAGGTTTTATGACTATGAAAATAAGTCGAACAAGTTAGACTAAAAAGGTGAAATATAATGTCATTACGAAGGATATTTAGCAGTATTAGTTGTAGATGTTATCGAGATGCAAGTGACATAATAACAGCAGAAATTAGAGATGAAATATACGTTTATTTTTTGTTGTAGCACAAACAATGGTGTTGTACAGAGGCTGGTATCTGGCGTGTGATCCGTCGGCTTTCCAGTGGCTGTCTGTCTTTTCTTTCTGGCGTTCTCAACCGGCGTTGTTCTATCAAGGAGCGTGAGGCGTCTTACTACAGTACCTCGAGCCAGATTTTCAAATTATTGAAAATCGATGTCATTACTCACATGTGGAGTAAGATGGCGAACATTGCAACAAGGGGGAGCTATCCGCTCTAGCAAAAATTGAATCCAGAATAAGGATTTGAAAAACGTTAAAAAAAAACGACATGCATGCATAAAAAAAACAAGGCGAAGGAAAAGCGGAAACACAGAGGCAAAAAAAAAGGTGCAGCTAACAGTCTAAATATAGACGGTGCTGCAAAGTTTTTTGGGCCAGTGGACCCTACGACCTGAACGGGTCGTGTTCTTGTAACGTGGCGATGGTGGTGGTGTAGGGACAGGCGATGATGGTGGATGAGGAATAGTCGTTCGCTCAACAGGCAAATACGAAGGGGTTCGTGGATCAGGAACCACAGCGTCCGTATCAAGGTGCGCCTGCTTAAGCCTGTCTAATGTAACTGTCACCCTGGACCCCTTAATATCTAACGTGAAATGCTTAGCCGAGCGCGCTAAGACACGGTAAGGTCCAGTGTAAGGCTGTGTGAGCGGGGGCTTCACCGTATCATTCCTTACAAAGACATGCGTCCACGAGGCAATATCCCTCGGGACAGCAGTCTTGACAGTTTGTTTCCTAGTGTCCATTGGCGGCAAATCCTGGAAATAGGAGCGCAAACGGGACACGTAGGAAACGTGATCTTGGGCATCAAGATCGATAGGGGCAAGCATTTGCCCGGGCAACGTCAGAGGGGCACCGTACAGTACTTCGGCCGGTGAAAATCCAAAGTCGACCTTCACCGTTGACCGAATCCCTAGTAGCACAATAGGGAGGTACTCGCTCCAATGCGCCGAGTCCATTGAGGCTATTAAGGCGGCCTTCAGTTGGCGGTGAAAACGCTCCACCATACCATTCGAAGCGGGATGGTATGCCGTAGTTCGAATGCGTTTAGCACCAATTATTTTTGACAGCTCGAGGAAAAGGCTCGACTCGAACTGTCGTCCACGGTCGGTAGTTATTGTGGATGGAACTCCATAACGAGAGATCCATCCAGACACAAGAGCACGTGCTGTTGTCTCCGCGGTGATGTTTTTCAAGGGGATGGCCTCAGGCCATCTCGAAAAACGGTCAATGACGGTAAGTAGATAAGAAAAACCATCGCTGACAGGCCAAGGTCCCACTATGTCAATATGAATATGCGAAAAACGCGCATCTGGGTTAGCAAAGGTACCCAGGGGAGCCTTGACGTGGCGATGGACCTTTGATCTCTGGCAAGCGACGCAGGAACGGCACCAAGCAGCAATTTCACGCCTCATATTTGGCCAGAAAAATCTAGCTGATATGAGCTTTGTTGTGGCAGAAGATCCTGGATGCGAGATACAATGTAATCCCAGAAACACGGTCCGAACGAAGGGCCTAGGCACGTCCAAAGAGACGTCGCAGAGAATTTGGCCAACTGCAGTCGACAGAGGCAAGTATTTCATCTCGCAATTCGCAAACTCGGGCGATGTGACATCCAGTGACTCAAGGGCAGGCTGATCCGCAGCCAAACGAGTCAGATCTATGTCAGAGGGTGACGAGATCGCTGTCACGGGTAAGCGGGACAAAGCATCGGCCGCTGTATTTAGTGAACCCGGAATGTGCTGGATATCACTCGTATATTGCGAGATGAAATCAAGGTGTCTCGTCTCTCTGGGCGAGTATTTATCAGCCTTCGCTCTCAAAGTAAAAGTCAATGGTTTATGGTCAGTGAGGATAGTAAATTGTCTACCCTCTAGCACATGTGAAAAATGTTTCACGACCAAATAGATGGCTAAAAGCTCTCTTCCAAAGGTGCTGTAGCGCGTCTCAGCAGGATTTAGCTTTTTGGAAAAAAACTCCAGCGGTTGCTGGTAACCATTGATGTTTTGCTGTAGTACTGCGCCCACAGCGATATCCGATGCATCAACACAAAGCGTTAGCTTTGCACCGGGTACCGGGTGAGTCAGTAACGAAGCATTAGCCAAAACAGTTTTGGCGTGCTGAAAATCAGCAAGTTGAGTGTCTGTCAAAGAAATATCTTTGTTCTTCCTCCGACAATTTTTCAAAATTTCTGTCAGGGAGAAAAGCAACTTGGCACAATTTGGCACGAAACGCCTATAAAAGTTAACCAGACCTAAGAACTGGCGTAACTGACGTAGTGAGGTCGGTGGAGGCAAATCCTCTATGACCTTAACTCGCTCAGGCCGGGGTCGAATTCCGTCAGCATCGATGACGTGACCCAAGAAAGTCAGTGACTCAGCACCAAAAACACATTTGGGTGCATTAAGCTGCACGTTATACGCCTTCAATCGGCGGAAAAGAAGATTCAAATGGTGCGTATGCTGCTCTGGAGAAGAACTAGCAATGAGCAGATCGTCAATATAGGTATAGACGAAATCGAGGCCGCGAGTAACCTCATCCATAAACCGCTGAAAAGTACTAGCGGCATTCCTTAATCCGAACGGCATAGTCAAAAACTCGAAAGACCCAAATGGCGTAACTATAGCCGTTTTTGGAATGTCATTTTAATGGACAGGAATTTGATGGTACGCACGAATTAAATCCAGTTTGGAGAATATCTTGCATCCCTGCAACGAAGACGCAAAGTCTTGCAGATGAGGGATAGGATAACGGTCCGGTACCGTTATCGAATTCAGGCGTCGATAATCTCCAGTAGGTCTCCAATCGCCATTCGCTTTCGGTACCATGTGCAATGGGGACGCCCACGGGCTCGTGGACGGACGAATAATCCCCATTTGCAGCATATGATCAAATTCTGATCGTGCTGCTTTGAGTTTGTCCGGAGGCAAGCGACGAGGGCGAGAGAAAACGGGAGCACCAGTTGTAGATATGAAGTGCTCCGTGGTATGAGTAGGTTCATCAAATCGAAAATTCCCCTGTGTCAGTTGCGGGAACGAGTTCAACAACGCATGGAAAGGATCACCGGTGTTAGCAAGAAAAAATATCGGGCTAACCGTTGGAACTCCTGCTGCCTTGCCAACAACAGTTAATCCCGTGATGCCATCAATTAGGCGTTTACCACGAAGGTCCACCGTCAATGAAAAATGGTGGAGAAAATCCGCGCCTAGAATCGGATACGGCAAGGCAGCGACAGTAAATATCCATTTAAACTCGCGCCGCAGATTACGAAACTGCAAGGGTAACGAGATTTGTCCGAAAGTTCGAATCGGCGAACAATTTACTGCCTGCAACTCAATAGGCGTCTCAAGGGGAGTCTCCTTCATACAACACACAGGCCATACGGAACAAGCTGCCCCTGTGTCAACCAGAAAAGCTCTACCTGACAGCAGGTCCTCAATGAAAAAGTGGCGGTTAGATGTCGTTTCGCAGAGCGCACTATCCGCCGTTAGTGACTCTAGTCGTCTTTTCCCTCGTAAGCACAAGGAGGCCTACAACGGGCGGCTTTTTTACCATATCTTTCATGGTAATAACAATATGTTGTTCCTGGTGTGTTGGAAGGGCTACGGTGGCGAGAAGTTGAATAACGTCGAGAACGGCTCCTCTGCCGTCCAAAGGACCTGAATTCCGTGCACAACTCCGCCATTTGACGAGTCATGGCTTCCATAGTGGTGATTAATTTGTCATCAGACGCTGATGAGCGTGATTGAGGAAGAGAAGAGGAAGCAACGTACTTTGGCTTCGAAGTGTCTCTCTTCGTCACCTCTACAATTTTGTCAGCAGAGACAGCAATGTGATCCAGGGTATTCACCTCTAGCATATGGGCTAGGATCGCCTGTACCTCTTGAGGTAGGCGAGAGAAGAACAATTGTATCAGGAAAGGGCTATCCTGATCTTGGGAATCGCTCAAATCCCGCAAATGCCGGAGAAAAGCGGTAGGGGTCCTGTCACCTAATCGTTCGTCCTCGATCAGTGACCGAAAACGACTCTCTACCGACTTACAATTCCTCCTCAAAATCTCGCCCTTCAAAAACTCATACGTCAAGTCAGAGGAGGGGTCTGTAATTAGGTCTTGGACCGAATCTGCTAGATTAGGGGGAAGGCCGCTAATCAGTACAGCGAGGCGCTGGTCAGATTCGGTCTTACAGACCGTAAAATACGCCTGTAACTGGGCAAACCACATCTTAGGTTTTCCAGTAAAGGCGGGCAAATGTGGTACATTCATGTCAACTTTTAAAACTAAAACAAATATATATACCTATATATCGAAAGAGCAATTAATGCACCCTTGTACAGTGAAAAGAGAACAGCCAATATTGAGAAAAAGTTAAAGGGCAAAAAGAAACAGACATTCAAAACATAAGGAAATATTCAAAATACATAAAATACAGATATATATCTTTAAAAAAAAATGTTTCCTTCAACGTCTGTCCCCTCGCGTTGCCTCAACGAACCAGCCAAATCAAATAAGGTAAAAAAAAAAGGAAGAAAAAAATGTTTTTTTTCTTTAAAATATATCCGCGTTGGATATCAACAAAGGTAGCCAGTGGCTAAAAATCCCTTAGAAAAAGGTAAGGCATGTATATCCCCATGCGGGGCAGTTATGTTCACAAAAAAAAGTTTAGTCTCTTCTCTCTTGATCAGTCATGGAACACACACGCAATTCAAAAAATGTGTCCGTTACAAAACTGGGAAGGAACGCAACGCCACCTTGGAAAAATACACTTTTTTCTTTTTTCTTCTGTAAGTTGCGAAAAAGTTGGCAATGGAAATGAAATATGCAAGTGAATAAAAAAATTTGCTCTAAATTATCGACACGTATGAATCGTTTTGATATTTCCGATGTGTGGTGGTTTGCGTCGGTAAGGCTATGAAGCTGCCACTCACTATTCCCTGTTTTGGTCAGTGGTTAAACAATGTTGTCGCTGCTACTGCTGTCGTTGTTGTTGCCGAGTGTAGCAAAAAGTATTTTGAAATACTACTAACTTTTCGATAATTTTAAAAGGAATATTTTCTATTTTCGCAAGTTGCGAAAAAAAAAAGCCGACAATGTGGCAATAAAAGTTCAATTGATGAAAAAGAAGGGCTACGTTAAATTCTTACGTCGGGGTCACCACTTTAGCAGTATTAGTTGTAGATGTTATCGAGATGCAAGTGACATAATAACAGCAGAAATTAGAGATGAAATATACGTTTATTTTTTGTTGTAGCACAAACAATGGTGTTGTACAGAGGCTTGTATCTGGCGTGTGATCCGTCGGCTTTCCAGTGGCTGTCTGTCTTTTCTTTCTGGCGTTCTCAACCGGCGTTGTTCTATCAAGGAGCGTGAGGCGTCTTACTACAGATACAACACTTCACCAAGTACTGAAATTACGACCTTAGAATAACGTCATGTGATTCAAACCCTTCTAATGAATATACATATATACAAACGCCACATATATTAACGTGCACGCATACACAAATACATACACACACACACACTTACACACACATCTATAATATATCTCTTTTGAATTTATCCTTGTTTCGGATGTTCATTCGTTTTTCCACACACACACACACACACACACACACACACACACATATATATATATATATATATATATATATATATACATATACATTATATTAATACATGGAAACTATATTTATAAAACAATAATTATTTTATTATATATATTTCAAGGGCAACCAAGGTAAATTATGGTGCGCATTCATCAGATAAAAAACAGATTTGTTTTCTGTATTTTATCTGATGAATGCGCACCATAATTTACCTTGGTCGCCCTTGAAATATATATAATAACATAATTATGGTTTTATAAATATAGTTTCCATTTATTAATACATTGTATATTTACTCCACTAAATTGTTGAGTGCTTCATTTCAGTTATAAAAATGTTTAAGCTTGTTGAATCCCAACATATTACATATAACTTCTGCATATATATACATATATGTATATATATATATAAATATATATATATATATATATATATATATATATATATATATATATATATATATATATACATACATACATACATACATACATACATACATACATACATACATACATACATACATACGTAAATATATATATATGAATGTATATGTATATGTATGTATATGTATATATATATATGTATGTATATATATATATATAACCTCTGCATATGTATACATATATGTATATATATATATAAATATATATGTACATATATATAAATATATATGTATATATATATATATGTATATATATATATATATGCGTGTGTGTTCGCGGACGTGTTTATATTGTATCATATGTATGAATAAAATTCTATAGAATGTAAAATTGATGTATAGACCTTAATAGATATATGATACATATATAATACATGTGTATGTCTGCGTGAATGTATGTGTGTTTGTTTGTGTGTGTGTGTGTGTGTGTGTGTGTGTGTATACAACGTGTTACTGAAAAGTTGTAGGCTTTGGATAAAGGAAAATACAGGTGGATCAGTTAATTATGATTTTATTCAGCATATTCCCCTGCATATTGCAGCGGCTCTACCTCTCCTTGAAAGGTAAAGCTCTACCCTTTCGATATCCCTGCGTGTGTGTTGGTGCCTGTGTAATATATATCTATTTATATATCCATACATACGACAGGGCGCTCGGCGAGCATCGGACAAAAGATTTTCAGAATTCCTTGTGTTGTATAACGCTCTTAATTCACATCCCAATGATGTCAACTTTTCCTTTCATCCGTAATCGATAAAAGAATGTACTAATCAATTAATGAAGTCGATATAGTTGATTTCCTAATTTCCTCCAAATTACTGGCCATGTTTCTAACATAGAGACTATATATTGCATAGAGATTTTATATATATATCCATCTCTCTCTCTCTCTCTCTCTCTCTCTCTCTCTCTCTCTCTCTCTATATATATATATATATATATATATATATATATATATATATATATATATATATATATATATATATATATATATATATATATATATATATATATATATATATATATATATATATGCAAAAGTTTTATTTAAGATTGTTGGGTTACAACGAGTAAATATTTTATAACTGATATAAAAGCACTCAAAGAGTTTCTGGAGTAGGTTTACGATATTAAACAAATGGAAACTATATTTATAAAACCATATTTATTTCGTTATATATATTTCTGGGATATCATATTAAAAATATGGTATGCCTTCCTCAGACAAAATACAATACATAAGCTGTTTTATAAATAAGTTTGACATACCTTATAATAATGCAACTTCCATTTAAAAAGTTGATTTGGTAGTGAAACTGTTATGACAGTTATATAGAAAGAAAAACGAAGATGAGAAGAAGAAGATGAAGAGATGTATGTAAATAAAAAAAAAGAAGATGAAGAGATGTATGTAAAGAAAAAGAACAGAGCGAGATAGAGAGAGAAGGAGATATGGGAGAGAGAAATACATTGAGGAAGTGAAAAAATATAGTAGGCAGCTTTTGGACAGATGATCATCGTATATGTGAGAGGTTAAGGAGGGAAGGGATACAGTTAAAATAGCCGACACATAAATCACGTCCAGTGTAGAGGAGAAAAAGAAAGAAAGATGATATATTTAAAATATATTAAAAATATATTATGTCTCATCCATTTGAATTATCAATTTTTATGAATTAGGTATTATAATGTAAATATCAGTATTCATGAATGAGACACATATCCATAATGTGTGAAAAAATGACCCCATGCTTAGTTTAAAAATTCTTAGGTCTATAAGCAAAATCTGAGACAAAACTTCAAACATAAGTATATATGCATTCTCATGAAAAAAGAAAAAAGAGAAAGGAGAAGGTTATCTCAAATTCAGGTTGATAAATATAGACACACATGTGAACTTACGTGATATGCTCCACAGATTCTTATATTTCATGAAAATCTTCATTGCGTTACAAAAGATTCCACCCTACATATATTTACATACATATATACATATATATAGACATAAAATATATAAGATATACATTAACATTTAAAGTAACATTCCTGCCTCACTTGTATGATTATCGATCAAGCATAGAATAGACAACAGATATCAATATCAAAAATTAAAAACGCCAAGAATATCTTCGTCACTCCACAGAGTATCTAGGGACGCAAGAGAACATAGTATGCCACGCATATCAGTCACATAAAGTCAGAATCAAAAGCAAACCAAACCAAAATTGTTCACCAAGCCTTATTTAGCAGAAATCATTCAAAACTTATTCTACAAATGCTCTTATATTTATTATAGAAGTTTATCCAGCTTAAAAATTTATTCAAAAATTGGGAACATCGCCAATTTTAGGGTAGTTTATTTAATCTCATTAATTATATATTCATGCAGAAAGGTTTAAGAAAAAAAAAAAAAAAAAATATAAGACACTGGACGTGATTTATGTGTCGGCTATTTTAACTGTATCCTTCCCTCCTTAACCTCTCACATATACGATGATCATCTGTCCAAAAGCTGCCTACTATATTTTTTCACTTCCTCAATGTATTTCTCTCTCCCATATCTCCTTCTCTCTCTATCTCGCTCTGTTGTTTTTCTTTACATACATCTCTTCATTTTCTTTTTTTTTATTTACATACATCTCTTCATCTTCTTCTTTTCATCTTCGTTTTTCTTTCTATATAACTGTCATAACAGTTTCACTACCAAATCAACTTTTTAAATGGAAGTTGCATTATTATAAGGTATGTCAAACTTATTTATAAAACAGCTTATGTATTGTATTTTGTCTGAGGAAGGCATACCATATTTTTAATATGATATCACAGAAATATATATAACGAAATAAATATGGTTTTATAAATATAGTTTCCATTTGTTTAATATCGTATATATATATATATAGAGAGAGAGAGAGAGACAGAGAGAAATTTTCCTATTACCCACTGTACTACCCTAAGTATTGAGTACTCTGGTGCGTTATGGTCCACCTGGTTCCTTACCACACTTCCTTCGTTTTATATATATATATATATATATATATATATATATATATATATATATATATATATATATATATATATTTATATATCCATATATGTGCGCACATGTGTGTGTTTTTGTAGTGTAAGTATACACTAGTAGACACACTAGTACACACGCACCGACTCAATATAAACAAACACAAACACACAGCAATTATTTATTCTACTATTCTTTTACTGGTTTCAGGCTTTAGAATGCGACCATACTGAAGCAACGCGAAACATAAACTTGTCATTATACGCATATTTGCGTTTTGCCACGTGTACATATGAGTGTGTGTGTGTGTGTGTTAGTTTCTAAATATATATCTATGGATATATTCATATATTGTAGTAAAACAAATTAGAATAGATCCGCATTTGTGTTGCATGCACGCACTCGAAAACACACAAACGGACACAGACGCAGGCACACACGCACACACGCGCGCACACACACACACACACACACACACACACTCACACACACACACACACTCACACACACACGCACACACATACACACACACACACACATATATATATATATGTGTGTGTGTGTGCATTAGTGCGAGAGAAACTCCAGTCCGGGAACCTTATAGGCACCCGTTTTACGTGTGTTGTGTTGAGGCAAATAACTATGTATATACTCTGGTAATGTATCTTACATTGCCCATTGAGTGCGCTGAGATACAACTGGTACTGGCATTGATAAATATACTGGGTCCGTCAACCCTTATTATATATATATATATATATATGTAAATATATTCGGGAATGTCATGTAATTATGTATATTCAAAATTCAACATGAATGAAAAGGTGATTTTGCATAGAATAACTATAAAATCACGGGTATGTATGTATGAATGTTTTGTAGCATATATATATATATATATATGAATGTTTTGTAGCATATATATATATATATATATATATATATTGTTACACGTTGGGAGGGTCATGCTGCTAATATATAAATATATATTTATACTCTCATACATAGGCATCTATATATATTCATACATGAATATATAATAATGCACATACCGAGAAATTCAAACGCACACACGCGCGGACACACATACACACACTCATAGGTACATCTCTATATGTATGTATATTATGTATGTATATTATTTCCTGGCATCTTCGAATGGCGGCAACACAATATCACAATGATAAAAGAACCTATTATAGCTTGGAGATAACTTAGTTATGGTGGTCGGACATTTTTTTTTTTCAGCAAGCTGTTAACAATAGCGTTCTTGTGACATTATAAAGGAACTACGTGTCTGTGTGCATGTCGAGTATATTCCTCGTTTCTATGAAATATTTAGACATTTATGCATGTGCGAAGCATATATATATATATATATATGTATATATATATATATATATATATATATATATATATATATATATATATATATATATGTACATATACACACACATATATATATATATATATATATATATATATATATATATATATATATATGTACATATATATATATATATATATATATATATATATATATATATATATATGTATATATACACATATATATATATATATATATATATATGTACATATACACATATATATATATATGTACATATATATATATATGTACATATACACATATATATATATATGTACATATACACACACATATATATATATGTATATGTGTGTGAGTGTGTGTATGTAATAAGCGTATTTATAGCTTATTAGTCGAACATATATACCATGTACATGTATATATATAAATGATGTAACTGTTATGTGAATACACACACATACATGCATATATATATATATATATATATATATTTAGTATATTTTCGTTGTTTACCGACACCTAGTATGCAGATTGGACCACTCGACGGAGAAAGCAGGTTGGCTTGTTTACTCCGGAGTAATGTAAAATAATTAAGTCAAATAGGTAAAATTTGGCTTCGTTTATTATAAATTATAAATATACTGCTATATATATTTTGTTGACAACCATCATTGCCTGTGACCTCTTCAGGCAGTCCAAATTGGTGTGGTAGAGACAAGTACACATGTTGTTGAGGTGTGTTTACTCCGTCAATACATATAGCAGTATATCTATAATTTATAATAAACGAAGCCACATTTTACTTATTTAACTTAATTATTTTATATATATATATATATACATTTATATATATATATATAGATATATGTATGTATATATATATATATATATATATATATATATATATATATATATATATATATATATATATATATATATATATATATATATATATATATATATATATATATATATATATATATATATATATATATATATATATATATATATATATATATATATATATATATATATATATATATATATATATATATATATATATATATATATATATATATGTGTATATATATATATATATATATATATATGAAGGCGTGTGGCTGAGTGGTTAGAGAATTGGATTCGCAATCGTAAGGTTGTGAGTTCGATTCCTGGACCAGGCGATGCGTTATGTCCTTGAGCAAGACACTTTATTTCACGTTGCTCCTTCTACCTGGAGTTGCGACCGATAGATAGTATTAGCAATTGGAAAGACCAACGGAAACATTGTTCCCTCGGTCCGATTTGACGAAAGTCGATCGTCTAAAAAAAAAAAAAAAATATATATATATATATATATATATATATATATATATATATATACATACATATATCTTCATATGTATGTGTGAATGTATATATATATATATATATATACATGTATCTCAGTGAAAACGTAAAATACCTCAACAATTCCGTCTATAGCATTATTCTCAATCTTAAGCCATTGGTTACGTTATTAGCGTTTCTAAAGTATTTGGAAGTAGATATGAAATCATTGCACAGTTCACGTGGACAATATTTTCCAACTGAGTAGATTTCTGGGATACATTTGATTAAATTTTCTATCAGTCAATATGTATGCCTGTGGTATTGTTTAAAAATATAATTTCGTTTTAGTCTTCTGTAGAGGAAATTGGACATATATTTAAAATGTATGTATTTTTGAAACATCCCAATGAACTTTGTAAATCACCTATGATACACTCACAGAGTACTATGTTATATGCAAGTCCGAAATATCTAAACAGTATTAATTATTTGTGTAACTATGTAAACATTTCAAGAATCCAGATGGCTGTTGCCGTATGGAAACAATATAACAATCGCACCACCATCTCTCTCTCTCTCTCTCTCTCTCTCTCTCTCTCTCTCTCTCTCTCTCTCTCTCTCTCTCTCTCTCTCTCTCTCTCTCTCTATCTCTCTCTCTCTCTCTCTCTCTCTCTCTCTCTCTCTCTCTATATATATATATATATATATATATATATATATATATATATATATTTATACATGTATATATATATATATATGTATATATATATATACTGTATGTACATGTATATATATAATTGATGTAACTGTTAGGGGAATACACACACATACATGCATATATATATATATATATATATATATATATATATATATACATTTATATATATATATATATATATATATATATTAAGGATTGAGGTTCACCACTGTATAGAGCTGGTCTATTCCGTATGGTCAATTGTAATGTAATAATATAGAGAGTACTCAACGTAAAGCAGTTCAACCGTCTTCGTTTTTGTAGTTGGTGGTGCTATTACGGAGTTAAATATTATAATGAAATGACAGGAGGCTGGATTTGTGTAAATCCTTGAAAGGTTTATTATACTATGATCATTTCAATGAGCGGGTTCCGTATGAATCCGGTGATATCATCAGGTATTCGAAATATAATACGTGAATGTAATAGATAAAAGCCATGGGGCTGAAAATCGAGGACCCGAGGGCGACCGCTATTCTGCTCCTTCAACCTCAGCCGGTCGCCCTCGAGTGACGTGGCTAAAGTTTACAGTGTGCTACTACCAGTCAGATAAACGAAAACGGAAAGGGATGGGAACATAATTTACCGTCAATCTCATGCCACAAGATAAAAGAAAGAAAGAAAGGAAGGAGAGAGAAGAAGGGGGAAGGAAGAAGAAGAGAAGCCAGGGTTAATGTCAGCTATAAGAAGAAAGACAACTACTACCGGTCAGATATAGGCAAACAAAAGGGGGAAGGAAGATAAGTCTGCGGGAGGAAGACAGGAAGGGGGGAGGTGAGAAGGAAGAGAAGGGAGAAGTAGAAAAGTAAGGGTTGATGGCTACAAGAAGGAAGATAGAAAGAAAGAGGGAGAAAGGTCGATATTAATGTCAGACCACAGTCAGGCCAGGGGTGGCGCGAGAAAATGTTCACAGGGACCCGCATCTTAGCAGAGGTGAATATATTGGGGGTCAGTGTGTTACAATGTTTAGACTTATAGGATGAAGTTAAAAAATTAATAATCAATATTCAATATTAAAGAGGTTAGAAAATTTAAAGTTAAACAGTTTAACATTTTCAGGTTGATATATCTAATAGTTCCGATTTGATCTGTAATTTAAAGGTACTATGTGGCGGTTAAAACACCGGCCGCGCTTCGGGCCCCAGGGCGAATTAGGCTACGCCGAGTATTTTCATTTACCGAAAGAAGCAGAAATTTATTTTTCCAAGCACTCCGTGCGCGCCGCCATTAAAACCCACCCAGCAGTCCGACAGAAAGCTGGAACCTTAAAATATTGCTTAACTTTATAGGACGAAGTTGAAAGAGTTCAGAATAACATTACAAAATTCAAGAGTAAGAAGATTGAGAATTGAACAAACAGAAAATTGAAAATTATAATGTGTGAGAATTGAACAAACAGAAAATTAAAAATTTTGACCTTTAAATTACAGATCAAATCGGAACTATTAGATATATCAACCTGAAAATGTTAAACTGTTTAACTTTAAATTTTCTAACCTCTTCAATATTGAATATTGATTATTAATTTTTTAACTTCATCCTATAAGTCTAAACATTGTAACAGACTGACCCCCAATATATTCACCTCTGCTAAGATGCGGGTCGCTGTGAACATTTTCTCGCGCCACTCCTGGCCTGACTGTGGTCTGACATTAATATCGACCTTTCTCCCTCTTTCTTTCTATCTTCCTTCTTGTAGCCATCAACCCTTACTTTTCTACTTCTCCCTTCTCTTCCTTCTCTCCTCCCCCCTTCCTGTCTTCCTCCCACAGACTTATCTTCCTTCCCCGTTTTGTTTGCTTATATCTGACCGGTAGTAGTTGTCTTTCTTCTTATAGCTGACATTAACCCTGGCTTCTCTTCTTCTTCCTTCCCCCTTCTTCTCTCTCCTTCCTTTCTTTCTCTCTTTTATCATGTGGCATGAGATTGACGCTAACTTATGTTCCCATCCCTTTCCGTTTTCGTTTATCTGACTGGTAGTAGCACACTGTAAACTTTAGCCACGTCACTCGAGGGCGACCGGCTGAGGTTGAAGGAGCAGAATAGCGGTCGCCCTCGGGTCCTCGATTTTCAGCCCCATGGATTTTATCTATTACATTCACGTATTATATTTTGAATACCTGATGATATCACCGGATTCATACGGAACCCGCTCATTGAAATGATCATAGTATAATAAACCTTTCAAGGATTTACACAAATCCAGCCTCCTGTCATTTCATTATTATATATATATATATATATATATATATATATATATATATATATATATATATATATATATATATATATATATTTATATATATATATATAGAGGGCGGGGGGGGGGGAGAAAGAGAGAGAGAGAGTTTGTACAAAGATACACAACACCAAATCTAACACAACACCACACACATATACACACAAACACACATATACACACAAACTTACAAACAGACGTATAGCTATCACTTGTCGGCAGATGAAAATTACGATTGCCGTAAATACAAGCAAATAATTCCATCTTTTCAAGTAAAAGCTGTAATATGTTCAAGTCTTTGATATCAGCCATTGTACTGTCAACGACATGGAATCCATTACGAAATTAACCATTCTTTCAAATTGACGCAAATGATACCAATCATTCAAACAGATATCAACAGGGTCCTTTATTTTTTCGTCTTTTCTTTGTTCAAGTTATTGCGTTCTAAATTACCTGCTAAGAAAAGAGACTCAGTATTTCTATAAATATAAAAATATATGACTTAATTATATATATATATACATATATATATAATATATATATATATATATATATATATATATATATATATATATATATATATATATATATATATATATATATATATATATATGTAGATAAATCTACCAAAATGTACAGTAGTGTCCAATCCGTATGAAGAACTCAATGTAATCCGAATATCATGAAAAGAGAAGATGTATTCAAACATTTTTTTTTTCCGATGAAAAATAGAGGAAAACAGAGTCAAGATAAATTAATAAAAAAATAATGAATATTATTTCTGAAGACAGCATATATATGTGTAGGTATGTATATTCCCTCTGATAGTTTGTAAAAATTTTACATAGATCTATATGATATACATACCAACACAAACATATATATCCTAGAAACGATCGTAAAATGATGAATTTTTTAATATAAGGAACTGTTTCTTTGTTTTTATTCATTATTTTTTTATTAAGTTATATATATATATATATATATATATATAGTGAAAGAGTGAAAAGTAACATGGTCGACTGTACAAAAAGGGTTTTATTTACAGTATTAACAATTGTTTCATTGATCACAAACACACACACACACACACACACACACGCGCGCACACACATATATATATATATATATATAATATAAGATCAAAAGATGGTTAAAGGAGTTCCATGTATTTTATTATGCGCATTTCAAAAACAAACATCATCATGCAATAATATTTGTGTTTTCATCAGATAAAACAGGAGAACATGATATGAAGGCTAAAAAACACTTGTGGATAGTGCAGTTTTAAATCAACATATGAAAAGTGGTTTTAGATTGATGTGTGATATTGGGAAAAATATTTTATTTAGAGAGGGGGGGGGGAGGATGAAAAAGGGGAGGAGATGAGAGGGAGAGATGGGTGATAGAGAGAAAGAGATAGTTTTTATAACTGAGAGGAGATATATTGTTTAACATAGAGAGGTTGAAAACCGTTGGAAGATAATGTATAAATTAAAAGAATTTGAAAATTAACGAAGGGAGGATATGTGCGAGGAAAAAATATTTTATTTAGTGAGGGGGGGGAAAGGATGAAAAAAGGGGGAGGAGATGAGAGTGAAGGTGGAGAGGGAGAGATGGGTGATAGAGAGAAAGAGATAGTTTTTATAACTGAGAAAAAGATATATTGTTTTACATAGAGAGGTTGAGAACCGTTGGAAGATAATGTATAAATTAAAGGAATTTGAAAATTAACGAAGGGAATTTATGTATGAAGATAGAGAGAAAAAATAATAATTGTGGATGAATATTCTAACGTCAAAAAAAGTGTATGTTGATAAGTATTGTGGCAATTTCAAAATTAACGAAGAGAAAAATTATTAAGGTTTGTGTGTAGAAGGATTTGAGAAAAATAATGTGAAGTTAAAGTTTGTATATTGAAGGAATTGATAATATATGCGAATAAAGAGTTAATATGTATTAAGAATGAGTTCGTTGATGGGGAGAAAAAAAATAATAAATTAAGGATGAAATTGAGATTAAAAAGTTTTATGATAGAGAGAAAAAATAATAATGATTGCGGATGAATATTCTAACGTCAAAAAACAAATGTATATGTTATGAAGTATTTTACAAGGTGAAGATAGAAAGAGGGTAATGAGTAAACAAGTATTATAGAGTGTGTAATGCCCTTTAAAGTAAGGTAGGAAGATGGGTATATTTTAAAGAGGTGTATGTATATGTGCCTTTGAGAAAAGATTCTAAATTGATAAAGAATTGAATATTAACTGTATACTTTGTGAAAAGTTCTATGGAATTTATGCAGCCAGATAGAAAACAAATATGTACGTCTATTTATTATAGAATCTAGGTTAGAGATAATGGTAAATTTTTCATTTAGGCAGAGATTACAGATTTTAGATAGAGAGCTGTTCAAGTATGAGGATGCAGAAGAAACCTTCTTCCAAAAGATGGTATATTTAATGTTTTTGTCTTTCAAGGACCATATGAGTTCTGAGAGAGCCGTGTTGGTTCTTTTAAGTTTGTATTTGAAAGATGAATGATGATTATAGAGACGAGCCTTAAAAGAGGTGGAAGTGGAGCCAAAATAGGTGAAGGAATTGGTGCTAGTTATAATTTTACATTCATAAATTAAGTTTTTATCGAGACAATGGTTGTTGAGAGGACATTTATTTTTAATGCGGCAGTTGCAATTAGAGAGATTATTAATGAGTGACCTAGTGTTATCTATAGAAGGAATTGGATTGGAGAAGTTGTTTGCGATAGGAATAATAGGAATAATAGTTTCTTGATTTAGAGTTGGATTATGAACATTTAGCGAAGTTGTGTTTGGCGTTGTATTTGTTTTACAGAAGTTAGCCTAGGGTTTACAATGACGTCGGGAGTACTATTACTGTTATTATGAAATTCAATGTTGGAAGGAAGAGATTTAGTATTTAGTATTTTATTGTTGTGTTTAGAGATGATGTTGGAAATATTGGAGGATGTAGAATAAGAAAATTTGATGGTGTGTTTGTTAAATATTTTACTATAGATATGTGAGGGAGGGAAGCATTTATTTAAGGCACTAAAAAATAATTTAGGAATATTGTTATTAATAGAGATGGAGAAAGGAGCATTATACCAGATTATGTTTTTGTATCTAGGTCTTTTATTAAAATTATTGGAATGATCATGATTAATTATTCTACTGTAAGTTTTTCTAGAATTAGTTTCTTTGCTATATTTGATTTTATCTGGATAGCCGGCTTTAGAAAGTGCGTTATTATAGTAATTAGCGTTAGCATCAAAGATGTTTTTATTAGAAGATATGTTAGATATTCTTTTTCCAATATTACTAACTATAGCATTCTTGATATTGGTAGGATGGTTAGATTTAAAGTTAACATAATTTAGGTTCTCATTGTTTTTATGGTAAGGGTAATATAGGCCAGTGTCAAGATTAAGAGATACATCCAAGAAATTAGCTAGTTTGATACTATTATCAAATTCAATTTTTAGGTTATGTTGGTTAAAGAGATTACGTATATTGTTCTTAATAATATTAAGGTTAACTATATTGCAATTTAGGATAGTAAAGAGTCCATCGTCACGATAAATTCCACCGCGAAGTTGAGGAATTTTCCGACTCAAAGAGTTCAAAATGAAGATACCAATTAAATCAGTCAATTGGGATGAATCGGATGCTCCCATTGTGATGTCGAAGTTGTTAGAGGTATCGGCTCTGGTCCAATATTCGTTGTTGAACTCTAGGATGGTTTTACGTGCGGTGAGGATGATGTGAAATTCATCTGTGGTGATGTCAGAATATTTAAGT
>OZ024741.1:53232865-53247865 GCA_964016885.1 Eledone cirrhosa
CGCGAATACAAGCGAATGAAATTGGGGTTCCTCCGAAGATGTAACGCTAGTCAAAAGGATGCACAGTTCGTTGGTCAGTGAGTCGCTTCAGATAGAGCCGCTACTCCTCCGAATCGAGAGATACTACGGACATGTGATTAGAATATCTAAGGAAAGAATACCTGGGTAGAATTTTACGGAGAACCCATCCAGCAGGAGATCCAGAAGTAGATAACGAGAAGATTGCTGGATAACATCCACGATGCCGGTTTCGCTTAGGGATTCAGCCGGATCAATTCGAGACGGTTGCTTCTGATAAGACGCTCTGGAAGTGTAGTCTGGGGACTCTTCTCCAACGACCCTCCTAGGTATAAATGAGTAAAGAAAAAGAGTCTCAACGAATCTAAGTTAAATATTACTTTCATACTTCCAGTATCCATGAAATAACTATCAGCATCTGTATCGATTTATTGACGAAACATCTTCTCCCACCCTACTGAAAAATAAACGTGAAGTTTTGCCATGATAATAGTGTAGTAGAGGAGCAGAAACAGTAGAGTAACGGATAAAATCTGTTTACAAATTTAGTTACCTTTTTATTTAACGTCACGTGTTTCAATACTCGTGAGTAGAACCAATGTTTGATAAAACAATTCCCAGTCAAATATTTGCTATGGTATTTTGGAGTATACACTTCTGTTAGACAGCAAATTAGTCGACTAGCTGAAACGGTGGGTAAGAATATAAGGTATTTTTCCATCTTTCTGCGCACTGAGGTCAAATCTTACCGGAGCCACCTTTGCATTTCATTCTTTGGTGATCGATTAGTGCATTATGATTAAGTAAATTCAGAGCAGCGGATTAGAAGGTTAGTTAGAACAGGAGATGAGATATCCTGTAACTTCTGTTTTAGCCATGTACGTTTTGATGTTAGCATGAGAGATCACACTCTTGTTAAATTGTTTAGGCTCTTGCCTTTACCATGGACAACATAAATGGTGTTGAAAGAGAAGACCTACATGCAATGACATGTGTTGCTATTCCTTTATAGACCCTTGCTGGAGTTTAGCTTTGGATAGGAATTTTCCAGATGCAGATGTGTGGCCTCGTGAGAAAAACAGAGAACACGTATAATCTTTTCCCTCTAATTTTCTAACCTTATGTTTAACACATGAAATATTAAGGTTTTTTCTAATGGAAGGCAGTTCTTTAGCAGAATCAGTATATCACCGGTGTAGCAATTTCATAATAACCTAATTTCAGCACACCTCCCGGTAGAATGAAATCGATTTCGGGTTACCGTGGAAGGAGGTATGATGAAATCGATTTGAAATTACCCACGGGGTTAGCTTGAAATCGAGGTCATCTTAACCCTCTATAATTTCATGTTACTCTTTGAAATCATTCTCCAATTTCCTCCGAACCCTGCGGTTATTATTATTATTATTATTAGGTGGGTGGATTGGCAGAATCGGTAGAGCGACGGACAACATGCTTAGCGGCATAGAGTTATGAAACTTTACGTTCTGAAATCAAATGCTACCGAGGTTAGCTTTGCCTTTCATCCTTACGGGGTCGATAAAATAAATTACCAATAACGCACAAGTGTTGATTTAATCGACTTTCCCCTCCCCTGAAATTGTTGGCCCTTTGCCTAAATCAAAATCATATAGCAATTTGAGTCACCTTTTCGCATGAAACTGAAAGAAATTTCCAACAGTAGTTAGATGTGAGTTGAAAGTTGGTATAGCCATACATCTCTCCATCTTTCTTAAATTTTGTAAATCATGAAACCTGTGAAACCAATAGAATTATAATTTATTGTAAATAACCCTTCTCCAATTGCATGTTTAACTTATTTTCCCTATATTTTTTATGTGTGTGGGATATATTTATAAAAATCTTACTTTCATATATATATATATAAAAGGAGAATGACCCGGCGTTGTTCGGAATTTGCTCTAGGGTTCTTATATATTTGATATATATTTATCCTTATCGAGATACGTTTGTTTATATTTTATTATTATGTATGCAAAAATATCTGTACACGAATATATAATTATATATATATATATATATATATATATATATATATATATATATAAATAACAGATTAAAGTTTAAGCAAAGACTAAGAATTATAGAGAGAGATCGCTCAATCGCCTAATGCGGTCCCTAGAGCATTGAAAATTTGAAATATTCTTTGCTCAAAACACTAACAGGACCATAAGTATTACATGTGTAAAGTTTGAAAACAATCGGTTGGGTGGTTCTCGAGTTTTAGGGAGACAGACAGACATACATACATACAGACAGGCATACATACATACATACATACATACATACATACATACATACATACATACATACATACATACATACATACAGACAGACAGACATACATTCTCTGTTTTAAATATATATATATAACCAAAGTTTATATGGTTCGTTGATTATGCAACGAATACAATTTTACAATAGATTAGAAGCACTCGACATTCATTTTTCTGGTGTATTTAATATTATTCAAAATATTAATAAATGAAAAATATTCTCATAACCAAAATATATATTATATTATACATATTTCAAAGGAACAATGTTGTTTAAGTACGTTTTCATCAGATAAAATATATGAGAGATTGGATATGCGACATACCGCTACGGTTTTGATTATTCAATTCCAATAGTGGCAGTCATGGAATTGAATTGGAATTCTGCCACTATTGGAATTGAATAATCAAAACCGTAGCGGTATGTCGCATATCCAATCTCTCATATATTTTATCTGATGAAAACGTACTTAAACAACATTGTTCCTTTGAAATATGTATAATAAAATATATATTTTGGTTATGAGAATATTTTTCTTTATTAATATTTTGAATAATATATATATATATATATATAAACACACATATATATGTGTATGTTGTGTGTGTGTGTGTGTGTGTGTGTGTGTGTGTGTGTGCGTGCGTGCGTGTGTGTGTGTGTGTGTGTGTGTGTGTGTGCGTGCGTGTGTGTGTGTGTGTGTGTGTGTGTGTGTGTGCGTGTGTGTGCGTTCGTGTGTGTGTGTGTGTGTGTGTGCGTGTGTGTGTGTGTGTGTGTGTGTGTGCGCGCGCGTGTGTGTGTGTGTGTGTGTGTGTGCGTCTGTGCGCGTGTGTGTGTGTGCGTGTGTGTGCGTGCGTGTATGTCTGTGTGTGTGTGTGTGTGTGTGTGTGTGTGTGTGTGTGTGCGTGTGTGTGTGTGTGTGCGTGTGTGTGCGTGCGTGTGTGTGTGTGTGTGCGTGTGTGTGTGTGTGTGTGTGTGTGTGTGCGTCTGTGCGCGTGTGTGTGTGTGCGTGTGTGTGCGTGCGTGTATGTCTGTGTATCTGAGTGTGTCTGTGTCTGTGCTTTTACGTTTGTTTTTATGTCACCCTCTGTTTATGTCCCGTAATATTGCGATTTGACAAATTGTAGATCGATAAAAATTATATCAGTCTTGGAAGTACTGGGGTCGATATGAACGACTAAATCCCTTCAAGGTGGTGGTCTAGAGTAGCTGCAACAGTAAAAGAGTATAAAGGAATGAAATAGAATGTAGAAACTTGAGACCTGTAAGTAGCTATTCCAGTCCACTTTGCCTTTTATCTTTTCAAGATCGAAGAATTAAATAACAGTCAAGTATCTTTATACGATTGTAATCGATTTAACTCTTAACCCTGCATAGCTGTTCAGGGGAGACCTTACAAATAAAGTTATCTTCATAGACGTGCCCTGAACGTTGCAAGGTCAACTCAGGTTAGTGAGGGCAATAGAGTTGTTCGGATTGAGAACCCTGGATTGATATATGTAGTAAGATGGTGAAGGAAGGGAACGTGCAAGGGATTAGTGGAGTGTTTGTTCAGTGATTCTTGTACAACTAGACCCCCCTAGAGAACGGAAAAGCTACGTGAGTTGAAGATAATGCACAGGCGATATATATATATATATATATATATATATGTGTGTGTGTGTGTGTGTGTGTGTGTGTGTGTGTGTGTGTGTGTGTGTGTGTGTGTGTGTGTGTGTGTGTGTGTGTATGTATGTGCGCGCATGTGTATGTATGTGCGCGCATGTGTATGTGCCTATGTGTGTAAGTGTGTGGTGAGTGTGTGTATGTAAATTTGTATATATACACACATACACACACACATATATATATATATATATATATATATATATATATATATATATATATATATATATATATATATATATATATATGTATATATATATAAAATATATATATATATATATGTGTGTGTGCATGCATATACGTATAGGTATAAATATGCATAAATGCACACATATATATGTATGTATTTATTCAAAGATACATTGAAATATTGATCTACAGAAACTGAATGTCAATAATGAAGATTATAATTAATCGAGTTGGATTAGCGAGCATGGAGGCTCTCTCTAAAGAATAGCAGAATTGTGCATGAACAGACACTTCTACACGCATATATATACATACACGAAGACGCCTGTTCATACAAAAGATCCCAAGCCATATATGTATAAATACATATATATCTGCTGACACCCACACATAGAAGAATGTGTTTATAAGCGAAAATCTGTTAATCTCATATAGGTGCGCACACATACCATCATGTACATAATTAAACACATGTGGTCACTAACTTCTTCTTCTTCTTCTTCTTCTTCTTCTTCTTCTTCTTCTTCTTCTTCTTCTTCTTCTTCTTCTTCTTCTTCCCTCTCTTATACTTGAAAGGGTCATGGGGACAGTGTACTTAAGAAAATACTATATATTTTCAACCGTTCAACAGACTGGCAGAGGTATACAGTCCAGAAACATGTTGATTGTTCCTCAAAGCAAATATTGAATAAACAGGTGAAGATCGGTCACCGGCACGGCACAGCTTCAAATCGGGCCGTTTGTTTACAAATAAATCTAAATTCTAAACTATAAAAAGTAAGGAGTGCGGGACTGCGTCCAGAATATATTTTATTTTATCCCGTTTGTAAAATAAGTTGGATCAATTTGAATAAATAATGAATGAATATTACATAATTTATCTACTAAATTTCGTTATTCTTGATTTCATATAAATAATTTTGTTGCTTATTTTAATATTCACTTCTTTAAAACTTTCAAATGTCAAAACTTCCGGTTAGCGATCGCTTAAATAAATATTCATATATTTCCGTCACTAATTTTCTCCTAATGCAGTTTATATATAACATCATCTTTTGTTAATGTATCATGGATTACGTTACTGATTTCATAAGACAGTGTATCGCAATTCGTTCAATTTCTGTGTATAATGTCAATTACGATTTTATTTGATGTATCATATCTAGTGTATAATATCAATATGCACACTACACATGCTAGCAGAAAAACCACTTGGAGGGTGGTTTTTCATGCTAGTTCTTATTAATGTTCGATATAAGCCATACGTACATATGTGTATGTATATATATATGTGTATGTATGCATATATATATATATATATATATATATATATATATATATATATATATATATATATATATATGAGTGTGTGTGTATATATGTTTGTGCGTGTACGTGTGCATACTTACTTTCATTTATGTATCAGCTGTGCCAGGGCGAGAAATAAAATTCTAATTCTAATTATATATATATATATATATATATATATATATATATATATATATATATATATATATATATATATATATATATATATATATATATACATATATATACAAATATCGGAATTTAATTGCTAAACCTGTAGATATTTGTTTCTACTTTAGGCACAAGGCCAGCAATTACCCAGTTCATTACTGGTACTTTATTTTATCGATCCCGTAGATATTGTTCTCTATACAGTAACGGTAAAACTCGCTTGTAATAATTCTTTTCACACATCTCACTGTGTAACACACTTCTCTTTGTGTAATATATTTGCATATATATATATATATTTCGTTTCTGAATTTGTTTAGTAAGATTCTTTATAAAAAAAAGTATGTTGAAACCGATATTGTTATACTTTGGGAGGGTCATGTGCGTCATGTGCGTGTGTTTCTTATTGGCAACATGACCCTCCCAAAGTATAACAATATTTATATATATATATATATATATATATATATATATATATATATATATATATATATATATATATATATATATATATATATATAGTTAATTATTTATATGTATATATGTGCGTGAGTAATAAAACAGATAGAAATAGCATCAATACCAAAAGTAAACAAAAGATAATTTGAGACAGGTGAATCAATTATCCGAATATCTAAATTTCAACGTGTATCAATAAAACAGTTCATCTGTTAGTCACAAAAAATGAAAAGTAGTCATACATATACGCTCACTGACGAAATCCTTGCATATGGTGTTAGATTATTTATTCCAGGACCGACTGAATAAACCTCACTAATAATGGATAACGATCGTGAAATATTAATATTTGGGGTCCTCATAAGCTTGCTATTGCATCAAATTTTCAAGGTAACAAATTGCATATGATTTAATGTTCATCGGTGTTCAGAATCAGGCTCTATTTGTATTCATATATATATATATGTCACCGAGATTATGGAAATAATCGAGAGGGGAGCTCAAGTTATCAATAAAAGGAGTAACCTCTTTAGCACCTGCCTCCACAGATCTTCTGGAACCTTCCTCAAACTGTACAGACTAACAACGTAGTTGTACTAGTTGAATACTATTGCACTAGTTGAAGACTATTCCACTTGTCCGTGGAAGCCGGGCATGACCACGTAGCAAACAAACCCAGCGTCAGGCGAACCTTGGATATCTTGTTTTTGCACACCTGGCATCTCTATTTGTACATGTCTCTTGTCCTTTGTTCCTTATTTCTCTGTTTATATACCTACTGTTGTTTTCTTATGTATTATTGTGTTCTCGTTTCTTATCTGATTGTTCCTGTCCCTACTTTCGCTTCCCGTAACTCTCTTCCATGGCCTAACAGCCCTTTTGATAGTTTTGTTGCCACTGTAGTTGGGACTGAATGCTATAATTATTACTAGCCTTGTGCCTTGGAATGATAGAGAGGATTGTATTAACTGTGAATGTATTTGTTTATATAAATACCCATCTATATTTCTATCCCATTTTCACTTCCTTGTTTCAACGGACTATTATTATGGTTAGTTTATTTTTCATGGAAGCGTGGCTTTTTCCTGTTGCCGCCGTCGCCGTGGTGGGGTCATGACTGGTATTGTTGTTGGTGTTGTTGTTGTTGGTGTTACCAATGGCTTAATACTAACATAGATGATACCACCACTACTACGACGAATTGGGTAGGTGATGGGTGGTATTGGTGTTTGTTGCCGTTACCATTGTTGTTGTTACTGTTTATGGCCATGGTGATTGATACCACCAACTCTGTGTACCCACCTACCTCTGAACTCCTTTTTACTGCTTTGGCGTTATCGCTGTTTATTGTCGACAGCGTGGTACCGTTACTGGGACGACTACGACCTGTGTACACGACGCTGGTCTGTGTTTATGCTGTTGTTGTCGTTTGTTGCTGTTGTTGTCGTTGTAAATATTTACTGTAACTGTTGCTTTAGTTGTTGTTGTCAATAGGGTGGTGGTATCACAACGACTATTGCGACCAGTGTGGACAACTTTGGTCAGCGGTTTGATGTTATTGTCGTTATTGTTGTTGTCGTTGTCGTTGTTGTTGTTATTGTAGTTGTTGTCTATATGTGGTTGTCAACAAAACATATACCCCACCCTCCCTCAGAGCTCCATTTATTGCTTCCACTGTCTACTGGGTTTTGGCTGCCCACAGTTCTTCGTTCTTTTCGTCTTTTTTCGTTGATAGATTTTTCTAACAAACGCGACGGCAAGTAACTCATATGTATGCTGGAGATACAGGCATTAGGGTGTGTGTTTTCCTGCCAGCGACATATCAAATACATCGATTTTCGTCTGACGATACCGTTCTCATAATCAACAGCAAATGTATGAAGGACATCTCGATTGCATGGAGAACCGTGGACATAATTATTACGATTAAACGATATATGTAACCTCAGCATCTTATTTTGTTATTTCTATAAAATTCTCCATCGTAACTAAAACGACAATTGTTGAGAGCTTTCTCCTGCTTATATAAATATATATAATTATATAATTGGAGGCTTAGTAAAATCGAATCTTTGGCGGCGTGCAAGCAAATTCGACCTACTATATGAATGAGTTAGCAAAGCAGTCGACAATGTAGGTCCTTAGAGTAATAACATACGTTTAAATAGCTTGACAAATTGAACATTGTGGTAGGCAAAATCTAACACACAATACCAAAGTAACGAAAGAACTAACAGGTTGAGAAAAAATACACCTGGATAAATCAAACGTTATACGTTTAAAGTGTTTCTATGAATCCGAAATCAAATATCAGACTTACGTAACTGGCAAGCTCGTGGTATTCATGATCGAACAGAGATTTCATTTCATCAACAGGATTTCGTTCTACCAAAGAACGGGGTGAGATACTAAATGTTGCAGCTAACAGCAGCGAATCGGACATTTAGTTGTCACGTGTTATTTCCAAAAAGGGAAATAACCCCCGGTTTTGGCGGGTCATTCAAAGTGTTAGACAAAGGAAATATTATAATTTCCGCTAACTTTCAGAATAAGCTCTCGACCAGATTTCGGAAAAGATTGTTTTGGTAAAAAGAGGAGTAAGCAGAAGAAAGCTCTCAACAATTGTTGTTTTAGTTACGATGGAGAATTTTATAGAAATAATAAAATAAGATGCTGAGGTTACATATATCGTTTAATCATAATAATTATTTCCACGGTTATGCGTGTGCGTGTGAATATACATATATATATATATGTGTGAATACACACACACACACACACACACACACACACACACACACACACACACACATATATATATATATATATATATATATATATATATATATATTCATACGCACACACACACATATATTTATATATAGGGAGAGATAGGGTGGAGATATAATGTAATATGATATAATGCATTATATTATAATATAATATATATATATATATATATCCACTTGTGCGTGTCTGCATATGTGTCTTATGTGTAAGTGTGCGCGAAGTTTTATGTGGAAAAAATCGAAAGAGCAAGGAAACAAATTAGTTCGATATATGAAAGATCACAGCAGCACTAAATATGTTTTATAACGCTTCTATCCATTAATATTCGGTACCAATTTATTTTGCTAGCTTTGTCGATTTCAGCGTAATTAATTATATCAACATGTTATCCGACTGGCACCGAAACTTGTTTATTAGTTGTTGTAGAAAAAAGGGAGAGAGAGTTTTTGTGTGAGAGAGAAAGTGGTGGGGAGAAAGAGGAAATCGAGAAATGTATCGACTCATGAAAACATTAAATTGCGGTAAAAAAAAATAGCCTCGCCTCATTAACATAATTAAAATCAGATAAATAAACCATCGTCATTCAGATTTAATTAACATCTTTGCGTACTTTTTTCAAATCTAGTCGCAGTTAACATTTATTTTCATCGAGGGTTGATATAATATAGTACCAGTTAAATACTGGGTAGACCGATAACTACACAGCACGTCCGTAGATTGCTGAAATTGTGAGAGCGTCTTACAAAAGGCCTTGCGGTATTTGATAGAGCTCTTTATGTTTTGATCACAATGTTGTCCTTATTTTTCTGCAGGTCGATAATAAAGTACCATTCATAGTGTGGTGGTGTAGTAGAATTGTTAGAATGCTAGAATGACTTGCGGTATTCTTTCTGGCCTATATGCTCTGAGTTTGCTTGTGGCGTTCACTGGAGCCAAGTTGTAACAGTCTTTGCTAATCCATTTGACAACATTGTTTTTCGCGAAGAAGCCGTAGCGGACACCTTTGTACACACTTTCCCACTTACTTCTTATCAACAACACACGTAATAAACAGACACGTGCACACATGAATCATAATATGCACCCCACCTACACACAACCACCAACTACATGTCTCCACCCTTCTTCTCGACACACACACCCGCACGCCAGTCCACCTAACCCCCCCCCCCCCCCCCCCGCCTCATCTCCCGTTCTTTTTTATTTTATTTCTAATTTTATTTTTTTTAAATATATATTTTTATTTCCTTCGCGCTTTTCCTTTTATGATTTTCCTGATGAAGGGCAAATATTATCTATGTTGTAACTCACTCACTCTCTTCTAAGCGTGAAACAAATACGATTTTATATTAATGCATCCTCTTGTTTGTTCGTTTCTTAGTTGCATGAATATATACACACACACACACACACACACACACACACACACACACACACACACAGAGACACACACACACACACATATATATATATATATATATATACATATGCTTATATATGCAGCCATATATCTATATACAAATACATACAAATATAAAGCCCGACTGCGATAAATACGCACACATACACATGCACTAATCTATATATACACACTTTCATGCTAAATTCTCATACCTCACCACCAGCAACACCACCACTACCACACAGCACTACCAATACGCGACAACCCCAATATCACGCCAATTCGTCCCTCACCACCGTGTCAAAGTACCATCCTCCCCAGTAGAGCTATCAATGTAAGTACCACAATTAGTACTTTGGCCGAAACTACAACCACCACCATTATCATCGGTACCATTGCTGCTTCTCCCTCCTCAACTCTATCACCATTCCCTCCACCCAATCACACACACATCACCATCATTCCTCCATCATCTGACCATTGCTACGACTCCCATCACCAGCACCACCACCAAGCTCTCACCATTAAACCATCGGTACAGCTCCCACACCATCCAGTGTTACCACCAGCCCCACCACCACCATCATCTTCATCACTTCTCCATCGCTACCATGCCCTCAATATCCATGATGACCTCCATACCACCACCACTCTTACCGACATCGCCGTCATCAACACCATTTCATATACGTCTCTATAAATCTATTGGTCTACTGAAGCGAAGCCTCTTGCCTGTAACCTGACGAAAATTGTCAAAAGATGAGGCAATTCAGTTAAAGGTCCAACTAATTGTGTCGATCAACCATGAAATGCCGACATTTCAATTAATTAGAGATTTCATTGTGTTACTTCATGAAAACCTCCGGAGTTGTTACTACACACTTGGTAAAACTAACTGGGGAAAAATCAACGTAATAGATCTTCCTGCTCCAGGCCTGAGGTATATCACGAGCGAGATGATTGTATAACGATCATAGGACTGTTTCTTTAGATAAGAGTGTCTAGAAGGCGTGTCTGAGGAGTCGGTTTTTATGACCATCCAAGTAGCAGGTGGTAGAAGAAGAAGAAGAAGAAGAAGAAGAAGAAGAAGAAGAAGAAGAAGAAGAAGAAGAAGAAGAAGAAGAAGAAGAAGAAGAAGATATTTCATTGTTTTACTGACTACAGAAGAATTCCCTTCTCATTACTGTCCACGTGGGACAACCAACTGGGGAAGTATCAACATGGTAATTAGACCTACTAGAAATAGCAGCGACATCATACTACACAGAGTCACAAATAAATGCATGCAGTGGACAAAATAATCCCTGGCTTTCAGAATTACGTGAGGTCACAGCGGGAATATCTTTGAGGAAAGCTTGCTCGAAAACAATGACCGGTCAATTTATAGTCATTCCATAGTGAAGTCAGAAAGTGCTCAGCTGCCTCGTCTTCTGGCCCCTCTGCTAAACCCCTCTCTCTCTCTCTCTGTCTCATCTTCCAGCATTATAAATCCCTACATTACCACTACATAACTCTAGTTTAACGTTTAACTATCTCTCTCTCTATATATATACATATATATATATGTATTGAGTACCTTACTTACTGTGGTTACACCCGATTGAACCCGGGATGAACATATATATATATATCATACATACATATCTCTCTCTCTCCCTATATATATATATACAAAGCATAACAATATCGGTTTCAAGACACGTTTTCAGTTTCTAAACAAATTCAGAAATCGATATATATATATATATATATATATATATATATATATATATATATATATATATATATATATATATATATATATATATATATATATGTATGTATATATATATATATATATATATATACATGAAAACAGGGAGAAAAAGACGATTATTAGGAAGAAAACTATATATAACATAAAAAACATTAAACAGCACTTATAGAAGACTAATATTTTTCCCAAACCTGCCGAGTGTCAACCTGGCACCTGAGGCAAAATCTGATAATACTCATATTTTACAATCAATTGTCGCACAAACGATGCCACAAGGGCACAATCAACAGTAAATATCCTTGCAACGTTTGTAAATTCATATGCCCTTCTTAGCACCAGTCAGCACTATTTTTTGTATCACTTGCAGGGATGGCTTTCCAGGTGTCTGGTCCAAATATTTTTTACTACCCTTTTTTATCATTCCAAGTCTGCCGACTATCATTGGTATTGTATAGGTCTCAAGATGCCACATTTTCTCAATTTCAATTGATAGATCTTCATACTTAACGAGCTTTCCGAACTCTTTCTAAATGACAGTGAGCACAATTCGGGTGCATGTACAGTGGCTATGTACCGCTGATTCCTTCCAGAGAAAGTTAGAAAGTGAGAAACATTGATAGAGGAAGAATCGACCCTGTACTAGACATGTACTATTTTATCGACCCCGAAAGGATGAAAGGCAAAATTTAATTGAATATATGATAGAGATGAACAGAGATATAAGTATACATGTGTTCGAATTGCAAAGGACCAGGTTAACTAGGTCTGCTAATTTTTGGATCTCTACTGAAGAGCACAGAAATAGTGGCTTTCACTTAATAATACTTGCGAAACCGATTTAAGTCTGTCTTAGTATCAAAGGCTTTTGCCCGATATAGGTTTGTTATTTTTATTGATTTATTACTTTAAATCGAGTCAGGCAAACCATATTGTATTAAGTTAGTATTTCTTTCAATCTAGTTAACTTGGTCCTTTGCAATTGGAACACATGTATACTTATATCTGTGTTCAGCTCTCTCATATATTCAATTATATTATGTTACTCGGCTCGGAAAAAATGTCTTTCTTTGAGCTATTTAATTGTAAAAGACTATTTCGAGTTTCTAACACAATGTATGTTATATATATATATATTATAAATTAAAAAAACGATTAATATATATATATATATATATATATATATATATATATATATATATATATATATATATATATATATATATATATATATACTTTCCCTCATATATGTACTTACGCACACATTTTCACCATACACACGCATTTGTACATACATACATATGTACATTTGTGAGTGTATATACATACATATACACACACCTAACTATATTTCCTTATATTTTTTTATATATTTTATATGTCTATTGCATTACCTTTATTTATATATATATATATTTTTTTTGCATTTCTTGAGGAGACTTTCCAAATATTTCACTATGTTTTATAGTGCCTTGTCCAACGAACGAATGAGGACGTTTCTTTCGTATTCGTCTTATTCGGGAAACCTCTGGTAATGAGGTAATTATATTGTATTGTTTATTATACATTATATATATATATATATATATATATGCAAAAGTTCTATTTAAAGTTGTTGGGATACAACAAGTAAATATTTTTATAACTGATATAAAGCACTCGACAAGTTTTTGGAGTAGATATACGATATTAATAAATGGAAACTATATTTATAAAACCAGATTTATTTCATTATACATATTTCAGGGATACCACATTAAATTATGGTATGCCTTCATCAGACAAAATACAATATATAACAGTTTTACAAATAGCTTTGACGTACCCTTTTAAAGCGCAACCATTACTTTTGGAGGCTGTCTGGATAGTGATTTGTTTATATTATTTTAATAAGTCATAGTGTTAAGCACAATTAGAAAAAGACGGAGAGAAAGAAAAAAGACGGAGAGAAAGAAAAAAACGGAGAGAAAGAAAAAAAAAGAAAAAGAAAAAAGACGGAGAGAGAGAAAGAAAGACGGAGAGAGAGAAAGAAAACCTGGAGAAATATCGGAGAGAGAGACAAATGTATGGAGAAAAGAAAGAGATAAATAAAGATAGGAGGAAATAAAAAAGAAAGAAAAAAGGAAGAAATAAGAAAAACAAAGGAAAGCAACAGAGAAATATCAAGTCATCATACAGATAGAAAAACTCAAGAGAGAGAAATATTTTATAGAGAGAGGGGGAGATAATGAAAACTTTACGTCATGTCATATTAAGTTGAGTTAACAATTTATATGAAATGAATAATAAAAATATAAATATCAATAATTCTGAATGGGACATAGATATATAATATGAGAAATTAAACATTGTTCAATAATGACTATATGTTTAGTTTAAAAACTTGAGATCAATATACCAAAATCTGAGTTAAATCGTTCAAAATGTACCCTTGTTATAGAGATCAGTATCTTATGCAAAGACATACAAATATATATGTATATATATATATATACACATACGCACGTCCTGAAAATAGAAATTATGTTTACTCAAGCCAACAATATAGCCATACAAAACGTAAATGATTTCTCTTAATCACTGCTATACATTCCTTGTGTTATAAAAGGTTCACAGTACATATACATAAATATATACGATTAATATTCATGTCCCCATATATACGATTATCATTCATGTATTTAATATTATGCATATCTGCAACATACCTCTCACCCACATAGATATATATACATACATATATACACATACATATGTATAAATAAATATCTGCGTGCGTCCTCCCGGATCGTTCATGTATATATACAGACATATATACAAACACAAAAAAAAAACAAAAAAAAACCTATAACACTTTATATGCATGTTAATACACACATATGGATTTGTATAGAGATAATCAAATATCAATATATTACTAAAGGATAATAGCTTGTAAATATAACTATAA
>OZ024741.1:53255365-53267865 GCA_964016885.1 Eledone cirrhosa
TCCTAGAAGAATGCCCTGACAAAGCCTAGTGGTCCTTCACTCCCAGTGGTTTAACCGCGCGGTACATGTGTATATACATATTTACACACTTTTGGATGGCCGTTGACTCTTATGAGTTCTTCCGCCCTTTGTCAGGTTTTGTTCTTTGTTCTGCAGGGTGTCCAAAATCACCCTCCTCACCAAGTAAAATTAATAAGGACGATGAAGTTTCATATAAATTGTATTTAGATTTTTGTTGTGTATCGACCTGTTACGCGCGTTTCGCAGAGGATTGCATTAGCCCCCTCCCGTAGATGTTATGGGTCCGACTACATTATTTATCTGTTCTTCAGGCTGGCGATACGACGTAAAAATAGTGTTTGTTGTGATTTGTGAGAAGGTGGGTGCATGTATATGCATCATCCCTATTTTTACTTTGTATATAGGCGCACGTGGTGTTGAAGTGCAATAAGTAGTGCAATTTTGTTTATATATATATATATATATATATACATATATATATATACATTTACACGTATATTTACATGCGTATGTTGGTGTATGAGTGTGTATAAGCGTGTGTGTGAAGTGTAACGATTCATGTGTTTGTTGGTATGTGACGTGGACATTCAAATTATACTAATATATACAACGATATAAGCATCCGTTGTCTAAAACATCATAACGGATTGTTAGAATAAAACACCAATATGATCCTCATCAATCAAATTAATGCCACATGCCTCGCCGACTTTCCCGCTTAAATGCATTTGTCCGAGCAAAGTCGTACAACTGAGAAACACGGCGTACTGTCGACAAGAATCATTCATTTTCAAGGAATAAAAAAAATGCACTCTACATGTTATAAATCAGATTTTCTAGTGTCTACACATGAAAGACGCGTATCTATATATCTATTAATCTATCTATGTCTTTCTGTCTATTTATCTATCTATGTATCTATCTATCTATCTATCTATCTATCTATCTATCTATCTATCTATCTATCTATCTATCTATCTATCTTCTCTGGGATGGACACACGCGTATAACTTGCTGAGTAAGTTCTGTTTAAATTTCTATAGAAATTCTTGTCTGTAAACTTTAATTTCTGTACCATTTTGTAGAGGGACTGCCAGGTCAAACTTTGATCTGGTCAGTCTCTCAAAATATTCTACGCCTTTAGGCGAAATAGTTAAACAAAAAAAGTTTCTTCTTGTTGAAAAGTTAAAATTTTTTTTTAGATGGCTGAAGCTTCTTCACCAAAATTCGAAGGAGGAAAGGGGAAGATAAACTTACAGCTTCCCCCTTCCACTGTCACAGTAGCAGAGGTTAAGAAGAAAGGTCAGCCAGAGGAAGGATTTCCTCCACCTGTTAACTGACAACTTGACGTTGCCATGGCAACAACCCAAAGAACCAGCAACAGCAACAGCAACAACAACAACAATGCGACGGACGAAAACAACACCAATAACAATAACAACAACAACAAGACCAATAACTGTGACAACAACAACAATGATAACAACAACACCACCAACGACAACAACAACACAAACAAAAAAAATTTCTCCTTCGCCGAGACGGCAAGGAAAACCCTCGACTATCTGCCAGTAGATATAACCAAAGCGAAGGAGCTACTGGCAGATGCCAAACAATATATAGTGTACGGAGAAAATGGTTCATTCACAATCCCTCCCCCCCGGAACTAAAAAGCCACAGACTCCTAAACACTGTCATGTTTAGGACAATCTCGAATAAAAGCAAAAAACCAGCTCAACCATCACAGAGTGAGATAGAGCTGGTTTTAAAAGACGTCATGAAGGACATCACCTTCATTCAGAAGGATAGACTCTACGGGAGTCTATCCATTCTCATGAAGGACAGGGACACAGCAGTGAAACTGTCCATCAAACCAATCACATCCACCGCATACACCTTCTACCCTACGTACATGGGTAGAAGAACACAAAAAATAAAAATCCACACCATCCTGCCGATTATGGACATATGGTGGGTTTTGACAGGTTTCCTGGACCTGGAGGATGACATGCTGGTGTCCATGGGAAAGGCATCGGGTGACGCGTTCAGTGGAACGAGCCTCGAACTTGTAGTTCAAATGAGGCCCGAAAGGATCGCCCAGATCCCTGAACGCGTCATACTGGATGATCTAACCTTCATCAACATTGCCGTTGAGGGTAGGCGGCCCTCGTGTTACCTCTGCGGAACCAGAGGTCACCTGAGGGCTGTCTGTCCCCAACTTAATATGAAAACCCCAATCCTGCCTACGCCACCAACAACTGCACAACCGACACAATCACCACAACTACCACTACAAAAACAACCACCACAGCTCAAACCAAAACAAAACAATGTCCAACCCATCCCCTCCACTCAAAAAACAAAAACAATTTCCAAAACACCCACACCGCAAACACAACCCGAAAATATACCCCTCCCCTCCAACGCGGAAGATGACCCTAGTTCGTCGTCAGACGAGGAGGAGCACTTCCACACAATCAAAAGAAAGAAAAGAAAACACACCTCAGACACACAAATGAATACAACCCCTCCCCAAAACATAACACTGACACCAACACAAAAGAGCTCACAACAACAGCAAACAAAAAACACCACACAAAAACAAAAACATGCATACACATACATAAACACAAGAAACAAAAAACTGTTAAACATTGTGTACAACAACAATCTAATAAAAACACAAGGGCCTAACTTCACCCAGGCAGGGGATTTCCCCCACCGCAAAATGATTAAGGCCCCACAGGACACCTATAAAACTTTATAAAACAATTTTAAAGAGGACGTGGGTCCCCCCTGCGTCGGGCCCATTAACCGCGTCCTCCTAAAAAAATTACCCCACCCCCTCCCCAAACACCCACACAACTCCAAACTCCCCAACCACACAACACACTGATGCCCCTACACTTCCACAAACAAACACCCCACCCAACAACCCATCCCCCACCCTAATGGAAATTGTGCAGCCCGATACCCGGGACGCAGAGAGGAAAGTGCCTTTTCTCTTCACCACCAACATGGCTATGCTAAGAGTAGGCTGTTTGAATGCGCGTGGCCTGGGCTCAACTTGGAAGCAAGCAATGTTTCTAAATGACCTCAGGTCACAACGTATAGATGTGATGGTTATTTGCGAGGCCCGGATCAGCAACGTGCGACAGCTGGCCCCCACCTTTGATGACTTTGAGATGCACGCATCTCTCTGTCAGCCCGGAGGTGGGGGTGGAGTTGTCGTTCTGCTGCAAAAACATCTGGGTCTCGCAACACAGATGGTACATTTGGACCCGAAGGGTCGACTAGTGGTTCTGGACCTTGGCAGTGGTAAAGTCGGAGCGTTTAGATTGGTAGCCGCCTACGGCCCTTTCGGGTCAATGCGGCTGGACTTCTTCCATCGTCTGGAGACTTTTCTAGGGACGTCCCGCTCCTTGCTATTAGTGGGGGACTGGAATGGTATCCTAGATGCACGCTGGGACTACGTAGGGGCCTGTCCCGATAGAGAGGTGTGTAATAGCCTCAAAGGGTTAATCGGTCGATTTGACCTGGCCGATAGATATCGACTAGATTTTCCGACTGCGCCAACCTGGACTTGGGCAAATCGTAGCGGATCATCTAGGTCGTAACTAGATAGGTTCTTAGTTAGAATTAAGGATAAGGACTTTTTAAGTTGTCCAAAAATGCGCATGGTTGGCTATTCAGACCACAAATTAGTGACCTGCATGGTCAAGCTTGACAGAACTCATAGACAGGGACCTGGTTACTGGAAGCTCAACTTGTCCTTACCGGCAAGTAAGGCTTACAGGGACCGGATTAGCACTTTAGTTAAGGAGCGGTTGACGGGCGCCATCTTCAACAGCAGGTGGTGGGGATCTCTCAAAAGAGAGATTAGAGTAGTCTCTATAGAATTTAGTAAGGAGTTAGCCTCAAATAGAAATAGGAAGGAAAGGGAGTTGGTAGATAGTGTAGAAGAGGCAATTAGAAGCGGCGTCGTGGCCAGAGTGCTAGCGTCGAGAACGGCCCTGGGCCAGTTCTTCGACGCGAAACACGAGGGCTGCATCGTCCGAAGCAAAATACATGCTCTGGGAAACGAGGGGACCAAAGCTGTTAGCTGGGCCTGCGTGACAGAAGGCAAAAGAGGGAGCAGATCCACTATCCGGTCTTTGCGAGACCAGGATGGACGCGTGATACTTGAACCTAAGCAGATGTGCGAGCCTTTTCAAAAGCACTTTGCCGGATTGTTCGGAAGGGGCGGGGAGCCGGTTGGGGATGTGGACTTCGGTCCATACCTCGACGGCCTGCCGCGTCTCTCGGACAGGGAGGCGAAGTCCTGCGAGGAGCCGATTTCAGCCGCTGAGATAGAGGACGTGCTGAGCCAATGTTATGTCCCTTTACGATCTGAGTTCAAATCCCGCCGAGATTGACTTTGCCTTTCATCCTTACTGGGTCGATAAAATAAAGTACCAGGAATGCACTGGGTAATTGCTGGCCTTGTGCCTAAAGTAGAAACAATTATTTTTATCAATTTATATATATATATAAATGCATACAAACATACAGACATACATTCATGTATACACATACAGGCATTGGGAGACATACAGAACCACACATTGTCGCAAACATACGTGTATATATACACAGAAAAATACAGATGGATGAAAAGTAAGAGTGTTTTATTTGGTGTTACACTACTAGGGAGTCTAATCGTCGGCAGTTATTTGGCTTTTAATATAAATGGCAAGATTTCCAGGAAATTAGAAAAAAACTAAAGATGTCTAAATCACTCTCTCTCTCTCTCTCTCTCTCTATATATATATATATATATATATATATATATACGCACACACATATATATATACACACATATATATATATATTCATGTATATATATACATATATATATATACACATATATATATACACATATATATATATACACACAGACATATATATATAAGTATATCTATATCTATATATATATATATACATATATATATTATATATTATATATGTGTGTGTATGTGTGTTTAATATATATATATATAATATATATATATAGATATATATATACATATGTATACACACACATATGTATATACACACATATATATATATGTGTATATATATATATATATATATATATATATATATATATATATACACACATATATATATACATATATATATGTATATATACATATATATATATATACATGTGTGTGTATATACATATATATGTGTGTATATATATATATATATATATATACACACAGTATATGTATATGAGTCTCCGCGTGGGCTTTAGTACATATGTATCTATTTGCGAGTGAGTCTGTAGCTGTAGAAGAAACTAATAATTGTTTAAAATTAAGAAAATGCAAAAGTTTACTATGTATTTTATTTTTTTTTTACATCATTTTTTTCATTGTGTATTGAATTATATTATTTGCAATATTGTTGACCATGCTGCTGCTGCTGCTGATGATGATGATGGTGCTGTTGGTGATGCTGTTGACGATGGTGATGGTGATGATGATGATGATGATGGTGATGATAGTGGTGGTGGTGGTGGTGATGTCGCTGGGCATAATATGGAGGAGAGTTAACAGAAGAACTGAGCGATGACAGTGTTAATGTAATACTGAATTGTGGTGGTGTTTGGGACGGTGAATACAACAGCAATGATGACCTTGCATGTTTTCTACCCCTTAATGTTTATATTGATAATTGTTTCTATTTTCGGCACAAGGCCAGCAATTAAGCAGTACATTACTGGTACTTTATTTTATCGACCTCGTAAGGATGAAAGGCAAAGTTAACCTTGGCGGGATTTGAACTCAGATCGTAAAGGGACGTAACTATGCTGGAAAGCATATAATGATGCTGACTATGATGGAGGTGATGATGAAGCTGATGATGAAGCTGATGATGGTGATGATGATCATGATGACGAAGATGATGCGGTACCAGTCAATAGTCATGTAAGGTGGTATAATGACACTCTGAAATATATAAAAAGAGTAACTGAATCTAAGTAAATAGCGGCAACATTTCTGCAGGTAAGAAACTAATGCAGCCTTTCTGACAAATGCAACGATTGGTCTCTGCAGTTGATATTGACCCCAAAGATTATCTGGCATCTGTTGCAATACGATATCGACATTATTACAGTCGATAAAATAAAGTACCAGTAATGTACTGGGTAATTGCTGGCCCTGTGCCAAAAGAAGAAACAATTATTACAGTGAAGATCATGGAGACCAAAATTAACAAATGCAGAAGGAAGTGGATAGGTGTCCCACCAGGTCTCACCAGGTCTCACTGATGATGGACTCTACTGTGGCAAGCCAAACTGAAGCTACTTCTCAGGTCCATCGTCGAAAAGTATAAGATTGGAAATGCATAGCTATTGAGCAGACTTGATGACTCATAAGATGGGGTTGTGAGTCTCATCCGACCTCAGCTGAAAACGGGATGGAAATGGAGCATGCAGGAACTGTGGATACAGCCCAGGAAAGCCTTATTATCTGAGAGACCTTTTTACTCGGATTTGTGATGCTCAGATGGTTTTCGCCAGGCATTCAAGTAGATTTCTTTTACTCTATTTCACTCACGAACAGAGGCTATGGTAAATCACAAAGTGATATTGAACCCGATACCTAATGATTTTGACGCGAACTTCTTAACCATTCTGCCATGACTTGACCGCTATATGTAAAAAAAGAAAAAATTTACATGAAGTAATATGATTTTCAACCGAGAAACGAACCCGCTTTTTTTTTACCACTTGCTTTGCGGTGTCTTTGTCTTCGATGTTGTTGTCATCAAACAGACAGACATTGAAAGAGTGTTAAATGTCAACAATATATAAAAACCTATAATGACTAACTGGAACAATAGGAGAAGATATGAAGAAGAAAAAACTGATTTCTCACAAATTGCAAAATAAAGATTATAGCGAAAGATAAAAAAGGACAAACAAACTCCCATGTAAGAAGGAAAAAATGGAGGAAAAGGAAATAGAAAGAAGAGGGGGCAGGATAAGGATGATGATAAGATGAGGAGGGGGGAGGATGAAGAGGAGGAAGAGGGGAATAATATGACGAAGAGAAGATTAAGAAGAAAAATAACAATAAGATAGATAAAGAAAAAGAGAAAATATAGTAGTAATAGTAGTAGTAGTAGTAGTAGTAGTAGTAGTAGTAGTAGTAGTAGTAGTAGTAGTAGTAGTAGTAGTAGTAGTAGTAGTAGTAGTATTTGTTGTTGTTGTTGTAGCAGTAGGATCAACAGTATAAAGTGGTAGTAGTAGTACTACTACTACTACTAGAAGAAGAAGAAGAAGAAGAAGAAGAAGAAGAAGAAGAAGAAGAAGAAGAAGAAGAAGAAGAAGAAGAAGAAGAAGAAGAAGAAGAAGAAGAAGAAGAAGAAGAAGAAGAAGAAGAAGAAGAAGAAGAAGAAGAAGTGGAGGGGGAGGAGGAGTTATAATTGAATACGTTAAAGAAAGAGATAAAGTAGTTCAAAATACTCGTCTATTAAAAACAAAATATAACAATGTAAAAAAAAACACAGGAAACATTAGGAAAAAATAATAACAGAAATAAAGGCAAAAATGAAAATAAAAATAGAAATAAAAATAAAAATAGAAAAGACAATGGTGTGAAGTAAAAGGACATTGACAGAATATTCTAGAATGTAGAAATGTTTTAAATAAATCTGACTTCATAAGTTTAATTTCCGTCATCTTATCGTTAACACTTTCTAGATTTGTTTAGTGACACAAACGTTAATAATAGACATTTTGAAAACAGAGGACAGACAAATGACTAAATTTCCACTACCACAGATACTGTTGTCATTGTAGAAGTAATAGTAGTTGTTGTTGAAGTGATATATATATGTGCCTGAGCCCCAGAATATATCTATCTATCTATCTATCTATCTCTTTCTCTCTATCTCTCGCTCTCTATCTGTTCCCCCCTCTCTCTCTCCCTCTCTCTCTCTATATATATATGTGTGTGTGTGTGTGTGTGTGTTCGTGTATATATATCTATATATTTTCATTTTTCTTCCCTCTTCCCTTCTGTTACTATATTTTTCTCTCTCTTTCAGTTTTGTCCCCTAATAACTTCCTTCAGTTATTGACACCATGGGGTGAGACATATTGTATTTAATATGTTGAAATGTCCAAGATCCCCAGCAGACAACTGATGAAGGAAACTTTTCTCCTGTTCTTGCTTTCCTCTTTTTATAAGTACACCTTATCCAGCAACTACACAGCCCCTGTTTATTCTTATATATATATATTCTGCATATCCGCAATTGACAATGGATTTAATGTTGAAACCGATATTGTAAATGAGTTAATGTTTTGATATCTCACTGAAAAAAATCTCTTCAACATTTTCTACTGAAAGAATATTTTTCCTTTCTACTATTTGTTTATACACACACACACACACACATACACACACACACACACACACACACACACACACACACACACACATATATACACATATATATATATATATATATAAAATTAAGTATGTGTGTGTGTGTGTGTGTGTGTGTGTGTGTGTGTGTTTGTGTGTGTGTGTGTGTGTTACCTATAGGGGCCTACATCTTACGACCGATTTTCATGAAAATTTACAGGCGCATAGATTAGTCATCGGGGAGTGTTTTCTATATATCAGCGTATCGTTTTTATATTCTGGGGTCATTCTCCAGATAAATATCGATAGGTGTGTCACCTTTTTTTAGGTATCGAAAAGCAAGATTTTTGGATCTAGCTCCCACATTAATCAACCTACGTTGTTCAAATTTTACACTACGCTAGATCTAATTATTTCACGTCTTCAATTGACTTTACATTTTGGATTTTTTGTTCAGAAACGGCGTAGGAGCCGCTTAAATATTCGAAAATATCACCTTTTCGCTCAAATTTCCGCACTTTCGGCTCTAGCTCCCACATTTTTCAACCGATTTCTTTCAAATTCGAAACTTAGGCTCCCCTCACACATAAATCAATTTATTTGGTTCAACTTTTATACTACGATAGAACATATCATTGCACGTCTTATAGTAGCTTTACACTTTGCATTTTTTTGTTCAGGGACGGCGACCTATCATTAGCTCCCACATTTTTCAACCGATTTCGTTCAAATTCGAAACTTCGGCTCCACCTCACACATAAATCAATTTATTTGGTTCAACGTTTATACTACGATAGAACCTATCATTGCACATCTTATAGATTGTCGAAGGCAAAACGATGGCCACTGACTTCGTCTCAGCTTTTAGTTGTGTAGTTGAGAATTCATCGGTTTCCAATCAAGTAGCGTGAGGAAATTTGGCATAGTGTTAGAGGTCATTACCTCCCTCCCTCAGCATGCCCCTTCGTCAGTCACCGGCGTTTCTCAGTGATAGAGGTCGTTACCACCCTCCCCTGCATGGCCTGTGTGTGGCCATAGATGAGTCATCGAGAAGCAGTAGCTAAGATCAACACCTTTCATCAAAGCAGATATTATGTTACCTACCCAGGCAACGCTGGGTACTGCTGTTAGTATATAATATAGAAATGGTTTCTAGAGGACTAGAACAGAAAGCGGGCGTTCCTGATGATTTCCTTCAAATGAAACATTTCTAGTCCTGTAGAAGCCATTTCTATATTAATAGTTATACTCTGCTATGTATTGAGTACCTTACTAACCGTGGTTACCCCATATTGAACCCGGTATGCACACACACACACATACACACATACACACACACACACACACACACACACACACACACACACACACACATATATATATATATATATATATATATATATATATATATATATATATATATATATATATATATATATATATATTTATATATATATATATATATCTGTGTGTGTGCATACCTGGTTCAATATGGGGTAATCACGGTTAGTAGTGAAAACATACCAGAGTATAACTATTAATATAGAAATGGCTTCTACAGGACTAGAACTGTTTCATTCGAAGGAAATCATCAGGAAAGCCCGCTTTCTGTTCTAGTCCTGGTGATTGTTTTCCTGTTTTATTGATAGCGCACTGTATATCTCTCTCTGGTGTGTTACCTTTTCAACATATTGTATTTTAAAGAGCTCAGGACTTCTCCTTTGAGCACATTATTTACAGGGAATGGCGAGGGCCTATGGCTCCGTTAATTTATCGTGATATTTCGCTCCTTATAACAGTCTTTCCTATCTCTCTGTTTGGGTGAGCACACTTCTGCGAGTGGTTTTGGGCTGCCCTTTCTAGCAGCTCGCCCCTCAGAGGCCACTGGTTCACTGCCCTTAAACACGTGATGACTTCTCTCTCCCACGTGTAGCTGGACGGTCACTTTTAAAATTCTCTTAGTGTTGTCTGAAATGTATAGCCTTACACACGCCGAGGAACCGGGGTTATTCCATTTCTGTCAACAAATTACTGGCGAAACAGATCTCTTTGGATTTGTACGTGCGTTATATAGTTATAGAAATATTTAGTTACGCTTTAATTTATATTTTTAATTATCGTGTCTATAGTCTGCCTTTCATAGGTTATAGATTCCATACACTGGTCGTTTTTTCCCTGTTTTATTGATAACGCACTGTATATCTCTCTCTGGTGTGTTACCTTTTCAACATATTGTATTTTATATATATATATATATATATATATATATGTATGTGTGTGTGTGTGTGTGTGTGTGTCTGTGTGTGTGTGTGTGTGTGTGTGTGTGTGTGTGTGTGTGTGTGTGTGTGTGTGTGTGTGTGTGTGTGTGTGCGCGTGTGTGTGTGTGTGTGTGTGTGTGTGTGTGTGTGTGTGTGTGTGTGTGTGTGTGTGTGAGAGTGTGTGAGTGTGTGTATAAACAAATAGTAGAAAGGAAAAAGATTCTTTTAGTAGAACATGTTGAAGAGATTTTTTTCAGTGAGATATCAAAACATTAACTCATTTACAATACCGGTTTCAGCACTAAATGCATTGTCAATTGCAGATACGCAGAATATTGTTAAGTTGCATGTTTGTACAAATCTCTGAATGATCATGTATGTGAATATTAATTTTTTTTCTTCCCCTTTTTATTTTATTTTCGTTGCCTTCATCATTATTAATACTATTATCACTATTTGTACAAATATGCAACTTAACAATATTCTGGATATCCGCTATTGACAATGCATTTAATGCTAAAACCGGTATTGTCAATAAATTAATGTTTTGATATTTCACTGAAAAAATCTCTTCCACATTTTCTACTGAAAAATCTTTTTCCTTTCTACTATTTGTTTTTATATATATAAACTCTTGTGCTTCTTTTCTACATACGATATATATATATATATATATGAGTGTGTGTGTGTGTGTGTGTGTGTGTGTGTGTGTGTGTGTGTGTGTGTGTGTGTGTGTGTGTGTGTGTGTGTGTGTGTGTGTGTGTGTGTGTGTGTGTGTGTGTGTGTGTGTGTGTGTGTGTGTGTGCGCGTGTGTGTGTGTCTATATATATATATATAAATATTGTATATTTCGGAAATACACGAGACGAAGCGTTAGTATATTTGAAATTTATAGAAATGTGTCGGAAACTCGAATACAAGGAACAGCTGTTAAAACAGAGGATGCTGTTAATGACGAAAGCATGGAAGTCGGGTAGAAATATCACTAAGCTCAGAAAACTGGGGCCAGTGATTACCATGGAGAGATGGAAAGTTGCGAGGCGGGGGAAAAGTAAATGAAACGTATAAAAGACTGAGAGAGCTGTATTTGGGGGAAAGGGAAAGTCGATTAAATCGGCCCCAGTGCGTTACTGGTACCTATGAAAGGCAAATTGTTATCGGCGAGATTTGAACTTAGAAAGTCACAACTACATGTTGCAAAGCATATTGTCCGACGAATAACACTGACATTAACAACAGCAACAATACCCCACCCGTCACCAATATGACCACCACCACCGCCACCACCACCAACACCACCACTAACAACGACAACATCAACAATAATAATACTGAAAAGGGCCAAGACTTAGAGGGGACAGTATAAAGAAAACACTACACAAAACAAGAAGGGGCATTTGCATAAAGAGTAGGAGATTGCTATAAACAATAAAAAAAATTAATAGATTAACAACATGATGATGATGATGATGATGATGATGATGATGGTAATGATGATGATGGTTGAAACCGGCACAAGGCCTTAGATTTCTAATATTGCTATAACCCAACCCGGTAGTTCCGGGAGCGATAAATTAAAAGCCTGTCAAGTACAAGCAGTTAATTTATCGTTCCCGGAAGGATGAACCGCCATGTTAACCTATTTGAAACTTAAAGGGAAGCAAATTAGCCGGTCTCCTGATCTTGCTCCTTCACTTTAGAATTAGTCAGAGGAACTGAGAAAAAATAAAACAACACCTTACATTGGAAATCTACAGTATATAAATTGTTTTATTGGATGTAATCATTAGACAGC
>OZ024741.1:53277865-53287865 GCA_964016885.1 Eledone cirrhosa
TGTATGACCCCGACGGCATAGCACTAGCCGTTTCGACGGCTATTTCTTGGACTCAGCCCAGAAATAGCCGTCGAAACGGCTTGAGCTCTGCCGTCGGGGTCATACATTTTCCCATATATATATATATATATAAAAGGCATATATTGAATTAGAAACTCAAAATAGTCTCTTACAATAAATTAGCTCTAGGAAAGAGATTTTTCATAGCCGTATAATATAACTGAACAAAAGAGAAAAAGAACACAGACGTATACATATATGTGTTCAAATCGTAATGTCGAGTAAACCCGGCTGCTATTTTTAGTGGTGTGAGTCTGCGAGACATGGTAAGTTCTGATACCATGTGCCTTGTTATATATACGCACACTATCCAGTTTTTTGATATACTTAGAAGTGACCAGGATACTAATAATTCTTCACCCGCTGATGAGCAAGGATCTGGTATTCCTCTTCACAATTAATATTGCGAAACAGTATTATCAAAACTGCCCAGGTGATTGGTAGTTACCACAATTCTGGTTTGCATTTATTTTCTTGGTTTATTCTTAAATTTAGTCTGGCAAACCCTATTGTCTATAGTTAGTATTCTCTTCACCTTAGCGAATCTAGTCGCTTACGATTTGAACACATATATGTATACGTCTGTGTTCGTTTTTCTTTTTTGTTCAGTTATATATATATATATATATATATATATATATATATATATATATATATATATATATTGTTATGCTTTGGGAGGGTCATGTTGCCAATAAGAAACACACGCACAAGTTGCTTTCACTCCAATTTATTATAAATTTAAGAATTTATAAATTTCCGGTTGGTTGGTTGGTTCCATAACCGGACGGTTGTTCATATATTGTCAATGTTCTTTTGTCACACATTCTGCGACCTCTTCAGTGACTGGGGATTCTTTTCTTTATTTTTGTGCCTCTCCTTTGTTCTGTCCTAGGCCATCTTGTTTTTGTGTGTCTTGCGTGCTTAGTTTGCGCATGTGTTACATCCGGGTGTCTGTGTGTGTTTATATTTGTTTATTTATTTGTTTATTTACATGTTACTGGTTGGTTGTTTGTTCTATGTGTGTGTGTGTGTGTTTTCATTTTGTCCTTAATTGTAAGTTTTGATGTTACTATTCCATTCATGGTTTCTATTTAATTTTGGTTGGAATTCATTTATGTTTATTGCCTCTGTGATTTGTCTAAACATTGCGTCTTTTCTGTGTGTAGATTCTATTTTTATTTTTATGTCCTCTAATTTGCCCTTATGTTCTATTTTAGCATGTTGGTGGAGTATTGATGATTCTATTTTATCTTGAAGTTCTCGCCAGTGTTCATTTAGCCGTTCTCTTATACTACGAGCTGTCTCACCTATGTACACTATATTCTTATCTTTACATTGTCCTTCAGTATATCTTATGCTATATACTACATTTCTAGTTTTACAGTTAATATGGGGGCTTAGTTTACAGATTATGCATTTCTTATCTATACAGGGAGGTCTTTGAAAAGGGTATATATTGCTAATAAGTGTTTTTATGGAGGTACCTGGTCTTTCTACTATCTTAATATTAAGTTTATGTTTATCTAGGGCCCTTCTAAATGTGTAAGCTATTTCACCCCTAGAGGTGTTGAGTGCCCTAAATCAGTTATAAACATTTATACTTCCAACAAATTAAATCCCCTTCTACTTATATATATATATATATATATATATATATATATATATATATATATATATATATTTCGTTTCTGAAATTGTTTAGCAAGATTCTTTATCTGAAAACGTGTGTTGAAACCGATATTGTTATACTTTGCGAGGGTCATGTTGCCAATAAGAAACACACGCACCAGTTGCTTTCACTTCAAATTATTATAATAAATTTATAAATTTAGGAATTTATAAATTTCCGGTTGGTTGGTTGGTTCCACAACCAGATGGTTGTTTATATATTGTCAGAGTTCTTTCGTCACACATTCTGTGACCTCTTCAGTGACTGGGGATTCTTTTCTTTGTTTTTGTGCCTCTCCTTTGTTCTGTCCTACGCCATTTTGTTTCTGTGTGTGTGGTGTGTGCTCAGTCTGCGCATCCGCCACATCCGGGTGTCTGTGTGTGTTTATATTCGTTTATTTATTTGTTTATTTACATGTTACATGTTGGTTGTTTGTTCTATGTGCGTGTGTGTTTTCATTTTGTCCTTAATTGTAAGTTGTTATGTTGCTGTTCCACTCATGTTTCTATTTAATTTTGGTTGTAATTCTTTTATGTTTATTGCCTCTGTGATTTGTCTAAACATTGCGTCTTTTCTGTGTGTAGATTCTATTTTTATTTCTATGTTCTCTAATTTACCCTTATGTTCTAATTTACCCTTATGTTCTAATTTACCCTTATGTTCACCCGGATATGGTGCATGCGCAAACTGAGCACACGACACACACACAGAAACAAAATGACGTAGGACAGAACAAAGGAGAGGCATAAAACAAAGTAAAGAAACCCCAGTCACTGAAGAGGTCACAAATAGTGTGACGAAAGAACTTTGACAATATATAAACAACCATCTGGTTGTGGAACCAACCAACCAACCGGAAATATATAAATTCCTAAATTTATAAATTTATTATAATAAATTGAAGTGAAAGCAACTGGTGCGTGTGTTTCTTATTGGCAACATGACCCTCCCAAAGTAGAGAGAGTGTGTGTGTAATGCAGAGAAACAGATGAATCAAATTCAGCAGTTTAATAATTCTTAATTTATCGTTCTGGAACTGATGAAACACAAAATTGATCAGAACAGGATCTTGAGATTCGACACAGAGATATGTAGAAACCCTATGAGGCTCTAATAACGCTGAAATTGATATTTGTATATCTGCAAATATTCATGTACATACATTCATATATGCAATACTTAGATATATATATTATACATACTGAAACACGCATTCCGCCAGTTACGACAACGCGTATTCCAGCTGAAACGTTCCGCAGAACACCCTTCTTATGAAATTAACATGTGGCTGCATGTGGCAGAATATTTCACAATCTCACATACCCTTAAAGTATTTCTCAGGAAGATTCAGCATGATACAGAATCTGACAAGGCCGGCCCTTCGAATTAAAGGTACAAGTCAGTTTTGCCAACTGAGATGACTGGAGCAACGGAAAATAAAATGTTTTGCTCAAGGACAAAACACATCACCGGGAATCGACCTCACGAACTAAGGATAGTGAACCAAATACCCTAAACACAAAGCCACGCACCTTCACCTGAAACACACTTATTTGCATAGCTACATACATACATACATACATACATACATACATACATACATACATACATACATACATACATACATACATACATACATATACTGGGATATGTTAGTAACTGCCTCAATACAAATCTTGAGAGGTTGGGCTTTACAGAAACAGAAAGAACGCACCTAGTTAGGAAATTACAAGTACAATCCATTAATGGAAGAGTAAAAATATGTAAAACATACCAAAAATTTGCATCTATTAACTGCATATACACATGTACAGATACAAAGCGTATGCACATGCACACATACAACTCAATACATACAAATACACATACAATAACATCCATACCTGCACGCACATGCATGCAGACATACAGACATCTACGTAGTTGATGTGTAAATTCCAATGAGAGAATCTTGTATCTATGTTAGAAACCGACTCTCTCTCTATTGGCAAACATTTGTGAAATTATAAAACCAGAAGAACATACATACATACATGCATACATACATACACACACAAGTACATACATACATACATGCATACATACATACACACACAAGTACATACATACATACATGCATACATACATACATACATATATACACACACAGGCACATACATACATATATACATATGTACATACATAATATGGCGCGAGATTCTTGATGCGAGATGTCGCACATATGGGGTGGGTGACTATTCATTAAATTTACCATGAATACTATCTCTAACAATAATACCGCAATTACCATCCTTGTTAAATAACTGGATTTTCTTGTGATGAGATACATTGAAAACGTCTTTTTACGAAATCCCAGAGATATCCGTCTAAAAATTGATTTCAATTTACAAGGATTTGCTAAAACAATATGGCTGGACACGTCAATATCAACATCAATAACACTAGCGAAAAATGGAAGATGAACAATAGCTAGAAAAGTAAACATAATCCTTTTAGCTGTACTTACAGAAGTAGCCGAACCTATAAATCGCATTTTTCTTGGAGTCGAACTCAATAATGACCTATTTAATTGTTATACAATGGCAGGAACATCATATAAACAGAGTGAAGCAACACTGGGACAAACTTCAGCTAGAGTTAAGTTATTCCACAGCCATAGAATTACACCAACAAGCAGCGTTTGTTGAATGTAAAAATAACCTAAATATTATTCAAAACAGTAATGTAAGTGTGAAACATCTACAAATAACAACACTAAGTTAACATCTCCTGGACCAGTCTACCAATCACTATGTGTCATAAAAGCTGCCATGTAACAAGTTCTCTTGTAGCCAGTCCAAACATCAACAACAAACAACGGCAATAAACAAACATCACTTTATAACAGCCTTGTCTCGATACATTTCTTACCACGTGTCGCAACTGACTTTACCTCAACTGCTATATCACGCAGTCACGTTGACCATCAACATCAAAATACCCTCAATGATAATAACTCTACCATTAGCTAGGAAATAATGAGTACAACCAGTTAAATTGTATCATTAGAGAAACTTTCCAAAATGAGATTAATTTATATATAAAACTTTATTAAATAATTGTTTCTACTTTTGGCACAAGGCCAGCAATTACCCAGTACATTATTGGTACTTTATTTTATCGGCCCCGTAAGGATGAAAGGCAAAGTTAACCTCGGTGGGATTTGAACTCAGAATGGCAAGGGCCGTAACTCTATGCGTCAAAGCATGGCGTCCGAGCTTCTACCGATACTGCGAATCCACTGTCTGTAACTTTATTAAATAATTAACTTTATTAAATAATAAAATCAGAAAAAAACCCGAAAAGACATGCTCTATTTTAGAAGTCAGCAGCCGACTCGATGACAATAGAGTAAAAGAATGCAAAAGGAGGATAACGACAGACAATTTACAAGACATTTGCAGGTCCCGAACACAAAATACCCGGCCAGCTTCACACCTACTATTATTGGAGCTACAGGACATATACCAACACCATGGATCAAAGCATGAGTAAATTTGAATTTGTGGAGAAAGAACGCAGCTCCCTAATTCATAACAGACAAATAGCCACGATATCTCGAACCTACAAAATCTGTAAAATATTCTTAGGATTCAAAAGATGAACTTTTGCATAAAAGACGAAAATATTTGCTTTTCTATATAACCGTATCAATGGGAAGAGGACCGTTCGAAATTAAGAGAAAGAAAGAGGCCACAAACGTACATGCATTTATACATACATACATGGATATATACATACATACAGACATACATACATGCATACTTATATACATACATACGTACGTACTTATATACATACATTCATACATATATACATACGTACGTACTTATATACATACATTCATACATATATATATGGTGGCTGCCAACTCGTTTTCGAGTACGGCCACTACTTTATATCCATGTAGGAGAACCCCTACCAATGCGCTGAACGAGTGTGACTTTTTAGTCCAGCCAGCGACTTGAAAACTCTGGTACAAACACTACACTTGTGACAATTATTGACACATAGTGCTGGGCCCATGGTACCATGTGACGACAAGTGCAGAGAGATCTCCAGATATAAAGCAATGCCTGTGCTGTGAAGCTTTTATAGTGAGCAAAGGCACTGCACAAAGCCAGTCCCACTCTCTTAACCAAGATGATATTTACCAAAAAGAAGAACAATTCAACATCATTGGATACCATCAGGGTTGCAGGTGTTATATCAGAGTTTTCCTTCTCCTAGAATTCTGCCTTGACAAAGGCTAAGGGGTCATCTCTCCCGGTGATTTTGGATGGCTATTGACTCTTAAGAGCCCCTTTGCCCTTTGACAGGTTTTGTTTTTAGTGCTGCAGGATGTCCAAAGCCACCCTCCTCACCAAGAAACCTTGGTGGGGTTGCCAGTTTAGTCGCCAACGACCCGACCATGAGACAGGTTGTACTGGGATACATGTTACCAATAGCACCAACTGGTGACCTGACATAAACATATATATATACATACATACATACGTACGTACATATATAATACTTACATGGATATATACATACATACATACATACATACATACATACATACATACATACATACATACATACATATATACATACATACATACATATATACATACATACATACATACATACATACATACATACATACATACATACATACATACATACATACATACATACTTATATACATACATACGTACGTACTTATATACATACATTCATACATACATATATACATACCATACACACATACATACATAATATACATACATACATATATATATATATATTTATACGTACGTACATATATACATGCATTCATACATACATATATACATACATACATACATACATTCATACATATATACATATCTAGAGACATACACACATGTATACACGCATACTAAGATACATGTATATGTACCGACCGTGTATATGACTTTAGAGCTATACACACAAATATGTGAGAGAGCTCAGCTACGTAGCATGTGGTTAATGTATAATTATATTCCATTAACTATAAATTTCAATCCATACTATTATTCCAGTCCTTGCAAACATGTATCCTGGTGGATTCACACCAGGGTATCTTGGGCAAATGACCAGAGGACGGACGCCAAGCGTAAATGTAAATCACAATATATTAGACTGAGCTTTCATTATGATATAATAATTTATATATAATTATATATACATACATACATAAATACATACATATATACATACATGCATACATACATGTATAGATACATACATATATACATAAATACATAAATTCATACATACATACATAAATACATAAATACACACATACATACATAAATACATACATACATACATAAATACATACATACATGTATAGATACATACATATATACATAAATACATAAATTCAAACATACAGACATAAATACATAAATACACACATACATACATAAATACATACATACATACATACATACATAAATACATACATACATTTATAGATACATACATATATACATAAATACATAAATTCATACATACAGATATAAATACATAAATACACACATACATACATAAATACATACATACTTACATACATAAATACATACATACATGTATAGATACATACATATATACATAAATACATAAATTCATACATACAGATATAAATACATAAATACACACATACATACATAAATACATACATACATGCATACATACATACATGCATACATAAATGCATACATACATACATATATACATACGTACGTACATATATATATATACAGGCCATAAATCTATACACAAGCACACACACATATGCTGCAGCTAAATGCACTCACACTCACAGACATATATGGATACATGTATACATACTTAATTTCGCATAAGCAGGTAACTAAACAGTTATATAGAAAGAGACTGGGTCATAGAAATGAACAAATAACCCAAAACAATCCAAATACAATTATTTGCTGAGTTTATACGTCTAAATATCAACATAGGTTACACACACACACACACACACACACACACACACACACACACACACACACACACACACACACACACACACACACACACACACACACACACACACACACACACACACACACACACACACACACACATAGTCCTGGGTTCAGTCGAGGTGGGGTAATCACAGTTAGTAAGGTACTCAATACATTAGTAGAGTGTGAACATCAAGTTTTATATAGAAATGGTTGGTTGCTACATGTCTAAAAGAAGTCATTATGATTTCTTTTGAATGAAGTAGTTCTAGTCCTCTAGAAGTCATTAAAATTCATATATATATATAGTTTAAGGAGACAGCAAACAGAGGTACAAAAAGTCTTATTAGTTTCACGCTTTATATTGGAAAGAGGAAAGAGGAAAAAAGCTCGACGTGTCAGGTTTAAGCCCTTCTTCAGGAGTTCAAATAGAGATAGAATCACAATGGAGAATCAGAAAGATTGTCCAGCAAAGACACACAAATGAAAAAATGAAAATGTAAAGGGAAAATATATATGTTCATATATGCTTCATCGCCACCGACGAATACGATAAAGTTCTCCAGAAAGCTAAACAGGATCTAAAAAAAAAACCTTTCCACCGAAGTTATCAAAAGACTTGTTAGATTTCCATAGGAAACTTATAAAATTATAAAATAGTAAAATTTTGAAATTAAATTGTTATAGAATACCAACTACGAGTGAAGTCATTCTTTTCCTTTTTTCAAATATATATAAAAAGTGCTCAATGTTATACAGTGCAGACATGTTATAAAGATAGCTTATAAAATAAGGTGAAGATCCTTAAAAGACGGAAAAAGTAGTTGCCATTGGTAAATAGATAACGGATCTGGAAGTATGGGGTTTCAATTCCATATAGCGGCTGATGGCAACTACTCTATCCCTCTTTCAAGGAGCTTCACCTTATTCTATGGGCTATCTTTATACCATATATATATATATATATATATATATATATATATATATATATATATATATATATATATATATATTTTTAGTAAGTAAGTTAATTTTATAATTTTCTTATTTTACGTCTCTCATATTATTGTTCTGCAACCCCATGCATTGAACCACAAAGTTACTAAGACAAAACCTATATATTTGCTAGCATCGATATGCATCTATATGTATATATATGTTACTAGATATTAATTCTTTATATATATATATATATATATATATGCATGAATTCTCAACGCTTCAAAAGTCGAAAATTCGGCTTCGTACATTGTTTTTATATATATATATACATATATGTGTGTGTGTTTGTGTGTGTGTGTTATGTGTGTGTATGTGTGTGTGTGTGTTTGTGTGTGTTATAAGAGCCAGGACGCCGACGGGTTAGGTCTTGCCGTTTCAACAACTAGTTCCAGTCGGGGGCCCGACTCTTTGTAATATAACCATACTCTACTACCCCACGTATTGAATACTCTTTCAGTAATGGTCTAACCTGTTTCGAACTGAATCCAACTTGATTTATATATATATATATATATATATATAAATTGAAACAAAATGAAAGCGAAATTTCATTTCTCACTCTTAGTATGGCACTTACTTAAATGTAAGTATGCATGTATACGTACATACATATATGTATACAGACGTACAGTAGCATGCATATATATATATATACATATATATATACATATGCATACAGGTACACATACACATATGCACGTATCAGTTTAGCGGCGCTTATTATAACGTCGCTTTGTTCGTTTGTAAACAAACTGAACAGCCTGAATTTATGCCATACGGTGTTAAGGCAACCACGTCACCTTTTTGTTCAACACTGACACAGGAACGATGTACTAGTTTCAAGCTTGTTAGCTATCATCAGCACCGTTTACCCATCTGCCAGATAGTTGAACGTTCGAAAGTATATACTTTCCTTATGAAAATTAACGGCTGAGCAGCCTAATTTGCATATTGAGTGAGTTAAATCGGTCAGGCATACCGAAAACGATAAATTGAAACAAAATGAAAGCGAAATTTCATTTCTCACTCTTAGTATGGCACTTACTTAAATGTAAGTATGCATGTATACGTACATACATATATGTATACAGACGTACAGTAGCATGCATATATATATATATATATACATATATATATACATATGCATACAGGTACACATACACATATGCACGTATCAGTTTAGCGGCGCTTATTATAACGTCGCTTTGTTCGTTTGTAAACAAACTGAACA
>OZ024741.1:53290365-53295365 GCA_964016885.1 Eledone cirrhosa
CGAAAATTCTCCGGAACAAGCTAACATGTTGATTTTCGTCTACGCCCAGAAAGAACACCTCACAACAAAAAGTATATGGTGGCTGTCATCTCGATGTTTTGACAGCAAGGTGTCATTAGACTCTTAGATTGTCTGATTGTTGCTGTCGAAAATTCGAAATCACGGCCAGCCTGTAATTACGTCTAATATTGTATATATATATGTATATATATATATATATATAATGGAAAAATTTGAACAGGAACAAAACAGAGAGGCAGTACAACGAATGTTTATTAATTTCACGCTCTGGAGAGTGGAGTGGTGGTGGGGAACGACGTTTCGGGCATAAGCCCTTCCTCAGGTGAGAAGTGTGTGGGAACAGAGTTCAAAGGGTGTGTAGGGGAGTGGTGGAGAGACATATAGCGAAAGGAAACGGTGCGAATGAAATTAAAAATAAAAATAAAAATAAAGCATGATCAAAATACAAGGAATGAAATAAAATTAAATATAAAACCATGATCAAAATTAACTGAAATAAAAAAGGGGGTAAAACAGGTGGTGGAAGGGTGTGGGGTGTGGAGGGGTGGTGGCGGGTGGAGTGGGGAGAGGGAGACGGGGTGTCCGAGCGGGGAGGGCTGAAGGTGGTGTGTGTGTGTAGGTGTACGTGTGTGTGTGTGTGTGTGGATGTGAAAGTAAGGGTTGGGGGAAGAACGGGGTTGCATGTTCAGGAAGAGGTGTGTGTGTGGGGGGGGGGGGGTGTAGGTCGGAGTGCCTGTGCGTGTGTGGATAGAGGGGTGGGGGAGAGGAATCAGGAGGCTGAGGGTGTAAATATGTGGTGGAAAGCACGTGTGTGTGGGGTTTAATAGTGTTGTGGGCGTAGGTGGCGTGTGGAGAAAAAGTTTTTTTGGGGGTGTGTGTGTGGGTGAGTTATATAGGTGGTTCCGTAAGAGGATGGTTGAAAAGTTGGTAAAATCCTATGGTCTTTAGTGGACTATGTGGTGGTCAAGTTCAGCATACGATTATTCCATGAAGAGATGGTCGGAAGAGGAGAGATGTGGGGGTGAGCGCGCAACAGGAACTGGTCAAGCAGTGGGAGTGCTGTGTGTCTGTTTGTGCTGGGAGGTGATCAGAGGGCATAGCAGCAGTTGGTGGAATGGTAAAGGGGCGAGGATGGGTAGGTGTGAAAGTTGGAGTGAGGAGAGTGTGTGTGTGTGCATTAGTAGAGGTGTTAGTGGGATGAGTGAGTGTGGAGCGAGGGTTTGGGTGGAGCGGGGAGAGAAGGGTGTGTGTAGTTCTATGGAGGGAGTGTGGTGTACTGGTGTGTGTGTAGTTTGATGAAGGGGGTGTTAGTGGGTGTTAGTATACGGGAGGTGGGGAAGGGTTGAATGCAGGTGTGAGTGGGGGTTAGTGGTGGTAGGGTGTGTAGAGTTAGTGGTGTACGAGGGTGTGTGGGTACGTGTGCGTGGGGTTGGGGGGTGTTAGTGATGTTAGTTGCGTGTGGGGTGGGTGGTGTAAGTGGGTGCATGTGTTCGTGTGCTTGGGGTTAGGGGGTGTTAGTGAGGTTAGTTGCGGGGTGGTGGGATGGAGGTGTGGGGGTGAGGGTTAGCGGTGGCAGTAGGGTGTGTGTATAGTGTGAGCGCGTGTATATATGTGCCGGGGGGTGTGTGCGTGTGATAAGGAGGGGGGGGGAGAAGAAGGGAGGGATGTAAGTATGTTAATTGGGGAAGGGTGGTCGGATGAGGGGTGGAGTGGAGTGGAGGTGTTAGTATTGTTAGTTGTGGGGTGAGCGGTGAAAAGGAGGGGGGTGTTAGTGGTGTTAGTGGGGCATAAGTGTGGGGGGAGGGGGGCGGTCGAAGGCTAAAGGAATGAGGGTGGGGAGTTCAGGCCGGGGGGAGTGTGGGTCTGTAAGATGAAGATAGTTCTTTGTTCGACTCTAAGGCGATTGGCGGGTGCTCCGTGGCATTGGAGTAGGCCACAGACTGTGAGATGGCGTGCGGAATGTCCAGGGCCACCAAAGTGGCGGGCGATGGGGGAACTACCACCGAGACGAATATCCCGGAGGTGCTCAGTGAATCGGTCCGCCAGGCGACGTCTCTGTCCGACATAAGTCTAGGTTGGAGGAGGTGCAGCGGAAGACATGCCGGACAGAGAGAGAGTGGCCGTTGGGACCCTGGAAGGTGGTGGTGTTGGTGATGTGGGGACAGGTGTTGCAGCGGGGCCTAGCACAGGGAAAGGAACCGGGGGGGGAACAGAGCGTGGGTTGTGGGGTAGGGAGCTGTGGACGAGGAGGATGCGGAGATTGCGTGCGCGTTTGAAGGAGGGGAGTGGTGGGGTTGGGAAGATGTGGGAGGTGGAGGGGTCGGACTGCAGGCGTCGGAAGAGGCGGTGGATGGTGCGGTGGAGGGGTGGTAGGTGATGAGACGGTGGGTGGGTGTGTGGTGGCGTGGGGTGAGGGTGGTGGAGCGGTGGACAGCACGGGCGCGGGTGAGAGCGGTGTGGACGAGAGAGGGGGGTAACCTCTGCGGATGAAATGGCTGACTAGGGAAAGGGCCTGGGACTCGAAGTCAGCATCTCGGCTACAGAGGCGGCGGATCCTGAGAAGTTGGGAGTAGGGAATGGAGTGTTTAGTGTGGGTGGGGTGGGAAGAGGTGAAGTCGAGTTAAGAGAGGGAGTCGGTGGGTTTGAAGAAGGCGGAGGTGACGAGGGAGTGGTGGGAGGGGTCGAAGGCGACGGAGATGTCTAAGAAGTGGACGTGGGTGGTGGAGATAGAGGTGGTGAAGTGGAGGGAGGGGTGGAAGGAGCAGAAGAAGGAGAGAAAGGAGTCGAGCTGTTCTCGGGTGACGGTCGTGGCTCCGATACAGTCGTCAATGTAACGACCGTACAGTTCGGGCGTGGGGCCGGTGTACTGGGCAAAGATTTAGGCCTCAACATGGCCAACAAAAAGGTTGGCATATTTCGGGCCCATTCTTGTACCCATTCATGTGTGGGCCGGTGTACTGGGCAAAGAATATATATAGATATACACATATATATGTATATATATATATATATATGAAAAAAATGAAAAGAATGACTTCACTTGTAGTGTTAAAAAAGTTTATGATTTAATGTTATAATATTATAATATTACGAGTTGGTATTATAATATTATAACATTAAATGATAAAAATGTCATTCTTTTACCTTTTTTTCAGATATACCTAACATTTTCCAATATATATATATATATATATATATATATATATATATATATATATACATATGTATATATATATATATATATATGTGTGTGTGTGTGTGTATGTATATATGTATGTATATATACATATGTCAGGTCACCAGTTAGAGCTACTGGTAACATTTATCCCAGTACAACCTGTCTCATGGTCGGGTCGTTGGCATCTAAACTGGCAACCCCACCAAGGTTTCTGAGTGAGGAGGGTGACTTTGGATATCCTGCAGGACTAAAAACAAAACCTGTTAAAGGGCAAAGGTGCTCTTAAGAGTCAATGGCCATCCAACATCACTGGGAGAGATGACCCCTTAGCCTTTGTCAAGGCAGAATTCTAGGAGAAGGAAAACTCTGATATAACACCTGCAACTCTGATGGTATCCAATGATGTTGAATTGTTCTTATTTTTGGTAAATATCATCTTGGTTAAGAGAGTGGGACTGGCTTTGTGCAGTGCCTTTCATCACTATAAAAGCTTCACGGCACAGGCATTGGTTTATATCTGGAGATCTCTCTGCACTTGTCACATGGTACCATGGGCCCAGCACTATGTGTCAAAAATTGTCACAAGTGTAGTGCTTGTACCAGAGTTTTCAAGTCGCTGGTTGGACTAAAATGTCACACTCGTTCAGCGCATCGGTAGGAGTTGTCTACATGGATATAAAGTAGTGGCCGGACTCGAAAATGAGTTGGCAGCCACCATATATATATATATATATCACAAAAAAAAAGTGAATCAGTGTTGCGTCGAATGGAATTCATTGGACATATTGCAATCGTTTCTATGGCGACCAGCTCGAGGCACGATCGATGTGATGATCGAACCTGACTCTGAAAATCGCAAGGTCCTCAAATAAGTCTTCATTCGACGAAGCACATTTTTCTAGGAAAATATACTTCGTAGAATCAAGACGTATCTGAGGACCTTGCGATTTTCAGAGTCAGGTTCCATCATCATATCGATCGTGCCTCGAGCTGGTCGCCAGAGAAACGATTGTAATATGTCCAATAAATTGCATTCGTCGCAACACTGATTCTCCTTTTTTTGTGAAATCATACTCTGCTCTATGAGAGCATCGAGTGCTCATACGGCCTTCCGCATACTGTCGCTTTAAGCATCCAACACAAATTATATATATATATACATGCGAGCTTATATGTGTATGTATTGCTTTACCTTTCTTTTCTTCCTAACCTACCCTATTAGTAATCTCTCTGACCACCTCCTCATCATTCTTGTCCTCTCTGTTGCCTGTAAGGCCGTCTCTATATGTCAGTTATCAATGCTTTCATCATGTTATACAATTGTATTCATATCATTTTATCATATCCATTCGAAAGAATCTCTTTATTTATACTCACTGTTTCTTTTTTCGCCGAGTTTCTGTTTGTTAATATTATCGGTAGGGACCTTGTTTCCTTTGATAGATTATCGTCCGAGATTTTGGAAAAGCATGATTTTTGCGTATTTGTCACTCACGTTGGTCTTACATTAGTAGCTTTAGCGTTATAAACGGTATAAGCTACTGATGCAGTATAGATTATTGGTAGACTCCATAGCATTACAACCGGATTACGTATATATAGCGCTGGCTGAAGAAGCGGCATTATTGTTTCTATTATGTCCATGAAATATTTCGTTCCTCATTGTGCTGGTCTGCACACGCACACACACACACATACACACACCCACATACACACACACATATACACACACAAATACACACAGACACAAACACACACACAGACACACAGACATAAACACACAGACACACACACTCACACA
>OZ024741.1:53300365-53305365 GCA_964016885.1 Eledone cirrhosa
CCCTACAAGATTACTTGATCAGATGCAAATACTAGAAAAATCAATATTGACATGACACCTTATATCAAATTCTTTAAAATGGCCATTTTTGGAAAATATAGGCCTAGATACTCGTCAGATCTGCCAAGCCCACAGTAGCACTTGCAAAACTTAAGACCCTCTGGAATGACAAGAACATAACCCTGAGCTCAAATATCAGACTGAGCATTGTTTGGTCATGTCATTCTTCTATGCTTGTGAGTCATGGACAATAACAGAAGATCTAGAAAGAAGGATACAGGCTATGGGAATGAGATGCTTCAGAAAGCTTCTTGACATCACCTACAGACACCGCATTTCTAATGAGGAGATGCAAAACAGAATGTGGCAAGCCATCGGACCCTAAGAAAGCTACTTACCATTCTAAAACAATGCAAAGTGGGATAGTAGGAGTACGTGACAAGATCTTGAGGGCTTGCCAAGACTGTCCTGCAAGGAACAGTACATGGAGAGAAGAGGGGAGGCAGAGAGAAAAAGAGATAGAACAATATCCCGGAATGGACAGGCATAAAGGTGGGTGCAACCATATGGAGGGCGGAGAGGCGAAAGGAATGGAAGTAGCTCGTTGCCAGGTCGTCTGTGGCGCACCAACAGTTCACCACACTACGGATAGGATGAGATGAGAGTTCTAGATATACAATCATTGAATAAAAAGACGGGACCGACGCAAATTACACATACCACACAGACTGGGGCGTGACATTTGTTGCTCCCTCTCCCTCTCTCTTGCTTTCGTTGCTTAATTTCTTTTTTCTTAGTTTTCTTCTCTTCATTTTACGATTCCTGATTGCCATTTATATTGTACAGTTTTTATTTCAATTTCTCTTTAGTTTAATATAATTTACATATTTTATTTATGACTAGCTGGATTACCCTGCGTTGCCCGCGTTACTACTGTTCTTATTAGATTAGAAAACAATAAATATGTAGATATGTTTTTTTTCTTCTCATAATTATTTCAAAATATCTATTTTATAAAAAAAGGATATCAAAATTATAATGATAATAGAATGTAAAAATGAAAATCTGTCAATCTTGAAGCACCTTACGGTAAACAATATTCATTGTGTAATTTTTTTGTTGGTGTACAAAGAATAAATTGTTGCTACACACTCACACACATACACTCACATACATATACTAAGACAGACATACAGACACGCATTCGCAGACACACGCATAGCTTTCACCTCATTTTATTTTGTCAGTCGCTACATATGTGTAGATGTGTGTGTGTATTTAATAACGCTCCTAATGAACTCGCAAACACACACACACACTCACAGACATATGCACATTCAGATACAAAATATGACGTCGTAGTTGTTGTGTTGTTTACTATTGTTTAATCCAACTGAAAATAAAAATGATCACACATACACTCACACACACATACACTCTCACATACACTCACACATATACTCAGACACACACAGACATACATTCACACACACCTATTACTTGTCAGTCACTACATATGTATATGTATGTGTAGATGTGTGTGTGTGTTTAATTCTCTGAGGCCTAACGTTAAAATAAAAATTATCAAACATACACACATACACTCACACACACACATACACTCACACACATATACACTCTCACATACACTCACGCATACACTCTCACATACTCTCACATACGTATACTAAGACGGACACACACACAAACATACATTCGCGCACACCTACTACTTGTCATTCATCACACACACACTCACAGAGACATACACTCTCATATACAAAAGTGATGTTGATGTCGTGGTGGTGGTGGTGGTATAAAATGTTCTTTACTATAGTTCACTATAGACAGATTATTTTAGATAAAATGTTATATTGTTTTAGTTCAAATAAAAATAAAAATTACATGTTGACACTCCCTTGTAGAATTTGATTTGATTTGGTCGAACCGTTTGAGAATGCATAGCAGATAAACAGACAGACAAAGAATCTTATGTATATAGAGATAAAACAAAAATGAGATGATTATTGCAACATTTTTGGATCATATATTTATTCGGTTAGAGCTAACCAGGTGTTAAATAAGAACAAGAACAAGAACAACAATAATCTGATGAAAGGATCTGCGAATGGATAGCTGGAATTGCTAGAAATATCAGTTAACCCACCCCCACACATAAAAAATCTCAAATTGGAAAATGCAGTCCTAGATATTCAATATCTGAATAAAATACTGCATGATCAATGTTAAAAAGCATTTGATCATTCATAGTTCTGCTTGATCAGAGCTGACCTGGGATTAAACAACAAAGCACGAATAAGAGAGCAACTACCTGGTCGATAGCATTACTAGAAACAAGAAAAAGCAGCTATATCTCCGTTGAATCACATTTTATGAGTTAAAGAGGGAAAGGACACTGGAAAAGACAGTACTGCATACACCAGTCCTAAACAAAAAGACAGCATAGTTATGGTTGAAATGCCTTTTGCTGATCATAGGTCCGCTTGAAAAGTGCTGACCTTTTGGGATAAGCAACACCACCGATATCAACAACCCAACAGCCGTAACTACAACATCAATAGCAATAACAACATCAAAAGCTACCACGTGTAAAGTTGCCCTGCCAATAACACGACACTATATTAATGAAGCTACGAATCTAAAGAATAATGAAATATTGGTTCATTGGTTCATTGAAATGATAATTTTTTATTCCGATTCTGTTTTAACAAAGGAATAACTTAAAAATAGTGTGTGGTTAGTTCATTCTGGAAAAAGAAGATAACACATTTTTGTTTTGTTAAAATATTCTATATTATGAATAGGAGGGATGGTGGATTGGAAGTATCGGTAGAGCGTAGGATGATATACTTTGCGGTAATTAGTTACGTCATCCTACATTCTGAGTTCAAAACCCATTGAGGTCAACTTTAACTTTCGTCCTTCAGGGATCGATAAAATAGTACGAGTCAAGTACTGGGGTCGATATAATCGACTTTACACTACAACAAATTGCTACCCTTGTGTCAATGCTAGAAAGAATTGTTAGGATTAGGGTGTTGAATTGTCAGTATGGTATGAGTGTCAGACAAAGCGCTTTATAGCATTTAGCTACGACTCTTTACCATCTGAGTTCACATCTCGCCGAGACCAACTTTGCTTTTAATCCTTCCGAGGTCGATAACATTTTGTAGGAGTGGAGTATTGAAATTGCTGGATTTGTGTTTATATTAGAAATCACTATTATTTCGTCTGTAAAATGCTACCATACCAATACAAATATATACGGTACAATAGTGACACTATCGAGATTTTATATGAACAGGGGAAAAATATATTGTGGCTGAGTATATGGTCAAATATCAGCATCATCATTAACCCATAATTCCTAATAAAGCCATAGGAGCGCCCTTGTGACGTGAATCCAGAATTAAACGCACAGAAACGAGTAGAACCAATACGAATAATTCTATCCGACGTTGTAACGAACTTGCCAATTTAACTGGTCAGTCATGGGCCCCCTCCATCTTCAAGTCTGAATACAGCCGATTTCTTCCAGAGAAGGAGAAGGAGAGTGAGTGAAAGAGAGAGAGAGAGAGTGGGGGGGAGAGAGGGGGAGACGGTGAGAGGGAGAGAGGGATAGGGGATAGGAAAGAGAAATAAAGAAGCAATCGAGCTCAATACAGGGCTGGACTGGTACTTCATTTATCGATCTCGAAGTGGTAGAAGGCAAAGTTGACCTTGACGTGATTTGAACTCAGAGATTAGAAACTAATACCACGGAGCATTCTACCCGACGTCTTAACGATTCTGCCAACTCCACCCGTAACCGCAGTTAATTAAAGGTTTTTAATTAAGTATAAAAATTGTAATGAACATAAAGATGGGCAAAATACTGTTCTGATATTACGACCTTTTACTCTCTGTGTTCAAATTCTACTGAGATTCTAGACACTTTTCATTCATTTTCGGATCGATAAAATACGATCAGTCATTCGAGTACTCGGGTTGATAAAAATCACCTGTTCATCTCACTAGATTAAATAATCAGGTTGAATGATCATCCTACGATCGATACTGAAATGTCAAGAAAATGACTCGAATATTGCTGCAGTTGTTCTTTCTTTCTTTCCTTCTTTTGTAGTTAGTTTTTTTTTTTGTATTCATGTTGTTTTTGTTGTTCTTCTTTCGCTCAAGGTCAGCCCCGAAGGAATAAAACTGCGTTCTAGCCGAGAGGCATTCATATATTTATAATATTCAGTCTCCTATCTTTGCTTAAGAAGATAGGGCGAAATTTGATACCGTTGACATTTCTAACGAGAAAGCTCAATCTCTCGTATAGGCACTATTTCTCTGCATTGTAAACTGAGTGTTACATCATTAATTGCGCATGGATAAATAAATAGTAAGGATAAATAGAATAGAGTTGATATGAGTTGTAAAAACGTAGAAGGCTTGATTAAAAACAAATAATAAAATGTTCTGAAAACAATAAACCTAAAATGAGAATCTTGTAATTCGAAAACGAGACATGTCGTTAAGGTTACTATTTACAGTACCAGTTATATTAAAAGCAAATTTTTTTTCACGCTAGTAGAAAAATAAATACTTATACAGAAAAATACATATGTTTCATGTTAAGTCATACGATTATTCTCTCACATAAACACACACGTGTACCCGTGCAAGAACAGACACACACAATCACTAACAAATAAGCAAACACACACTCACACACACACATATATATAAATATATATGTATATATATATAAATGCATACATATATATATATATAAATACATATATATATAAATATATATATATATATATATATATATATATATATATATATATATATATATATATATGTATATGTATATATACATATATATGTGTGTGAGTTTCTGTGTGTGTGTGTGTGTGTGTGTGTCTGTGTGTGTTATGTATGTATGTATGTATGTATGTATGTATGTATGTATGTATGTATGTATGTATGTA
>OZ024741.1:53307865-53352865 GCA_964016885.1 Eledone cirrhosa
AGGTTTCATGGGCGTTGCGGTTTTACAAGTCCTTGTGTAGCTTCCTTGGTGCCACTCTGTCACGATGTCCAGTGAAGAGTTCGCTGTATAATGTGATACTGGGCAAGCGATGATCTTTCATCCTGCAGACGTGCTCAGTCCAGCGCAATTGGGATGTCAGCATCATCGCATCGATGCTGGTAACTCTGCTCGCTCAAGGGCCTCAATACTGGTGACAATGTCTCTCAAGTGACTGTTGCAAATTGTGCGGAGGCAACGCTGCTGGAAGCGTTTGAGTAGTCGAAGGTGGTGACGATAAGTGGCCTACGACTCCGAGCCTTATATGAGGGTGGTAAGGAGTATGGCTCTGTTCACGCTGATCTTGGTACCCTTCTTCAAGTGTTTGCTGTTCCACAGTCTGCCAAATGCACTATTCACATTGGCTTGTCTGTTGTCGATTTTCCTGTCGATTTTGGCATCTGACATGATAGTGCACACCAGCTAGATGAACTGTTTTCAATTCTATCTCACAAATAGTGATATGCGCAGGGTGGTACACTTCCTGAGGTGCAGGCTGGTAAAGTATTTCCATCTTTAAACTGATTTCTAGCCCAAACAACTGGACAGCCTCTGAGAAGCATGAAGTGATGCGCTGCATGGCTCTTTCTGTGTGGGAAACAAGAGCAGCATCACCTGAAAATAGATCTCAGATCAATTGTTCGAGGGTCTTCGTACAGGCTTGTAGTCGTCGAAGATTAATTAAACTGACAGTATTTGAAATTGATACATTGCTCCTCATCAAGATATTCTTGAAGATGGTGAAGAGATTCAGTGTCATGACACAACCCTGCTTCATTCCGTTGATGATCAAGAAGGATTCTGGGAGGTCACTGTTGAGTCTCATTTTCTTATGTTGCTCTTATTGCAATCGGATGACCATGTTGTAGGACAGCCGAGTCGCTCCATGATCTGCCAAATTCCATTTCGAATGCTTTAGTCAGGTCAACGAACGCTATATAAAAGCCTTTATGTTTTCCCGGCACTATTGGAGCTTGAGAACAAACACTATGTATGCAGTGCTCTTGGCTCTAGAGCTGTACTGGCTCTGTGGGAGGTGTTCGTCGGCAATGGGGATTACCAGTCTGTTCAGTTGAATCCTTCCGAGGATTTTACCCTTGATATGGGGCTGAGTAATCCCCGGTAATTTGAACAGCCTGACTTTCCCCTTTGTTCTTGTACAGAGTGATCATTACTGCATCACGCAGCTCTTGTGATTTATTTCCCTGCTCCCAGCCACAGACGAAGTGCTCGTGAAGTTTAGCATGTAAGGCTGGGCTTCCATGCTTTCAAATCTCAGTTGGAATTTCATCGACTTCTGCTGCTTTGCGACTCATTATCTGCTCTATGTCTTTGTTGGTCTATTCAATTGTGGGAAACTGATCCAGTTACACGTTCGCTGATTGTTGGGGAATGCATAGAATAGACATTGTTTGCATCGCAAGGGCTTTCTCCTGTCGACTTGGAAACTCGTACCACAAGAAGCTCCCTTTCCAGACCTACCAAATCCTCACTGAACCTATTCCTCTCTGTCTCCTATCCATGCGCAAAACATTAAACACATAACATCCACATACATATGCACACAACATAAAATATTGCTGAAAGAGATATTAGTCTTAGAATATCACATTGCACACTAGGTAAGATGCATAGATATAGAATTTTATTTTTTGCATGTTCAGATTTTAATTATTGGGAAGATTTTAAAAGAGACTTAAATATTCATAAAATAAGTTGAAGGCTAAATTGCGCTCAGACATTTACATATTTATCCCATCAGAAGTTACATCTCTCGGCCTCTCAAACGTAAACAATCTATCATATCCGTTGGTAGTGAAATACTTTAAAGTGTTTACGTTTTTTTTTAGATAATTAGCTTTCAACTCAAGTAAAACACATATTACGCATACACATCGATTAGCTTATAAATTAAGTCACACACGTTTCAAAGTTTTCTAGCCTTGAGAAATTCGGAACTCGAAAAAAGGTGCTCTCTATATTTAAACCAAATATATTGGGCTCTCGGTTTTTTTCCATAATTTTGTGCTGGCCTCCGATGAGAGGACAGTATTGAAACGGCTACTCCAATATACAGTGGTGGCCATAACTGGATCCTGAAACCTAAGGAGGCGCATACATGCAGGTTGACCCAAAAGTCACACGGGTTTTAGTTTTTATTAGCTTCCTGAATTGTATGACATTTTGCTACAACTTAAAGGACATAATGGAAATTAATTTGCACTCGTCAATCCTTGTCACACCTCTATATCACTAATGAAAAATTATATCTTTCAAATTATAAACAGTAGCGACCCCTATATATATATATATATATATATATATATATATATATATATATATATATATATATATATATATGAAATTCTACAGGACTAGAACTGTTTCATTCTTGAGAAGTCACCAGGAATCTGACTGTCCAAATAAATCAAGGTCGTGTTTGGTCAGCATAGTTTCTTGGTGATGGTTTCTCAAGAATGAAACTGTTCTAGTCCTGTAGAATCTCATCTATATTAAAACTTTTATACTCTGGTATGTATTGAGTACTTAACTTACCTATATATATATATATATAAATATATATATATATATATATATATATATATATATATATATATATATATATATAATTATTTTTGAAAAGCATTAGAAATGCGCAACCGGTAAAGACTTAAAACTAAAACTGAATACTAACAAATACTTATTTCTAATTTATACTTATTCCTAATTAAACTATTTTTCACTGGGAAAAATTTGTCAGCATTTTCTTTTCCTTTTACACAACTGAATTCATTCGCCTGATATCGGGGTTGCCTCCCTTGCCGATCCCCACGTGGGGTCAGCAATAGTCAGTCCTTGTATTAACATTGAACTAAAACATGTTGAGAAAGTCGCTTCCTTGTTCAATCATCTTACCAGAAGCCTAACATTATTTATGTAAGCGGACAGTAATTGATTTAGGAGCCGCAGAAACACAAATACTCGATTTTACCAACCTTCCAGGGGTCCGGGTAGATTTTCAATCACAGATATTTATTATTTGTTTGACCCGAATTAATTGATCGTTTTTTTGGCTATGCGAATGATTGTTTAACCATCGTCTCAGTTTGTTTGGCCCTTTAACGTTTGTTATAGCTCTGGTTCATCTGAATCATTGAGCACTTGCCACACATCTCGGAGGTTGTTTTTCGTTATTTCGTGGGCCGAAATGCCATTCTTGATAATTTATATTTATATATATATATAAATATATATATATATATATATATATATATATATATATATATATATATATATATATATATATATATATATATATATATATATATATATATATAAATATATTTAAAAAAAAAATATATATATATATATATTCTATCCGACATTATAATAGATGTCAATCCGCTTCCTAAAGACATATATTGCATGAAATAATAGGATGTTTCGTATTGTAAGATGCCTTACAATTACATGGGAAAAGGGAAGTGAAGAATGGAAGACAGCGTAATAGAGAGTAGAGGTGTGTGAATGGGGAAACATGGGCTATTATTTGGCAGTATCGGTAGAGAGTCGGACGCCATGCTTCCCAGCATAGTTACGTCTCTTTACGGTCTGAGTTCAAATCCCGCTGAGGCTAACTTTGCCTTTCATCGTTACGGGGTCGATTAAATAAAGTACCAGTAATGTACTGGGTATTTGCTGGCCTTGTGCCAAAAGTAGAAACAATTATTAGTGGGAGGAGTGAATACATACGTGTATGTGCCTACTTTTATACATACAGAGAAAATACACATATATGCACGCACGCACACACGCACACACACACACACACACACACACACACACACACACACACACACACACATATATATATATATATATATATATATATATATATATATAATATGAAAGATACTATTTATAGTTATGTATATATTATACTATAAACAATTATAGACAGGGAAGGTCAGTACTTTATTACTACCGCATTACCAGTAAGATAAATAGCTCCATGTAAGAACAACAGTTGTTTTACAGAGATATAATATTGAATTCACAAGCATCAAAGTTATGTTTAAAACATTTATTCGCTGACAATTGTTTCTTCCAAACCTAGGCTTGGAATCTTCGGAGCATTTTTAATGTTTGTACACATAATTGACCTCCTACTCAACCGAAGACACATACAGATACATATATATATATATATATATATATATTGATGTTGTGTACAACAGTTTCATGTTTATAGTGTGGAATTGATGCGACATATATTATATTATACTATATTTGTACAATAATTCAAATTAAGATTAAAATCAAAATCAAATTTAAAAACAAGATTAAAAGCATAGGTTGGAATACATGCGACAGATAATACAGATAATTCAAAAGAAAAGTCTAATAATTAAATTAAAGAGATAGTATATGCGTTAGTCATATATAAAGGGATGGAACAAGCAAATGTATCATGCATATATGATTACTGTATGGCAAGGTATTACATAAAATACAAGCACTTTAAGCGAATATGTTAGTGTATTATGGTGGTTGCAATGCGAGGATATTTTCTGTATATTTCAAATTTGTATGTGTGCAGAAGAAGAAAGTACAATTTTCTCATCCATCACATAAGCTACGATATATTTGCATTGAATGTTTGTTATAGTAATGGATTGTGATGTATTGCAACTTAGTGTTATTTAATCCATATTTATATATTAGGGTCCTTCAGCTGCCAGAATTTACAGCGGTTTAATATCCGGAAGTGGGTATGTAATTAAGGGGAGCTAATGCGTCAGGGAGGTAACTAGCTCATTATAATAATTAAATTCATTGCTCTAATAGACATTATATGGTGCCTCAATAGAGTCCCTCATATAAAAAGTTATATATTTATATTTAATTTTAAATACAGTCTACCAAATGTTGGGTAGACAAAAATCTAATTGGACCTTTAATATGTTTTGAGAATCGACTGTATTTAAGGTTAATTTGATACAAATATATAGCACTTTGTATGGGAAATTCAATTTTGGCCCTATAAAATATTGGGTGACAACTTTCTATTAATATGTTATGAGAGAGTAGACTGTATTTAAAATTAAATATAAATATATAACTTTTTATATGAGGGACTCTATTGAGGCACCATATAATGTCTATTAGAGCATTGAATTTAATTATTATAATGAGCTAGTTACCTCCCTGACGCATTAGCTCCCCTTAATTACATACCAACTTCCGGATATTAAACCGTTGTAAATTCTCGCAGCTGAAGGACCCTAATCTATAGATATGGATTAAATAACACTAAGTTGCAATACATCACAATCCCTTACTATAACAAACATTCAATGCTAATATATCGTAGTTTATGTGATGGATGAGAAAATTGTACTTTCTTCTTCTGCACACATACAAATTTGAAATATACAGAAAATATCCTCGCATTTCACCCACCATAATGCGCTAACATATTCGCTTAAAGTGCTTGTATTTTATGTTATACCTTGCCATACAGTACTCATATATACATGATACATTTGCTTGTTCCATCACTTTATATATGACTAACGCATATACTATCTCTTTAATTTAATTATTAGACTATTCCCTTGAATTATCTGTATTATCTGTCGCATGTATTCCAACCTATGCTTTTAATCTTGTTTTTAAATTTGATTTTTATTTTAATCTTAATTTGAGTTATTGTACAAATATAGTATAATATAATATATGTCGCATCAATTCCACACTATAAACATGAAACTGTTGTACACAACATCAATATATATATATGTATCTGTATGTTTCTTCGGTTGAGTAGGTCAAGTATGTGTACAAACATTAAACATGCTCCGAATATTCCAAGCCTAGGTTTGGAAGAAACAATTGTCAGCGAATAAATGTTTTAAACATAACTTTGATTCTTGTGAATACAATATATATATATACATATATACATAAGACAAATTAGGATGACAGAATGAGATTGTTACATAGTTTAATCCGAACAATTGTTTAGATAAAATGCATTTCTTCGAATACGGATCTAGGCAAAAGTAATCATAATGATAATCTTTATATAATAAAGGGAAGAGTGCTGGACTGTGTCCTGTTTATATTTTTTTTATCCCGTTAGTAAAGTAAGTTGGATTACTTTCAATAAATAATGAATCAATAATATATAATGTATGTACTAAATTTCGTAATTGTTGATTAAACATAAACAATTTTATTGCTTATTTCATGATCCACTTCTTTTAAAGGTTTCAAATGTCAACACTTCCAGTATATCGCCACCACTATCAACTATCATATATATATATATATATATAGACAGAGCGAGAAATAAGAGAAAGAAAGAGAGAGAGAGAGAGAGAGAGAGAGAGAGAGAGAGAGAGAGCGAGAGAGAGAGCGAGAGAGAGCGAGAGATATATAGGTAGATAGAGTGATTAGGAGACAGCTATTTATATATATATAGAAAGAGAGAGTGTTTAAAAGAGAAAGATGAAGAGATTAGGATTTCTTTTAACACGCTGACGTGTATGTTTGTGCTTTTGTATGTGCATATACATACATTTATATGTATGAGTATATTACTATAATCGCGCAAACACACACACTTACAAAAATACACACTCACAGACATACATTCACACGAATACACATACTTTCACACAAACACATACACACATACATTTACACAAACACATATACAGGCAAACAATGCTTAACTAATTTTTTTGTTACAAGTTTATTCACAGTTGTATAAAAAATATAATATAATAATGCTTACAGAACGAAAACACAAACAAATATATATTCAAACGGAAGGGAAAGCGAAAAAAATAAAGAGAAAAACACACACTAGCAGGTAATACACACATTTAGGACCACATAAAACAATGGGTAGGCGAAAGTGGTGGACAAACGAGTCACTACCAGAGCAAAAGATAACGATATAGTGAGGAGCACTGGGAAACCTCTCTAATACTGTGCCTTTCTCAGTGTCTGCCTGTCAATCTATCACTCTTAATCTTCTATGTGTGTCGTGTATGTGTTTGGTTTTGCGGAAGGCATCAGTATATTTACCATGATATTTACATTGACGATATCACCATAACCATTGCTGATATCAGTCACTTTCACGTATCAAGAATACATATTGAATAAATGACATCATAGAAGTATGAGAATAATACCATGCAAGTCTATAGTGATATAAGTTCATAGAAATGTGAAGTATTGTTGATATCTACACCGAGACGTCGAGACCACTACATAGAAATTATATGACATCCTATATTATGCCCTCTGTGTTCTACGTTGAAGCTCTCTTTATTTGAAAAGACAGTCCCCCCCCCCCACTCACACACAGACAGACATACATGCACACACACACACACACTTATACTCTCACCCATATACACATACAACTTCAGCACACACATACAAGGTCCAACTAATAATGACTGCAGTGGTTTTAATCATAAGCCTGTTCTATCAAAGATAACCTACAGTTATGCAACAATGAAAAGAAATACACCAACAAAATGATTATTGTCCTTTTCATATGTCTGCTATCCAGCTTTGTCTTTCTTCCACTAGGTTCTTTCGTCTTTCATTTATTGGATAAGGATATATCTCCTGTGATTCTGTTTCATTGCAGATTCCATTCGGAAAATCTTTTCCGACAGTTGGCGAAGTGGAAGAGTTGTCAGAGCGATATATTTTCGAATTTCTTTGAGTTCAAATTCCACTAGGGTTAACTTTCCCTTTCATCCTTCCAGATTGGATAAAACATAGTACACATCCTGATCAGGAAATTGGTGGAATTGTTAGAAAATTGAAAAAGATGTCTTAGGTCAATTATTCTGGTTCTGTGCATTCTGAGTTCTTGCTAAGTAAACTTACTCCATTTTCCGGTTTAACGCAAACACATAGCATCTTGATTGAATTTTGCAAGATCCCTCTATGGCAAGCATTCGGGGTAGATCAACAGTTAGAGAATTATTTACTAACTTCCTGTTTCGGAAGCTGTGAAAGAAGAGATGGCTTTAAGTTCTTCTCCTTCTCATTTGACCACACTTATCCCCCGAAGAGCTCACGCCAGATGAGAGGTTCCATTGAGATCGCTTTATATATATTACATCACCATAAAGAAAAACAGATTGTTTGGTATCTATTTTTAGAGGCTAGAAATAATCTAAGCATTTTTTATAGTTGTTTATCTCTCCTTTATCGAGCAGATGAGCAACCAAATGCGATCCATGCTAGACAATCACATCTAATACTAATTAATCGATCTGTATCGATAAGTATATTTGGAGGGAGATATGGATGCTGTTATTAATAGATTGAGGGAGCAGCGAATACTATGCAGCATTTATCTATGGCCCTTTACGCCTTGTGGTCGATACAAATAAGGTACCACTCACGTGCTGGGTCACTGTAATCGACCTTCCTTTCCAAACATATTGCTGGCTTTGAGCCAATGCTAGAGATAATTATTAGTAGGCTGACTGGTTACATATGTATTTCCATCTGTTGTTTGTTATACCGAAGAAAGAAATTCGCATTCTAATAGAGATTTTACCTGGGGTAAGTGGGCGATGTATTATCAACCTTTGATAATTATTTTTAAGTTAACGTGACCCGATGGGTCACAGGTGGTCAGTATATATATATATATATATATATATATATATATATATATATATAAATATATGTATATATACATACACACACATATATATGCAGATACAGAGAGAGAGAGGGAGGGAGAGAGAGGGGAGGAGAGAGGGAGGGAGAGAGAGAGAGAGAGGGAGAGAGAGAGAGAGGGGGAGAGAGAGAGAGAGAGAGAGAGAGAGAGAGAGAGAGAGTGGAAGAGTAATGGGTAGAATCCCGACCAAGGAACAAAGCACTTTCGGTTTGGCGCCGCCGAGATTATACCTATCTTTATACACTCTGCACTTGCCCATTATTTGGACCCTTTTCAGTCTCAGCACCACAGGCTATCTCTCTCACCCCCTCTCTCTCTCTCACCTCTCTCTCTCTCTCTCTCTCTCACACACATCTCTCGCCCCCCTCCCTCCTCTCTCTCTCTGTATATATATATAACGTAAAGTTGCTGTAGGTTCACCTAGGAGAGCACGATGTTTAGGTTCACGTCAGTAGCGAGGTGTAGAGCTAAACAGAGGGTAATGTAATAATAGAAGGACGATTTGTTAAGCCTTCATAACGTTTATTGATTGGTGACGCGCGTTTCAGTATTGATCAGCTCAAGGTTCGATCAATAGCTGATTAATAGTGAAACGCGCGTCACCAGTAAGTAAGCTTAACAAATCGTCCTTGTATTATTATTATTATTATTATTGGTGGACTAGCAGTATCGGTAGAGGGTCGGTCGCCATGGTTTGCAGTATAGAGTTACGTCCTTTTACGGACTGAGTTCATATCCCGCCGAGGTTAACTTTACCTTTCATCCTTACGGGGTCGATAAAATAAAGTACCAGTAATATACAGGGTAATTGCTGGACTTGTGCTAAAAGTAGAAACAATTATTATTACTATTTTCATTATATATATGACTCGGAATTTGCGTTACGTTTCGCTTTTTCTACCCGCCGAAATGCGATTCTCGCTGAATATATATTCATATATTTATATATATATATCCTACATTCACTGATAGACATATACATACTTGCATAAACTTTATAGCCATAGAAAATGTGGAGGTAACATTGGTGAATGTTTAAGAAGTACCTTTTGCAATTAAGTTCAACGTTTGAAGAGCCCGTTTTCGATCAAACACTTACGAATCTAATTAGTTAGATGGGTACTGTTTGTCTGCACACCAGATGGACTGTGTAAGTGATCTTCAAATGCCAGTCTCCTCAGACAGTGTCACGCTGAATCAGCCTGAAAGTGGCGTTTTCTGTAGAATGCTCAGCTAATTGAAGGTCAAAGTCGAAACCGACAGAGGTCAGTTTCACGTAGAATAAGTGGTAAACTTACCTGTCAAGAATGAGGGTTCACATTGAAGGTTTTATCAGAGGGAAAAGCCCACCCCCCAATTTCTGCGAATGTATTCCCTTGCTCTTGTATTTTATCCTTGTATTGTAAGATCTGCAAATTAGATAAAGATAGTAAAGAAATATTAGTTAGAAAATTAATACACACACACACATACAGACAAATAGTCACACACACACACACACACACACATATATATATATATATATATATCTAGGGCGGGTAAAATTCCCGAGATCCATGGACGAGTTCGCTCCAGCGGTCACTGTTGTTCATCATCGCCACCATGTCCTGCGTCTCCCAGAGACCAGTGTCTATCCTTAGGACATCAATATATGTGAATATATATATATATATATATATACAAATATTATTTCAGCGTGATCGAATTTCGGCAATGGTCGAAAACAAAGCGAAACGCAATATCCGAGATATGCGGAAAGCGCTCAATGGACTAAAAAAAAGACCAGAGCAATAAACATAGGTTATAGAGGCCAAACAAACTGAGAATGGCGGTCAAGAAGCCATCAGCCACCTAAGCCAAAAAACGAAGCAAGCCAAACAGGTCAAACAAAAGAATTTACCTGCGTCTATATATATATAGACTAACCATATTTATTCACTGAACCAGAACAATTCTCCCATCCCATTTCTCTTGACCATTATCTTTTGCTTGTCATAAAATTCTCTAAAAAGGCTACAGAATAGATGTCCAAATACGGCGCGAAATTTAATGAAAACTTGTTCACGTGACAGCGATAATTTCATTTATAACCAATATAATTACGTTTATTAAAAAAAGGCTTCGTGAGCGCCTTTATTTTAAGTAAAAAGAAATTCAAACACTCATATATGAAACAACAACCTGTGCGCCCCCTCCCCTTGTTTGAAGATCTTTGTAACGCGAACTGGCGCGAAATTTATTATAATTATTGACCAACCAATCAAATTACTTCTCGAAAAACCTGGCATTTCGAGCCACTTTTTCCATATAAAACAAGTAACATTCAGTGACCAACCAGATGTGAGAAAAACTACAGACCCTCCATCGCAACTCTACTTTTGAAAAGCAGAAGAACTGCGAAACCGGTAAAGGAACCAAATAAATATATATATATTTTTAAAATATAAGACTCCAGTTGCATTTTCGATTTCATCTTTTTTTCTTTATACTTTCACTCGTGTAGGACACCTCGGTTATTTTTCATTCTATAAAAAAAAAACCGCACTTTCTAATAATATATATATATATATATATATATATATATATATATATATATATATGAAATATAAGAATCAAAGAACTGTTCAAAACATTATTGTGCTTACAGCTGTTTCCTCCAAACCGAGGTTTGGATTCTTCGGAGCAATTTATTAATGCATGGACAGTTATATGACCTCCTTTTCAGCCGAGAGACATACCAATACATATTCAAACATTGATACATATTCAAACATTGTGGGTCAACATTCATTACAGAATTTAGAGTGGCAGTACACACTTCGAGATTACATTTATATTAATAGGTACAATCAAAAATCAAAGATATAGGTTAAAGTACAACATGAAGATAAGTGGTTATATAGTGCAAATGTTATATGTATGGCACGCATGTGCGTCTTGTTTATATAGTGTGGCAGAGAGATATGTGTGGTAGAGGCACTTAGGTAGGTAAATAAGAGTGTTAGGTTGGTAGATCTGGTGGCAAAGTCTTTATATGATTGATATAGTCTGTGTGTGGAGAAATATTATAAGCATTAAAGATAGTGCAAGCATTAAAAGTGTTATAAGTATTGGAGATGCACAGCGCAGGGATGTCAAGAAATTCGTGTACTTCGGCATTTTCATGGTCAAGGGAGTGTATATTTCGATTATATGCCTTTCACATAATCGACGACAATCCAGTTAGAGATCGTAGTCTGGTGTTCTTTAGTTCGATACAGGTGGTTGTTACGTTTCGAGAAACGCCATTGAATACCGGAAGTGTGTGTGTGGCTAAGGGGAGTTAATGCATGCGGGGAGGTAACTCTGGGGTTTCTATATCTAGCCATTAAAATGTGTCCCAATATAGACCCTAAATTCTATGGTGAGGTGCACCTTCCAAGAGAGACTTTTAAAGCATAAAGTGTACTAACTATAGAGTAGTTTAACTAAATTATGCTGAAGGTGATCATATTATTATTAAGGTGGATTAACCCATCTTAAGGTGCTACAAATGGAAATTATAGATGATGAGCGAGTATTCTAAATTAATGATCTATGTGGTTGTAGTCTGCTCATATGACCAGGCGCGGTGATTGCAGGATTGCTTCAGGACCCAATGATCTCTGGTAAGATCTGGGTCATCGCTTGCTACATTGGATGTCGAAAGATTAACTGCTCCATATCGTTGAGCTGACATATAATATTGCCAATATGCTAATCAAAGACCAACTCCCCATGTCAACCAAGAACATACCAATACCATCCAGGAATACATATGAGAAATTGCTGATCAACAGTGTAAATTCATTTATCAATAGAGTGAGATGGAGGACATTCCATTATGATAGAAACAAATCTAACAACTTGAATAATACTAACAATTTTGACTCCTTCGGCTTTAAAACCTTTAAAAGCCCCCCTCATAACACTCTACTTAACTCCTTTGAAAATGACCTAGTTAAACTAGTTAAGAACATTAAATACAATAAGCACCATATTAGAAGCAACACCTTCTTAAACAAACTTAACACTTCTATTAGTGGATTCAAAACTAGTAATAAAATTATTGTACACGCAGATAAAACTAATAACATATACAGCCTAGATTATATTACTTATAGAAAGTTTATATATAATGAACTACATAAAAGCTACAAAAAAACCACCTTGAAAAACTTAGAAGATATTAATGTAGAGGGTTATAATATAGTGTCTAAACTAGGACTACAGAGGCATACACAACCTTTCACTCCGAACCCCCCTAGATTCTCTCTGAAGGACCATAAGGAGAACTTCATCAGCAACCCCACGATAAGACTTATCTGCCCTTCCAAGTCCGACATTGGTATTATCAGCAAGAAGATTTTGGATAAAATCATCCCACAAATTAAACACAAGATACACCTTAAACAATGGGGAAATACGGGTGAAGTAATTGAATGGTTTAAGGATATCAAGAATAATAAGAACAAAAAATTTATTCAATTTGATATCAATTCATACTACACCTCTATTTCCCCTATCCTATTAAATAAGGCACTTATCATGGCCATGACCAATAGCGACCTGACTAGAGCCCAGGTTGATGTCATCCTTGCGGCCCGTAAAACCATAATCACCTTCGAGGACCAACTATGGACACGCAAGGATACGCACAACAACTTCGACATAACCATGGGATCTAGTGACTCGGCGCAGGTCACTGATTTGGTCGGCCTATACCTCCTCAATGAAATCCATAAATACCTCCCTTACCTCAACGGTGGTTTGTACCGCGATGATGCACTTCTACTCATAGAATATAAAAAATTTAATATAGAAAGAACTAGAAAACAACTGCATAAGACATTCAAAAACTTTAACCTTAGTATCACCATGGACAAAAACACTAAAAATGTTAACTTCCTAGACGCCACACTATACCTAGACTCAAAAATATATACACCTTTCCATAAGCCTAATGAGAAACTTATTTACGTAGATACCAAGTCTAATCACCCTAGATCAATATTAAACTCTATCTCTAAGGGGGTGTCCAATAGAATCTCTAGTCTGTCCTATGACGCAAACATATTTAGCAAAAACTCACAATATTACAATCAAGCATTAGCTAGCTCGGGCCATAATATAGAAATTGAGTTCCTATCTAAGAAAACACATAGCTACAACATAATCTCGCACAACATGTCCATGAGGAAATCTAATAATAGGAATAGCAACCACAAGTACACCAAAGCGGAGGGTGCCACAGGAAGTAACCATTACCATGGAAACTACTGTGAGGCCTTAGGAGGAAGCAACACACCAAACACTAAAAGCAAAAATAGAAGAAGAAATAATACATTTTTCAACCCTCCCTTCAACCTAAATGTCTCCACCAACATACCTAGGGCTTTCTTCTCACTACTAGATAAAAACTTCCCTCTAGGACACAAGTACCACAACCTCTTAAACAAAAACACCATTAAAATCTCATACTCTACGACGCCTAACTTAGCATACCACATAGCTAGCAGCAATAATAGTAAAATTAGTTCTTACTTCCAACAAACAAAATCACAACGGGATGCAAACCCTCTAAATACCACTGTAGCAAGCAATAATAGCAACGGCAGTAACAATAGAAATAACACTAGTATAAGTAATAACACCAGGGTTGCCAACCCGAACACCCAAAATCCTATATCCACCACACAGACTTCCGCATTGCATTATAACCAGCGGACTAACGCACAGAATAATTGTAACTGTAGAGCTAATAGAACCTGCCCTTTAGATAAAAAATGCCTAACCAAGGATGTCATATACTCATGCACAGTCACGACTAATAACTCTTCAGAAACCTATGTAGGCTCCACTTCTAACTGCTTCAAAATCAGATATAACTCGCACATCCACTCGTTCAAAAAGCACAGCCTAGCCAACTCCACCTCACTTTCTAGCTACATACACTATCTAAAATCTAAAAATAAACCATACACACTCAAATGGGAAGTGATAGGCAGCGCGACCTCGTACAAACCACCTAATAAATTCTGTAACCTCTGTATACTAGAGACACACAATATTATCTTCTCCAACCGTAACCTACTTAACAAAAAATCTGAGGTGTTTGCAACTTGCCAGCACCGCCTCAGACATTCCTTCCAAAACTTTAAGCCCTATATATAGCAATGTCGGACTGGAACCTAACACCACATCTAGCATCAAACACCAGAGACACACCCTATACTACATACCCAACACTAGCTGATCCATTATAACACAAACAACGACATCCCTCTGGAACCCTTCGCAGGGAAAATACCCATTTATACCTCTACGGCAGGTGAGACAACATCCACCCACTTGGACGGCACTACACCGCTCTAAGGGTAATTTGAGCATGAATTGATCGGTTGGATGGTGTTGGGCAGAGGAAACACCTTCCTTAGACAGATGTAAAATGATTTAATCGAGTAGCGCTGTTGACCAGTAGGACCGGGCTGCTGAGCGCAGTGAGTGAATGCAATGCAACTGCCGTGCGGGTTGTACGTATATGGATGATCTGACGGTCAGAGAGGGGTCGCGAGGACTGCGGATTGACCTTTGGCCTGCCTGGGGACGATTATCTTTCGACATCCAATGTAGCAAGCGATGACCCAGATCTTACCAGAGATCATTGGGTCCTGAAGCAATCCTGCAATCACCGCGCCTGGTCATATGAGCAGACTACAACCACATAGATCATTAATTTAGAATACTCGCTCATCATCTATAATTTCCATTTGTAGCACCTTAAGATGGGTTAATCCACCTTAATAATAATATGATCACCTTCAGCATAATTTAGTTAAACTACTCTATAGTTAGTACACTTTATGCTTTAAAAGTCTCTCTTGGAAGGTGCACCTCACCATAGAATTTAGGGTCTATATTGGGACACATTTTAATGGCTAGATATAGAAACCCCAGAGTTACCTCCCCGCATGCATTAACTCCCCTTAGCCACACACACACTTCCGGTATTCAATGGCGTTTCTCGAAACGTAACAACCACCTGTATCGAACTAAAGAACACCAGACTACGATCTCTAACTGGATTGTCGTCGATTATGTGAAAGGCATATAATCGAAATATACACTCCCTTGACCATGAAAATGCCGAAGTACATGAATTTCTTGACATCCCTGCGCTGTGCATCTCCAATACTTATAACACTTTTAATGCTTGCACTATCTTTAATGCTTATAATATTTCTCCACACACAGACTATATCAATCATATAAAGACTTTGCCACCAGATCTACCAACCTAACACTCTTATTTACCTACCTAAGTGCCTCTACCACACATATCTCTCTGCCACACTATATAAACAAGACGCACATGCGTGCCATACATATAACATTTGCACTATATAACCACTTATCTTCATGTTGTACTTTAACCTATATCTTTGATTTTTGATTGTACCTATTAATATAAATGTAATCTCGAAGTGTGTACTGCCACTCTAAATTCTGTAATGAATGTTGACCCACAATGTTTGAATATGTATCAATGTTTGAATATGTATTGGTATGTCTCTCGGCTGAAAAGGAGGTCATATAACTGTCCATGCATTAATAAATTGCTCCGAAGAATCCAAACCTCGGTTTGGAAGAAACAGCTGTAAGCACAATAATGTTTTGAACAGTTCTTTGATTCTTATATTTCATATAACTGCTCTGTAAATCATCTGATGTTTTTACATTGAGCTACTTAACTTACTGGTAATAAGGTAGTAATACATTACTGCCTACCACTATTTAGGGTGTGTGTAAAATACTTACAACTGCTTAAGGTTTTGTGTTTACATAACCATAAATAGTATAACTAATACTATATATATATATATATATATATATATATATATATATATATATATATATATATATTTATTTGTATGTATATAAGAAAAGCGATTAAGTTCAATTTACTAGTATTTATGCTATATTCTGAATTGACCTATTACGCGAGTATCACAGATGCTTGGCTCAAGTCCACCAATAGAAGTTATAGACCCGATCCTAGCATCGAAAGGTGATTCAACAAAATTAAAGTGTTTTTAATTATATAAGTATTTGAGTGTGTAATCATGCCTATTTGTATGTATTTATATATATATATATATATATATATATATATATATCAACCATGGCGACAGCGACAGCTTCAGTATATTTGTACATTGTAATTATATGTATTGTTAAGAATTCCGTTGTTTCCCATTTTCTTATATATATGTTTCTATGGCTACGTTCAAAAACATAATTGTTCAGATGATCGGCCTCTAATTTGATATCTGCTCCTCCATCTCCCTCTATGAATATATATATATATAGTGTGGGTGTAATTTATGCTCACACAACACACACGCCCGAGGATTGTATATATTTATATATATAAGTCTAATGTCTATCTCAAGCCACCATCAGGCCAGTGCTTATCCCGGTTTCCATGGCGTCAACCGACTGAGAGTATATATATATATCCCATGTACATCAATATATATATATATATGCGATATTTTCATGTGTACGTCTCTATTTATAAAACAAACTTTGTATTTTATCTGATGAAAGCGTACCAATGTTGTCTTGGTACCCTTGAAATATATATAATAAAATAAATATGGTTTTATAAATATAGTTTCCATTTATTTAATATCATTGTCTATATATACATATATATATATATATATATATATATATGCATGTGTGAGTGTGTGAGTGAGTGTGCATATGTATGTATATGCGTATGTCTATGCGTTTATGCCTGTGTATTTAATTGTGAATGTATGTGCGTGCGTGCGTGTGTGCTGTGTAGTATGAATTACATACACTATATATATATTCATAGAGGTAGATAGAGAAGCAGACATTAAATTAGAGGCCGATTGTAGCAATTATGTTTTTGCACGTTGCCATAGAAACAAGTATATATAAAATGGGAAACAACAGAATTCTTAACAACACATATAATTACAATGTACAAATATAGTGAAGCTGTCTCGGTCGCCATCGTTGTAACAGCTGTGTATATGTAAATAACTGTATTGTTATTTAAATACAGCAGTTCTACTGATACACATCCACACAATAAGTATTCACATACAGCCCACTCGCAAACACACACATATATATATGTGGTGCCCCAACATGGCCTCAGCCGGATGGCTGGAACAGGTAAAAGAGTAAAAGAATATATATATATATATATATATATATATATTTATATTTATATATATATACAGAGAAGTTGTGGTAAGAAACCAGGTGGACCATAACGCACCAGAGTACTTGATACTTAGGGTAGTAGAGTGGGTAATAGGAAAAGAGTCAGGACCCCAACGGCTGAGCCCCGTCCGGTTCGACAGCTAGATCCAAAATGGGATGTAGCTGTTGAAACGGCTGGAGCTCCAGCCGTCGGGGTCCTGACTCTTTTCCTATATATATGTATATATATATATATATAAATAAATATATATATATATATATATATATATATATATATATATATATATATATATATATATATGTGTGTGTGTGTGTGTGTGTATGTGTGTGTGTGTTAGTGTGGCAATATTTGTAGGTGTAAAAGAGAAAGAGGAAAACAGTACTCAGTCGGTCAAAGAGCAGAAATATATTATTTATTTATGTTCATACACTGAACAAACGCGGTCAAATTTGTATCAACTATATATACTTGATAGCGTAACCAATAAATACCGAAAGGCCAAATCTAACACCTATAACATGATTAATGACTAGACCAATGATATTGCCGCTTAGCGGAATGTGATGCCTTCAATTACCCTGGAGGATCACAAACATGATTTCACTAACAAGCTTACTTGTAGATTGATAAATCCTTCAAGCACAGAGTTAGGACTAGGTAGTAGACAAATTTTAGATTACATCAATACTTGTCTTATTTAAAACACCAATCTGTATTAAAACACCAGTCTGTGATGTAAAGTGTTTTACCTTGTTAGTTCTACTGTGTAGAATTAGCAATGCCATGCTGGATCTTTTTGGACGTATGTAATATTCGGCAACAGGTAAATATATCGTTTTTCTTATAGTAGGAAACACAACCCTTTCTGAAGATCGGCAAATTCTGGTGGAAAGAGCTATCTTAATTAATTAACTATTTAATTGGGAGGGTCAATTCTGTTCTTTTGTTCATGAAACTGCAGTAACGGGAACATTTGTTGAGCCCTCTCATTTTAGGTCACTTGAAAAAAGGAATCTACTCATAGAGTTAGATGCTTGTGAAGATTCTTTATTTTAAAGTACTTTACTGCGATCTTCCGTTTGGTTAGTTTGCGCTTTATTTAAGATATTTCTATATTTATATTTACAAGCTTCTCTAAATGTCATTCGAAGCAATCTAATTTATTGAGAAGTAAAGTATATATATATATATATATATATATATATATATATATATATATATATATAACCAAAGATTAATATGGTTCATTGATTACTCAATGAATATAGTTTTACAATAGATTAAAAGCACTCTACAAGAAGTTTTCTGGAGTTATTAATATTATTCAGAATATTAATAAATGAAGACATTCACATAATCAAAATATGTTTTATTATATATATTTCGAAGGTACTGTGTTGTTTTTTCAGTACGTCCTCGTCAGATAAAATACATGAATTGATGTATGACATACCTCAACGGTCTTGATGGTTCAATTCCAGTATTGACAGTTGAACCATCAAGACCGTTGAGGCATGTCATACATCAATTCATGTATTTTATCTGACGAGGGCGTACTGAAAAAACAACACAGTACCTTCGAAATATATATAAATATATATAATAAAACATATATTTTGATTATGTGAATGTCTTCATTTATTAATATTCTGAATAATATATATATATATATATATATATATATATATATATATACATATATATAAGTTGAAAATGAACGAACAAATCACAGGAGGCAATTGTACAGTTATATTAGTTTCATATATATATATGTGTGTGTGTGTCTTTGTGTGCATCATATGTACATTACGCATACACACGCTCGCATATATAAATCGTGTGTGAGAGAGAGAGAATATGTTCAACACAACGTATGTATTGCTCCAGAATGACACTGAAACTTCCTACCCTACGTGTTCCTTCCACTGGCTTCATTTATCTGTCTTCTTTCGAATCAGGAAGTTTCCTGTCATTCTGCTTCATTGGATATCACATTGACAAGACTTTCTCTAACCAACCAACATTCTATCAACCCAATCTGGTTGGCGTACTGCAAGGTTTACTTAAGTCACCCGCACTCTTACTTCCACTTCTGTATCAACAGCCATTATTGCTGTTGTTGCTGTTATGGACTTTGCTATTATTTTGACCTTACAGTTTTGTTGTTGCTGTTGTTTGACTGTTGTTGTTGTTTTGACTGTTGCTATTATTGTTGTTGTTATTGTTGTTGTCACTGTTGTTGTTATTGTTGTTGTTGTTGTTGTTGTTATTGTTACTGTTGTTATTATTGTTGATGTTACTGTTGTTGTTATTGTAGTTATTACAGTTGTTCCGGCTCTTTACTTTCGGAGTTCAAATCCCGCCAAGGTCAACTGTACCTTCCATCCTTCCGTGGCTGATGAAGTAAAGTACCAGTAGACAACTGGGGTTTAAATAATGGACTTTCTCCTTCTCCCGAATTGTTGGCTTTGTGTCTAGAAATTGCTAGTACAACTATTGTTGTTACTGTTGCTGTTAGTATTACTATCGTTGTTATTACTGTTGTTGTTATTACAGCTGTTGTCACTGGTTTTCTTGTCACTACTGTTGTTACTGTGGTGATTGGTGTTGTTACTGTTGCTGTTGGCATTACTGTTGTCGTTACTGTCGTTGTTATTACTGCTGCTGTTATTGGTTTTGTTGTCACTACTGTCGCTGCTGCTATTGCTGCTGTTGTTATTGTTGTTGGTGGTGGTGCTGCTGCTGCTTTTGCTACTACTACTACTACTACTACTACTACTACTACTACTACTACTACTATTGCTGTTGGTGCTGCTGCTGCAGTTGTTGCTGCTACTACTGCTGCTGTTGTTGATCTTGGTGCTGCTGTTGTTGCTGCTGTTGCTACTGCTGTTGTTGTTGTTGTTATTGTTGTTGTTGTATCTGTTTAGGTATTGTTATCGTTGTTGTAATTGTTGCTATTGCTATGAGATGTTGCTGCTCTAGTTGTTTTTCCCGTTGTTGTTTTTGTTTCGGTGGTCGTTATTATTGTTGTTGTTGATGATGATGTAATGTTATCTTCTGTTGCTGATTATGTTGATGATGCTGTTGTTGTTGTTGTTGTTATAACATATCGATCACACAAATATATCCGACAAGGAACAACAGGAAACATTACCAAATCGCAAAAAAGAATGGTATGGGGTGGGGGTCGGGATGGTGGTGGTGGTAGGTGACACATATCCACCCTTTACCAATATTTATGTTTTTTATATTGGTTTTCTTCATTTTCAGGAACCCACATTTCACTCATCATTTCCACATGAAAAGAAAAGAAGAGAAAAGAAAAAAGAAATATAACTAAACTTACCCCCCCCCCCCCATCTGCCCCGCCAAAAAAAAAAAAAATTTCTTCACCTTGATTGAAGAAGAAAACAAAATAACTTTCTTCTCTTTCTTCTTTTAACACATCCAATCAGAGAGGGTGATTGGCAATGTGGTGTAGAGAGTACAAACCCATTACATTATAGATAGCGGGGAGGTTACGGTGGTGTTGTTTGGTGTTCATTATCCACTCTTCAGTATATCATTCCAGTGAGGGATTTTTGATACATCCGTTAAAACATCGGCTGCATGTGTTTGTGTGTAGGAGTTTGTCTTCAGTATGTATGTGTTTGTGTGTAGGAGTTTGTCTTCAGTATGTATGTGTTTGTGTGGGGGTTTGTCTTCAGTATGTATGTGTTTGTGTGGGGGTTTGTCTTCAGTATGTATGTGTTTGTGTGTAGGAGTTTGTCTTCAGTATGTATGTGTTTGTGTGGGGGTTTGTCTTCAGTATGTATGTGTTTGTGTGTAGGAGTTTGTCTTCAGTATGTATGTGTTTGTGTGTAGGAGTTTGTCTTCAGTATGTATGTGTTTGTGTGGGGGTTTGTCTTCAGTATGTATGTGTTTGTGTGTAGGAGTTTGTCTTCAGTATGTATGTGTTTGTGTGTAGGAGTTTGTCTTCAGTATGTATGTGGTTGTGTGTAGGAGTTTGTCTTCAGTATGTATGTGGTTGTGTGTAGGAGTTTGTCTTCAGTATGTATGTGTTTGTGTGTAGGAGTTTGTCTTCAGTATGTATGTGGTTGTGTGTAGGAGTTTGTCTTCAGTATGTATGTGTTTGTGTGTAGGAGTTTGTCTTCAGTATGTATGTGGTTGTGTGTAGGAGTTTGTCTTCAGTATGTATGTGTTTGTGTGTAGGAGTTTGTCTTCAGTATGTATGTGGTTGTGTGTAGGAGTTTGTCTTCAGTATGTATGTGTTTGTGTGTAGGAGTTTGTCTTCAGTATGTATGTGTTTGTGTGTAGGAGTTTGTCTTCAGTATGTATGTGTTTGTGTGTAGGAGTTTGTCTTCAGTATGTATGTGTTTGTGTGTAGGAGTTTGTCTTCAGTATGTATGTGGTTGTGTGTAGGAGTTTGTCTTCAGTATGTATGTGTTTGTGTGGGAGTTTGTCTTCAGTTTGTATGTGTTTGTGTGCGAGTTTGTCTTCAGTATGTATGTGTTTGTGTATAGGAGTTTGTCTTCAGTATGTATGTGTTTGTGTGTAGGAGTTTGTCTTCAGTATGTATGTGGTTGTGTGTAGGAGTTTGCCTTCAGTATGTATGTGGTTGTGTGTGTTTGAGTGTGTGTGTGTTTGTGTATTTGTGTGTGCGTGTGTGTGTTTGTGTGTTTGAGTGTTTGTGAGTGTTTGAGTGTTTTTGTGTGTGTGTGTGTGAGAGTGTTTGAGTGTTTGTGTGCATTTGTGTGTGTTTATGTGTGTTTCTGTGTGTTTGAGTGTGTGTGTGCGTGTGTGTTTGTGTGTGTCTGAGTGTGTTTGAGTGTGTTTCTGTGTGTTTCTGTGTGTTTGTGTGTGTGTGTGTGTGTGTTTTGTGTGTTTCTGTGTGTTTGAGTGTTTATGTGTGTTTGTGTGTGTTTCAGTGTTTGAATGTGTGTGTGTGTTTGTGTGTGTTTGAGTGTGTTTGTGTGTGTTTGAGTGTTTGTGTCTGTTTGAGTGTGTGTGTGTTTGTGTGTGTCTGAGTGTGTTTAAGTATGTGTGTGTGTTTCTGTGTGTTTGAGTGTTTGTGTGTGTTTGTGTGTTTTTGAGTGTGTTTCAGTGTGTTTCAGTGTTTTAGAGTGTGTGTGTGTTTGTGTGTGTTTGTGTGAGTCTGTGTGTTTCTGTGAGTCTGCATGTGTCTACTTGTCTGTCTATGTTTGGTACTGTGTGCACACGAGTCTCTCGGTGTAGGTTTCTGTGTATGATTTTGTGCGTGCGTCTACTTGTACGCATGTGTTTGATTGTATGCGTGCGCGCACGTGTCTGTATGTCTGTTTGTGTGGGCTTGTTTATGCGTGTGTATGTGTGTGTGTGAGTGTGTGCGAGTGTTTTTGTGCTTGATTGTGTTTCTTCGTGCGTATGTGTTTGGATTATGTCTGTGGATATTACTAGTAAATACCCGTGTGTGGTTGTGTGTGTTTGTGTGTATGTGTACATATGTGTGTATGTGTGCATATGTGTGTGCATATGTGTGTATGTGAACCCCTGTCTACTTTCTGCGTAGTTACTAAAATAATAGTGCACTTAGATCAATAAGAAAGGTTACGTGTATTAAAAATAATTTTCCGTGCCTTTCTACACCAATTCGTTTCTGTAAAGCTGATTATTTTCCTTCAACATGCAAAGTGGGGAGGTGAATGGATATGAGGTTGTGTAATTTGTGATGTTGTTTACTAAGTAGTTATAAAAATTTACTTTACTGCATAGTCAGGAAGGATTATGCAGCGCATATGACGTTATATGTATAATCAGGAGCTCCGAGACTGGTGGGAAGATGGAAGGAAGTTATCTTAAAATGTTGTTCGAATTCCTGCAACGGAGTGAACTCTGCTAAAGTTTTCAAAGTATAGAAGTGTGAAACAGGTCGACATATACAGTCCCTCACGCAAAAGAACTTAGGGCAATAAAGATTGCAAGGGGACTCATTCGACGCTCTGAAAATTTCAGAAATCCAATTTTAAATTGGTAAAGGAAGAACGTGAAGGGAAGGGGATGGCAAGAGCTCTGGTGTCTCAGAAGAGAGGGGAGGACTGAATGGGGGGGGGGGGCACAAGACGGACAAGACGGCAAAAGCATTCCCGCGGACGATGGCAAGTGACACCCGCTGCAACAGACAAGCAGCCTGATGAGGCTCCCTCCTCAGACGGGCCGCAGACGTTCCGATCTTGGTAATATATTTCATCGACTCTCCATTAAGAGTGAAATGCAAAGTTGAAGCCAAAAGCGTTTGAACTCAGAGAGCTGAGTGCAGAACTAAACACTTCACAGGGAATCATTCGATGGTCTAACAATTCCACAAATCCACAGTTCTAAACTCTGACTTTATTTCATTCCCCCCCCCCCCCCCCCCCCCCCCAATAAAAAAAATAATAATAATAATAAAACAAAGTATGTATGGCAAAGTTGACTGCAGCAATATTTGAACTTAGAGAGCAGAAAAGAAAAAAAACTAATACCGCAAGGAATCTCATAAATTCTAACGCCATTGTCAATGTATTTTCAATCATTAAAAGGGAAAGTTGCGAGGTATTCGAATATTAAATGTCATACGCACATACTTTATATTAATCTCTGGATTCTCAGTTCAAATTTTATATCTTCTCTTGCCGATTTATTATTTCATTAAATACAAAACATCCGTAAAAAATATTATGGTACTGGTTTCAGGTGCGGGACTAAAGCCATGCCAGAACAGTGTATATATCGATATCGGATCATGGTCTATCACATGGTTGTTTTATCGGCCTTGTAAGAGATGAATGGTAAAGCCAGCTTTCGTGTAAATGAAGATAATGCAAACAGAATTAATTATCATTGGGTAGTTTTATCTGTCGTATTGATTGTTACAGCGATCGCTCCTCTATATACACGAGTACACATATATATATATACCTGTTATATACACACAAGTACACATATATACATACCTGTTATACACACACACACACACACAAGTACACATATATACATACCTGTTATACACACACACACACACACACACATATATATATATATATATATATAAAAGAAAATTTCGCTCTACATGGCTGAATACAATAAATGTAATCTGAATTTTTCGAATATTAATAATAACATTTGATTCGTTTGCAATTATGCAAACAAGCCTCAATTTTATAGCCATGTCAGTAGAATGAACACTTCATTCTTGCTCTTGTGTTGCCATGCGAAAAGAACTGCAGACACTAATGTTTCTGGGTATCACCCTTCATCAGAACAGCTCCCTGTTCACCTGCCAAACTGTCAGAGCTAGTGAAAATATATGCTATTTTCAAAAATACGCAGTGATTGATCCGCCTGATTTGCATATTAGCAGACTGGCTGATTAGTCACATCTGCATATTAGCAAATCCACTGATCAACCAGATTTGCATATCAGCTGACTGGGCAGTCAGTTTCCTGTATACGAAGCGTTCTGTTCCCATGCCAACACAATAGCAAGAATGAAGTGTTCATTCTACTGACATATATATATATATATATATATATATACACACACATACAGATGTGTGTGTGTATGTGTGTGTGTTTGTGTGTTTGTGTGTATGTTTGTGTCTGTATTGTTAGTAACTATAGCTTGTAAGCTACTGTAGTTCTGGTACCACCCTCATATATATATAGAGAGAGAGAGAGAAAGAGAGTGAGAGAGAGAGAGACAGAGAGAGAGACAGAGAGAGAGAGAGAGAGAGAGAGAGAGAGAGAGAGAGAGAGAGAGAGAGGGGGGAGAGAGAGACATATATATATATATATTCGTATATATACATATGTGAGTGTGGGTGGGATGGCTGTTGAAAGTACTTGTACCTCTAAGAATCAAGAATTGTAGTTAAAACTTTATCGTAGGTAATTGAACGTTCTCAATCTATAGTGGCTCGTAATTACTTCGCTGGTTTCTTCGGTCTGAGAAATTGCAAGAAATGTAGTTGGCACTTATTAGAAAGGCAGTAGTATAATGGAGTAGACTTACGTGTATGTGAATGTGAATTTTATTTGATGGTTTAATTGAACGATTTTGTATACGCTGAGATGAACGTAGGTGGATAGTCAGACATAAAGTTGCTTTGCATAAAATAGAATAAATTTGAAAAACAGAACAAAATTTGAATTATCGAAGCTCTGGGACTGTTTTAAATTTGAAAAACTGAGAATCCCAAACACCCATGTTTCCGTCTCTAATGATAATTTAGGCGGCAAATAGGTGGAGTCGTTAGAACGTCGGATAGAATGTATTTGTCCCGGCTCTCTGCACCCTGTCTACGAATCTCGCCGAGGATATATGTGCCTTTCATCCTTTCGAAGTCGAAAAAAGTACCAGTCAAGTAATGGAGAGAATTCTTCCTCTACATCTTTTTTTATTTCTTCTCTATCTGTCTCTTTCTTTCTCCCGATGAAATAAGCTGTATCCATAGCTGGAGAGGGGATGGGCTCCTTGAGGTTAAATGATACCCAAGAAAAGCCGTTTGTCACTACAGTGCCCTTACGACTCCAGCAGAAATTACGAATCTATACATACATACAATGGAAATGTACCCAATTTTCCCTAACCCGAACACTAACCCCAACTCCAAACTTAACCCTCATTTATCCATCTATTATATAGAGTGATCGAGTATTGTTTTCGACAAATATTTTCTACGTTTGTCATGCTCTCATTTTCAAAAGAAAAAAAAAACTTCTTGTCAGCAATTGAGCTGGTACCTGATTAGTTGGGAGATGTAATAGTTAACAATAAAGTCTATACGCGCATGTTTGTGATTTCAGATCTAGCTATAGGAAGAGCTGTAGCTTATTAGTGTGCATCATTGTGGGTGGATTACAATTTGTATATTGGGTAATGGGCAATACAAATATGTTTTACAGTAAATGGTTGTCATACAAGTTAGGTTCAAACCTGCCTATCTGTTGCATCACTAACAGGAAATGTACTTCCGTGTTGATTGTGAAAAGGTTGTTTATTCTCTTGTTAATATTTTAATAACTTGTTAGTAAGAACACCGGACATTTCGTTGATCATATGCATTGTTTACGTCCAACTATTTTCACTCATAAATCTTTGGTCGAACAAACAAGTCTTTGATAGAACAAACAAGGCGACAATGTAGTTGGGAGGGCCGTGGAGAAGAGTACGAAGACACGCTTTTTGGGGAGTCCTATTAGAAGCAACAAATTCCAATTGATCCAGCTGAAACACCATTCGGAACAAACCGAGCTCATGGATGTTATCAAATCATCTTGCTCGTGGTGTACCTCGGGATCCCCTGGCAATTTGCAGTAATTCTTTCCTTGGGATATTCTAACCACATGTTAGTAGTAACGGAGCTGTGATCCCCCCATTTCGAAAAGTAGTGGGTCTATCTGGAGCAACTTCCTGGCATCCAAGCTACACACCCTATTGAGTAATGTGACTTCAAAGAATATGATGGTGAATAAATGCGACCGAAATGGGGTTCCTCAGAAATGTTTTTTTACCTACACTACTGCATAAAAACGACAGCTACAGCTTTCAAATTTTTTCGGGTTTAATTTACTAATTTAATATACAAAAACTTTAAAAGATATTGTAAGAGAAACGCATAAAGCACAACAGTTCAAAAACTATTCTTTTTGATGTGAACAATTTTTTTAGTTGTGTAGCATACGAGTGACATGTATATCAAAAATAAACATCAGATGTTTTTTTTTTCAGTTCTTTATCTATTACCTATACACACACACATATATATATATATATCTCTTACATATAGATATATAGATATACAGATATATACGTATATATAAATATATATATATACATGAATATATATATATATATATATAGAGAGAGAGAGAAAGAGAGGGGGAGGGAGAGAGAGAGAGAGAGAAAGAGAGAGAGAGAGAGAGATGTAAAATCCCGACTATAGCGCCAAGCGGTTTTGGCAGATCCCCCTCTCTCTCTCTTTTTATATATATATATATATATATATATATAAATATATATATATATATATGTATATATATATATATATATATGTATATATATGTATATATATATATATATATATATATATATATATATATATATATATATATATATATATATATATATATATATACATACATATATGTTTAGCGGTGATATCAGTGCAAGTCGTGGAAGATCAATTGGGTATATGCAGATCTGCGGCAGGTTTAATAAGACGGCGTTTGTGATTTATTTGTCTGCGTGCCGATAGCGTTCAATCATGTGTTGTACGATTGATCGGGAAGCAAATACATGATAGAGAAATTGATGATAGATTGGGAAGAAAGAATGGGAGCGAGAGAGTAAGTGACAGAGATATATGCATGTTTATCAACACATCTATACATATTTATACACACATACATATATGTACGAACATACAAACATGTATATATATATATATATTGGCATATGGTTGGACAATACATGTGTCCCTTAGCGCCTTGTGCGTGTAGGAACACATATCCTATTATTACTTACCTCCTCTATGTTGAGAAAAAATTTGGTCATTCCGACTGCTGCTAGCGATAGTGGTGGCCGATTGACCTACCCCCTCTGCCTCTATCTTTACTTTCGGCCCTTGAAAAAATTGATTCCACTTCATTTACTCTCATCTCGGGAACAGTTTTGGATAACGCTAGTTCGTAATTTAAATTCAAGAATTTTATATTCTTCGAATGAAAAGAACCTTCTGACGAGAATCTTTCTTTGCAACGAAGGCCGTATGGTCTCCGTTTATTTTTGAGATTGGAAACCGATTCGGTAAAGGTAACTATAGTAAGTAAAGTTAATTTTTTAAAATTTATTTTGAAACTTTTTCATTATTTGCTAAACCTTGATTATATATATATATATATATATATATATATATATATATATATATATATATATATATATATATATATATATATTGATGTTATTTAGTAGCAATCGAAATCTCCCCCTTCCCCAATTGACACTTTATAATTAATACTACTGCACCAAATGACCAGCCCTGTCCACTGTCCGGTTGGTCAAGTAGAGATTAAAATTGGCACTCCCAAAATTCTTATTTAGATTTACTCATGGTATTCTCATTAAAAATCCATTATATACTTGTTTAGCAGTAAATTATTTTACCATCTGTCATATACTATCCCCTCTGTTCCTTCCTCTTTTACTAATATAAATACTTCAATTTTTCTGATTTTATCCAGTTTATCCAAAATCTCTGAAGAAGTGACAACTGATTATACATTTGCTATCGAATACTTGCTAACATTATATGATTACGCAAGCAGCGATACATAGGTATTCGGTCTGTTACAGAAACATATGTCAATACCTAATAAATTCCTTTTTTAACAAAAGCACTTTCATTTTATATTCATCCTTTCTACATTTCTCCGGAATATAATTTATACTCGTTGATCAAACCTGCACGTACGCTGTTCATCTCTAACGTGACGATATATTATCACTACATTATTGATAACGTGAAATTTTATATATATATATATATATATATATATATATTTATATGAGCGGGGATGTGTATATGTGTGTATATAGAAATATATATATATACTTATATATATATGTGTATATATATATATATATATATATATATATATATATATATATATATATATATGTGTTGAAGTTTATGTTGTATACTCTCTTGCGAACAATACCGTTGTTGTTAATTACACGTTGTCAGAGACTGTCAATGGTACACTCGTTCGCTGCTATTTCCTTATCAATGCAGGTATGTTTGACATGCTTTTCAAGTTACAAACATGCATGTTGTATGTATTGGTAAAGTTACTAAAACGTATTTGTGCTTATTCGACCCTACATCGATCCTGTAATTTTATAATATCTGCTCTACACCATGACTGCAAATCAAATTATAATGTGAATTTCAGTCGATCTGAAAATCACACTCGTTATGAGGCGTCATGCAGTAACGGTGGGAATTCTGGAATGTCCGCCTCTAATATAATAAATACACACACATGGAGACACACACACGCACACACACACTCACACACACACTCACGAACACACACTCACACACTGATACATACACACACACACTCACACACGCACAGACACACACTCTCTCTCTCTCACACACACTCACACACGCACAGACACACACTCTCTCTCTCTCACACACACACACACATATATATATATATATACATATATATATGTATATGAAATCTTTTACTCTATTATGCCAAAGTAATGAGTCTTGTTACTCTGGATTTTCAGTGTTGTACCCAGAGGGTCATCAACTAAATTCATAAGTCAGGACACATAATTATTATCTGATGAACCCTTCAGTTCACAGAATAAACCTACGAGAAAGAAAACTTATTACTAAGCCATAATATGTTTTTGTGTGTGAGGAGCGAGAGACTTCTAGTCATGATTAAGACATCCCTCTAGAAGATCACTCTGATATAAAAACTTCGACTTCGTTTGCACCAATAATGTAGACCAGTTCTACTTTGTGGGTATATGAATTCGATATTCATAGAGCGGGATTGCACCCGTGTAAATTTCCTATCCTCATTTAAAAAAGCTTATATATATATGTATATATAAGAAAGTAAGAAAGAGTGATAAGGAACCAGGTGGACCATAGGGCACCAGAGTACTCGATACTTAAGGTACTAGAGTGGGTGTTCAGATGTAGCTGCCGAAACGGTCGGAGCTCAGCCGTCCGGGTCCTGACTCTTTTCATATATATATATATATATATATATATATATGGGGTAATAAGTTATCATTATAGGCAATCCAGTTAGAGGTTGTGAGTACTCTGCGTCGTGGATAGTTTTAACGTACGGCTTTGTTTAACTCAACAAGATGTTTCCATAGTTAGGCAGCGAGTTCGCGGTAATTCCTATGTATTTTATACTTGGAGTAAAGTAATAATAATGAAAGATTGAAGAGTAACATGGTTGGTTGTATAACAAGGGGCTTTAATTAAGGTATTGACATTTGTTTCATTGATCAGGTGAGTCTAGAGGCCGCTAATCGCTCGAAGATGCGTCACTCGATCTCCATTACATTATTTACCTCTGATCAACTCCTCAGAATACAAAAACAATTCACACAAGGCAAGATATATATAGAGAAATAGCGTATAATCAAAATAATAAAATCAATAATAAAATATATATGATAAATAGGTAGAGAAGTTAGAGATGTAAAAAGTAAAAAGTAAAAGATGAGAAAAAATATACAGTAAAAAAGTAAGAAAATGGAAAAATAATACAAATATAATGAAATATAATGAAATAAGGATAAGTGAGAGCATGTAAGTATAGAATATGATAGTGGTGAGTAAGTGTCCTTGTAAGGATTTTGTGGTGGGGGTTAGTGCTAAGATGAAAAGTCATATTCGAAAATACATAGCTACGTGTAGAGAGTCTGAGGTAGTGACAGATAAAAGCAAAAGCAATAAATTAGAGATTAATTGGGAGATACTAGTATGAGATCCATTATACGCCGTGAACTACACAAAAAATACAAAAAAAACAACAACAGAATTTACACTCGCTAGCATTAATAAGGAAAGACTTAGCATAGTAAAAACTGAAAATATCTGATAGAACCGAGCCTCTAACCCATTGTGACCCCACATTTAACCTACCCAGAAAAATTCAGACCTTACCTCGGACGAAATTAAAATATTACTAGCTGCTAGGAGAACTATCATTAAATTCAAAAATAGTTACTGTAACGAAAAAACAGACAGAATAGCATCGATATCACAATGGGATCTAACGACTCAGCATAGGTAACGGACATGGTGGGAATATATATAGCGCACAACTTACATAAGGAATTCAATAACATTCTAGGGAGTAATTTATAGATACGATACACTCCTTTTAGCCAAAAACTTAAATAATCAAAACATGGAAAAATTACGAAAAAACACCAGAGTCTTCTTCAACAAACTAGACCTAGGTATCACTTTCGAACTTAACTCTAAAAAAGCTAACTTCTTAGATGTAACACTCAACCTAAACACAGGATTAATAGAGCCATTCCATAAAAATAACGAGAATCTAGCCTACATTAGTTATTACTCAAACCACTCCCGATCCATAATTAACTCCATAGCACATAGTATATCCCTCAGAATATCCCGCCTATCTTCTAACCTAGAGATTTTTAACGAACATGCAAACTATTATAACATAGATTTACATAAGGCAGGACATAAAGCGGGGCAGGAATACATTCCAAATAGAGACATCAGCAATAAACCTAACAACTACACTACCCACACCTATAGAAATAACAAACATAGGACTAAGCATAGAATTAGACAACGAGCACCAAAAATAACTGAACAGAACACTAATATAAAGACCCCTAAGAACTATAGAAGATCCAGAGATAGAAAATACCTATGGTTCAATCCAATATTCAACTCCTCTATCAAAACCAAACTACCTTCTACATTATTTAAGCTAATCGACAAACACTTCCCTAAACTACTCAAATGCCATAGAATCTGTAATAGAAGAACAATCAAACTATCTTACTCTACTGCAGCCAACATAGAATGACACATACATAAAATCAACCGCAAAAATATCTCTAAAGAAAATAACCTACCAACATACACCATAGCACCAAATACAAAACGCAAACACATAACAACATCGCAACCACAAACACATCGCAACCACAAACACATCGGGGCGCATCACAACAAAAAAATAAATGGCCAAAATCTCAACCCACCCACAACAACATACAAAACCGCAACAGAGAACCTGCACACAGAAAAGCCTCCAACTGTAACTGCCACCTACCGGATAAGTGGCCACTGCAAAATAGATGCCTGGATTCGAGTATGGTGTAACTGTGTACTGTAAATTCAGGCAACTCTACTTGGCACTACATAGGTTCATCGGCTGGGGAGTTAAAAAAAGGTGGTATGTCCACAGACACTCCATGAAGAACCATAGACTGGAGAACTCTACGACGCTCGCCAATAAAATCTGGCAGCTTAAAATCACAAACCAGGAATATAGGATTAGCTTGTCAAAATCATCGGAAGCAAGGGCCTACAACAATGGGATGTCCCACTGCGGACTTTGTAATATGGAGCTATTCCATATTTTAAGGTACGATAAGATGCTTCTTAACAGCAAAATAGAAAGATTAATTTTCTGTAGGCATAAAATAGCTACCAAGTTCACAAATTTCAAACCACCGTAATTCGAGCCAGCAATCCCAAAATTAGAACTGAACCACCTGGATTTTAACGTATGGAAAACACACCATCACACCGCTATTAGCTCTCAAATGGCCAACTGATCACTAGATCATAAATCTCTTAACATCTCTTTCACCCTCTCGACCTGAAACCGCATCAACCCCATTAAGGCAAGACAATCAGCAAAACATTTACCACACGCATTTGTCAAACATCCCTTCACCATCCACCCTTAGCCCTTGGATCTCATACTAATATCTCCCAATTAATTGCTTTTTCTTTTATCTGTCACCACCTCAAACTCTCTACACGTATCTATGTATGTTTCGAATATGACTTTTCATGTTAGCACTAAACCCACCACAGAATCGTTATTTGTACACTTACTCACCACCACTATCATATTTTGTACTTATATGATCTCACTTATCCTTATTTCTTTATATTTGTATTACTTTTCCATTTTCTTACTTTTTTACTGTATATTTTTTCTTATCTTTTACTTTTTACTTTTTACATCTCTAACTTCTCTACCTATCTATCATATATATTTTATTATTGATGTTATTGTTTTGATTATACGCTATTACTCTATATATATCTTGCCTTCTGTGAATTATTTTTGTATTCTGAGAAGTTGATCAGAGGTAAATAATGTAATGGAGATCGAGTGACACAACTACGAGCGATTAGCGGCCTCTAGACTCACCTGATCAATGAAAAAAATTGTCAATACCTGAAATAAAGCCCCTTGTTGTACAGCCAACCATGTTACACTTCATTCTTTCACTATATATATATATATATATATATATATATATATATATATATATATATATATATATATATATATATATATCTTTAAGTCGTTTGGAAGCCTCGACAATGCAAATGGGTAAATCTCTGGGTAACAAGGTCCGGTGGTGGAGAGAGAGATGTAAGTGGGTGTACGTTGAGATGCGTGGTGTGTATAAGATGTGTGAGATGTGTAGAATGAAGGGAAGAGTATAAAGGATAAAATAAAAATAACAACACAAGAGAGAGTTACCTTGGGGGAGATTTAATAGTCCCTATATATTTCGGATTCACATCCATCAACTGGGGGTTTTTTTTCGGGGTGAGGGAAAAAGGTTGTCTGTCGGACAAGTCCGGAACGCGTCCTTCGCTGTTTATTGTTTTGAATATCTGAGGTATTTGGCAGAGCGCGCGTGCGCATGAAACGGGGTCGGTCGTACAGAGGTCAGCGGCTGAATGAGGGAGTGCGATGGCGCTAGCTGTCAGTCCATTCTCTGCCTGTTTGTTAAATGTTACTGTGTGTGTGTGTGTGCGTGTGTTGTTGTCTCGCTTGAGTGCGTGTGTGTGTGTGCGTGTGTTGTTGCCTTGTTCCTCTGTATTGGCAATGTAGTATGTTCGTATGGTGGAATGCTACTGTGTGTGTGTGCGTGTGTGTGTGTAGTTGTCTGTTTGCGTGTGTGTGTGTGTGCGTATGTTGTGTGTTGTTGCATCGCTTGTTAACTTAAACCAGCCATCTCATTTCGCTTCTCTCTCATCGGTTGTTTATTTGCGGTTGCAGTCGTTTGATAAAAAGCGCTTCCTTGATATGTAACGTGCCGACGTTTCTTTTCACACACACACGCACAAACACACAGTAGTATTCCACCATACGAACATACTACACTGCCAATACAGAGGAACAAGGCAACAACACACGCACACACACACACAATCACGCGCGCTCTGCCGAATACCTCAGATATTCAAAATAACAAACAGCGAAGGACGCGTTCCGGACTTGTCCGACAGACAACCTTTTCCCCCACCCCGGAAAATCCCCCAGTTGATGGATGTGAATCCGAAATATATAGGGACTATTAAATCTCCCCCAAGGTAACCCTCTCTTGCGTTGTTATTTTTATTTTATCCTTTATACTCTTCCCTTCATTCTACACATCTCACACATCTTATACACACCACGCATCTCAACGTACACCCACTTACATCTCTCTCTCTACCACCGGACCTTGTTACCCAGAGATTTACCCATTTGCATTGTCGAGGCTTCCAAACGACTTAAAGATATTTACTTATTGTTCCACAATGCTTCAAGCAAACTTCAATACTCTCTTATATATATATATATATATATATATATATATATATATATATATATATATATATATATATATATATATATATATATATATATATATATATATATGCATATATAAGAAAATGAGTTGTTTTCTTTTAAATGAAAAAAAAAAACGAGTTGTCCTACACGAGTGAAAGTATAAAGAAAAAGTATGAAATCGAAAATGCAACTGGAGTCTTTTTAAGCATATTTATTTGTTTCCTTTACCGGTTTCACAGTTCTTATGCTTTTCAAAACTAGAATTGAGATGGAGGTTTTGTGGTTTTTCTCGCATCTCGTTGGTGTTCGAATGTTATTTCTGTTTTATGTAGGAAAAAAGGGGCTCGAATGATAGGATTTTTAGATAAGTAATTTGGTTGGTTGATGACTGTCACGTGAATAGGTATAATAAATTTTGCGTCAGTTCGTGTTAGAAAGTTCTTATAGTATTTTCCTTTAAAAAAAGGGGGAGGTTATTTTTTTTTCATATATAAGTGAAATTTGGTTGTTGATGCTAGTCACGTGTCTAAGCACATCAACGTTCGCGCTAGTTCGCGTTTGAAGGTTCTTTATTGTCATTTTCACTTAAAAAAGTGGCTCAAAAATGTTTTTCTTTTATTAATATAATTTGATTGGTTTTGACTGTCACGTGAATAAATACATTAAATTTCACGCCAGTTCGTATTTGGGGGTTCTTTGTGCGGTTTTCACAGTCACATGATTTGTCATAGAGAGTTTTGTGCCAAACAAGAGATAATGGTCAAGAAAAAAGGGATGGGGAGAATTGTTCTGGTTCAGTGAGTCTGGGTGATGTGCTGTGTTGTCAAAATTCAAACTTTCTATTGAAATAAATTGAATGTTTGTATCGGAAGTGGTGGTGGCGGCGAAAGGGTAGAAAATAGAGATATATGATTCCATTAGTAGAAATGGAGAAGGGAGTATGTGTGTGTATGGGTGTTATATGTGTATGTGTATGTGTGTGTGTGAGGTATTGTTAGCATATATATATATATATAATATATAAAATAAATATATAATATATATATATAATACGTATATGTATAATACTCTTTTACTCTTTTACCTGTTCCAGCCATCCGACTGAGGCCATGCTGGGGCATATATATATATATAATATATATATATATAATATATATATATATATATATATTCATATATGTGGGTCATCAGCATGTGGAAGGCCGATATTGTCCGCACTACTAGAGAGAACTAAAGAAAACTAACTTTCGCACGTGTAGACATAAGGGAAATGCGTGCGCGGGGCAGTAAACGGCATGTCACCGGTTACTGTCTCCCGAATGGTAGTTTACTTTAGTTCTCTCTAGTAGTGCTGACAATATCGGCCTTCCACATGTTGATGACCCACCGGGCCGAATTGGAACCCACTAAAATGGCGAAACATTCTCCTGGTGAGTGTGTACATGTGTGATTTAGGTGAGGTTGGTTTCTCATTTTAATTTCTACTTTTAATTTTAATGTTTTTCCTATGCCTCTAGTAGCTTATATTCTCTTCACGCTGGTGGTTTGAAATTCCTGTAAAGAAAAATACACTCTTCTGTGTCTTTCCCCTCTATACATTGTATTTTAAAGTGCCCAGGATAACTCTTTCCTTTGAGCTCATTTAATTACAGGATTATACGCGAGTCCTTTGCTCCGTTATTTTATTATATATATATATATATATATATATATATATATATATATATATATATATATATATATATATATATATATTAGAAAGTGAGGTTTTTTTTACAAAATGAAAAATAACCGAGGTGTCCTACACGAGTGAAAGTATAAAGAAAAAAAGATGAAATCGAAAATGCAACTGGAGTCTTATTTAAAAATATATATATATATTTATTTGGTTCCTTTACCGGTATCGCAGTTCTTCTGTTTTTCAAAAGTAGAGTTGAGATGGAGGGTCTGTCATTTTTCTCAGATCTGGTTAGTCTCTGAATTGTTACTTGTTTTATATGGAAAAAGTGGCTCGAAATGCCAGGTTTTTCGAGAAGTAATTTGATTGGTTGGTCAATAATTATAATAAATTTCGCGCCAGTTTGCGTTTAAAAGTTCTTCAAACAAGGGGGGGTGGGTCACAGGTTGTTTTTTTCATATATGAGTGTTTGAATTTCTTTTTACTTAAAAAAAGGGGGCTCACGAAGGCTTTTTTTAATAAACGTAATTTGATTGGTTATAAATGAAATTATGGCTGTCACGTGAACAAGTTTTCATTAAATTTTCTCGCCCTTATTTGGAAATCTATTCTGTAGCCTTTTTAGAGAATGTTATGACAAGTAAAAGATAATGGTCAAGAGAAATTGGATTGGAGAATTGTTCTGGTTCAGTGAATATGGTTAGTTCGCTGGGGTGTCAGAATTCAGATTTTCTATTGAATAAAGAAAGTAAAGATATTATAATTATTGACCAACCAATCAAATTACTTCTCGAAAAAGCTGGCATTTCGAGCCACTTTTTCCATAAAAAACAAGTAACATTCAGAGACCAACCAGATGTGAGAAAAACCACAGACCCTCCATCTCAACTCTACTTTTGAAAAGCAGAAGAACTGCGATACCGGTAAAGGAACCAAATAAATATATATATATTTTTTTTAAATAAGACTCCAGTTGCATTTTCGATTTCATCTTTTTTTCTTTATACTTTCACTCGTGTAGGACACCTCGGTTATTTTTCATTTTGTAAAAAAAACCTCACTTTCTAATACATACCCACCACACGAAGACCGAAAATGCCACCAAAGTCTCAACAAAACAACAACTCACTGAACCAGGATATCTTAAATGAACTCAAAGAGATTTCCTCTAAACTCTCAATTTTGACCAACAAAGTGGACCAAATACACATCTATAAAAAAGACCCCACAAAGAAACAGAAAATACCCAAGAGACGAATATTACTCCAGCATTGACTAAACTAATCGAAACCATTGAAACAGCAATGCTCCAAATGCTGGAACAACCATTAGAACCCAATCTACGAGATGTCCACTCAGTGAAAAACACCCTAATCAACATATGGACTCAAAAGCTCACAGCCCGCAAATTCGCCCTTTGGAATCTTCTAAAAAATAATGGCAAGGCAGACATATATGAAAAGTGACTAAACTCTACCCCAATCATCCTCCCCCCAAAACTCCAAATAAAACCCATCCCGAATGAACCAGAAAACCAACAAAGACTTAGGGAAAATATGGCGTTAGAAGAATTTAAAATAGAAATAGAACTGTTGCGATTAAGAGCCAACTCCAACGAAGAAAAATTCAAGTCACTCGACCAACAGATAGACACGGAAATCTCAAAGCACTCTGAAGGCCTACTCTACGAAAAAACCTTAAAACTTTGGAAAGAAAACTGTGAGGATTAAGAACTAACATCCCTCCAGCGATGGGAAAAAACGCCACCTGGTTCAACAACAACGAAATGGACTTCAAAAATGAACAACATACAGGTAACCCATTTTTAAAACAAACTAAAACTCACACACCACATGCACAACAAATAACAAAAAAAGTAACAAAACGTCCAACATACCCCCAGCAAAACTATAACGTTAATCCCAGAAACCATAGACAAAACTATAACCCTACTAACAAAAACCGAAGATCCCCGAACACAAAGCAGGAACCGATCCGCAGATCACAACCCCCACAAAACCTATTCCAAAACCGTAGACCCCTGCCCACACAGAGCCTGTTCCAAAACCGTAGATCCCAACCCACACAAAGGAACAGAATTTACAACCCGGACTATCAACAAACCGAACCTCAATACGTCCGAAACTTCTATACAACAACAGGAGAAATACCATTACAACAACAGGAGAAATACCATTAGAAACTTCTATACAACAACAGGAGAAATACCATTAGATATAATAATACCATTGAAAAAACATTCCAGAAAAATCATTTTTTAGACCAAGGCTACAGGACCCACGACACTCGGAGGCACAAATCGATTTTGTAAAACCGAAAATAATCAACCTTTCAAATACAAACCTCTCAGCCAACAAGTAAAAATTCTCTCCAAAGGACTGAAATTCACACCAACACCACAATACTCTAACCCCAATGACATAAATGACGATATCTCACATTTCTGTAGAAAATTACGTCTCACAGAGAAATTCTTTGACAAGGAGAATAACGATGAATCAATTGTACGGAATAAAAGCAGCTACAACCCAACATAAGGTAGAAACAGAGTTCTGGACAAATTTTCTGACCACATAGCTACTTTCCCATACCATGAACTACCACAACCTAAACCCAAACCCAACACGAGTCGAAGGGAATGGGAGATTATCCATGAACTAAAAAACAATACGGGCATTATAATAAACGAAGCGGACAAGGGAAGTACTGTTGTCATTATGGAGGCTGAAAAATATAAACATTCTATGTTCTCTCTCTTACAAAATACTAATTACTATGAAAGAGTAAAATACTACCAGCAATCAAAAACAATGACCAGATTAAACACACTGATTTATCGATACCAGGAAGACCTAACTAAAAAGGAACGCGATTATTTAACACATTTTGAATACAAAACCAGCAACCTTTACGGACTTCCGAAGATCCACAAGTGTAAAATAATTAACGATGCCTGTAAACAATCCACCTCAGCCTGCGTGAACACAAAATACCCCACATACCTTAAATTAAGACCAATTGTAGCGGGCCCACAATGTGAAACACACAGACTGAGCAACTTTATAGACGTACTACTAAAACCAATTCCCAAACACATACCAAGCCTTGTAAGAGACGATCTGGACGTCTTAAACCACCTCCACAGACATGTCAACAACGACACTATTATTGTGTCTTTCGATCCCACACCAATACGGACTAGAAGCAATAGGATTCTGGCTGGAGAAATATCCCATTCAGATACCTGGCAGAATAGAAAAAAGCTTCATCACCGAGGGATTAAAATTCATCTTACAGAACAACTTTTTTGATTTCGATGGCAATACTTACAAGCAAATATCGGGGACTGCGATGGGTACAAAAGCCGCTCCAACTCATGCCAACTTAGTCATGGCATACTTAGAAGTCCAGATATATGAACAGTCCAAATCAAAATACGGATTGAACTTCCACAAATATTTATCAGAGAATTGGAAACGCTACTTGGATGATTGTCTCATTCTTTGGTCCCACACACTCGACCAACTGAAGGATTTCAAAAACTTAATAAACGGCATCAATAACCACATCCAATTCACAATGGAATACAGCCAAGATCAACTCCCATTTCTGGACATCTTAATCATAAAAAAGACACAAATATTGAAACTGACATACACTACAAACCAACAGATTCCTAACAATACCTGCTATTCACCTCCAACCACCCAAAGCACACGCAGGCGGACATTCCTTTTAACCTAGCAAGAAGAATTTGCACAATTGTCTCCAATTATGAAACGCGAAATAAAAGACTTCAAGAATTAAAGGAAATTCTACTCAAAAGAGAGTACCCACCATTACTAATAAATAATTGTTTCTACTTTTGGCACAAGGCCAGCAATTTCCCAGTACATTACTGGTACTTTATTTTATCGACCCCGTATGGATGAAAGGCAAAGTTAACCTCGGCGGGATTTGAACTCAGATCATAAAGGTAATAAATAATGGAATAGAAAGGGCTAAAGCAATAGGCATTGATGAATTACGAAAACAGAAACAGATTCGAGGTACGTCCAATATTCTATCATATATCTCAACACACAACCCAAGAAATTCGGAAGCTTACAACACTATTCACAAGAACATCCCACTATTAAAACAAAACCCAAGAATGAAAAAAGCCCTTGAAACACACAAAATAATCAAAAGCAAAAGACAACCGAAATCACTGAAAACATTACTCACCAATGCCAAATTACCTACCACAAACCCACAACCAACTGTCAAAAATATTCCTATTAAGGGAATCATTTTCCTACACACACACACACACACACACACACACACACACACAATATATATATATATATATATTCTCTTCATCTTAACATGTTAACCATACTCCCACACACATAACACCAATACACACACATAACAACCCAGGCCCCCACACACACAACACCCTCCCCCATTTCTACTAATAGAATCACTTTCCTACACACATATATACACACACACAAATATATATATATTCTCTCCATCTTAACATACTCCCACACACACACACACACATAACACCCATATACCCCCCCCCCCATTTCTACTAATAGAATCATCTTCCAATACACACACACGCGCGCGCACACACACACACAAGCACACAAATAAACATACACATCTTTACTTTCTTTACTTCAATAGAAAATCTGAATTCTGACACCCAGCGAACTAACCATAATTTCATGTTTAACCAATCAAATTACGTTTATTAAAAAGAAGCCTTCTTGAGCCCCCATTTTTTTAAGTAAAGAGAAATTCAAACACACACACACAACACACAACACACACATACACACACACACACACACACACACACACACACACACACACACACATACACACACACACACACACAAGCACACAAATAAACATACATATCTTTACTTTCTTTATTCAATAGAAAATCTGAATTCTGACACCCCAGCGAACTAACCATATTCACTGAACCAGAACAATTCTCCTATCCAATTTCTCTTGACCATTATCTTTCACTTGTCATAAAATTCTCTAAAAAGGCTACAGAATAGATTTCCAAATAAGGGCGCGAAAATTTAATGAAAACTTGTTCACGTGACAGCCATAATTTCATTTATAACCAATCAAATTACATTTATTTAAAAAAAAAGCCTTCGTGAGCCCCCTTTTTTTAAGTAAAAACAAATTCAAACACTCATATATGAAAAAACAACCTGCCCCCCCCCCCCCTTGTTTGAAGAACTTTGTAACGAGAACCGGCGCGAAATTTATTATAATTATTGACCAACCAACCAAATTACTTCTCGAAAAACCTGGCATTTCGAGCCACTTTTTCCATATAAAACAAGTAACATTCAGAGACCAACCAGATGTGAGAAAAACCACAGATCCTCCATCTCAACTCTACTTTTGAAAAGCAGAAGAACTGCGAAACCGGTAAAGGGACCAAATAAATATATATATATTTTTTTAAATAAGATTCCAGTTGCATTTTCGATCTCATCTTTTTTTCTTTATATATATATATATATATATATATATGGTGGTTTTTTGCTCCTTGCACTTTCCTAGCGTGATATCGTAAATGACTTTTGAGTCCTGCAAGGAGTTGAAGAGCTGACTATAAATACTGTGGTCTCAAACCAGCATTGGCGCCATTTTTCCTATCTTAAAACAGTGTGAGATATGCGTACTTTTGTACATAAGGAACATTTAAAGAAAGGTGCCATTGCTATCAATCTTATTTTTACGAAATTTTCTTTTCGATTCAGCATGCTTAGTTCTGTCAAGCTGAAACGTTTTCTAAATGAGAAATGTAACACTATGTTTCCCTATCTGCCTTAAGAGATTCATGACTTTTGTAACATAAATTCAAATTTGGTTTTAAAGTGTCTTTGTATCTTTTCTTTGTATTACTATTTTTTCTCTTTCGCAGCATAAGCTCATCATAAAACATTTGTATGGGAATGCGCTCATCATCCACACGGATGAGATGGCCTGTTCATCGCAGATAATTCCCAATAAGCATGTCTTAGATTGATGTGACTATAGCTTCAGCGAGAACCCCGATGCCGAGAAAGAGTTAATACCAGCTTATTCTGAATATGTGGTGGAGGCATTTCTGTTAAAATCTTTCAAACTTTTTTTATATAACACGTATATTCTCCACGTTCCAATGCAGAATTAACAAATGAGACATATATACCAATAACTTAATGTCAGTTTTGATAAGCCGCTGTGACTAGACTTTAGATTCTCGATGCCCTATGAATGATCCGTGTCTAAATTTCTATCAACATGTACCAGATATTCAAAAGAAATTACAACTTTAAGGACTGTACCCTTTACAAGTACCCGAAGTGCGTTTATTTGTTTTCCATGGGCAGGGTGATGCATTATAACAATTATTTTTTGTTTTATTTTTTCAAATTAATTGTGAGACCAAAAAACGTCACGTGTAGAATCTAACGCCTTGCTTGGTGTGGCTATATAGATCACATAGCGAAGAGGTAAAAACTTTGGAGTTGACTTTCATTCGTGTTAAATTGAATATATTGGAAGACCGGTATCGTATATAAGATGCCATCTATTGAAATAGCAAATGTATTTGAAAGCATAGCTGCAACATATATGGTAGACGTTGTCGGTGCTTCGAGATCACCTTGATTAACTCCACATTCAACAGCAAATGTTTCCGATAGGGTTGCACCAAATTTAACCCGGGTCCTCATATCCTTATGGAGAGCCTAGGTTTTGTTTACGAAAATTTCAGGACAGCTAAATTTCTTCAGCAGTAGCTACAGTGCGTTCTTGTTAACCGAGACAAAAGGTTTGCTATGATCTACAAAATAATGGTGTAAGCCCACGATTTGTTCGTTACATTTCTCTTTTAGCTGTCAGATAGTGAAGATTTTATCAATTGTCCCTCGAGAACTGTGGAGGCCACATAGTGACTCTGATACAGCTCTCGGGATGATAAATTTATCTAAGAGAACACGGAGGAGCACCATTCCAATATCTTACAGTAAATATATTCCACAGAAAATTCCACATACGTCGTTGAAAACAGATTTATACAGGAAAATGACAATAGCATCAACACTTCCTGAGGCAGCTCCTCTTTTTTTCCATTAGCATATATACAATTTCGGAATGAGGTAATTCGGTCACTCTTTCCCCATCAGAATTCAAAATTTCTGAACAAATGCCAACAATTCCCTAGGATTTATTGTTATTGAACTGTAGCCCAAAGAGGAAGATGCTGCATTATAGATTTGTAATTTGAAATTCTCCAAGGTATTTTCTTTTTCAGGTGCAACACCTTTTATTGCATCTCGAAAATGTTGCAATAGGGTTGGGGAAATAAGGTTTGCTATGTTAGAGCCTGCCTTTCTAATTTTGGGCTAGATTGAAACAACAAACTTCCCTCTTCCTAGCCAATGGTATGTGCAACACTTTGCTCTTCTAATAACTCAGGAACTGCGGATATTATTCAAATCTGATTTGTCTACCAATAAATAATCAATAAGATGCCAGTGCATCCAGTTTATTTTATTTATTTATTCTTTTTTTGCTGAGTCTTAGGAGTGAAATACCATTTCGATTACATTTTCCTACACCATGTTTACACAAGGCCAGCCGTCATGAAATCAGATCCAAACCCCGAGATGAAGTCACCATAATTACTAGCTTACTACCAACTGGTACATTACTCAACAATTCTCACACATCCATGCATACATACATACATACATACATATGTACTTACATACGTACATATATACA
>OZ024741.1:53362865-53377865 GCA_964016885.1 Eledone cirrhosa
ATAAACTGAATACTATCGAACTTTGAATTTTATTAAATGCTCATGCCCAATGTGACATATCATTTCCCAATCCTTACAATCGTCACACCACTATCTACTCTGCTTCAAGTTAGAAATAGCACCAAATCGCCTCAGAGTCACCCTTTGCATCCTTGTGCAACTAATGAAGCAGCGTTTAAACAATACTTTCTTATCACGCCCTTGTTTAACCACGTGTTCTAACATCGAATTTACTCCATCCACAAACATTTTTAGTCTGACTTCTAATCCTTCTGTATCTTATTATTTTGGTATAAATTATTATATCCCAGTATCTTTGGGATATAATGCTTTATACCCAAGAAATATCGATTTTCCTTGCTTCCTAACTTTATTAAATTTCTTAAGTTTATCAATACTAATGGGACGAACGTGTTAGCTCCCCACCCCCCATTTATTTCAATGTCTCACATTTTTTAACATGATATCTTACTTTCTTCATCTTGTTTTTTTTCTTTATTTCTTTTTTCTTTTTTTCTCCTTTGTTTCATTCTTGAGACTTTCGAGCTATAAGAGGTACCACACTTTTCCCCTGACGTCATATAAATACATTTATGTATACTTGTAGCTTAATTGCGAATGTTTTGTCTCTCGTCCCTTACTCTACTGGACAACGTTTGACTTATCTCAGCAGTACCGTTGGTAGGGGTCGAAATTGCCGAATTCCATCTCAATTCCATCTCAATTCTGTGGAATTATGTGTCCTTCGTTTGTATTTTTATTTTAAGAAATGATTTTTTTAAGGTTTTCCCTTAAAACAGTATTTTTCGTTTTGCCTTGCTTCGGTACGTTGTCTTGGCCTCTCTTTGTTAATTGTCTTTATATATATATATATATATATATATATATATATATATATATATATATATATATATATGAGTGAGTGAGAATCTGTACATATATACGTCGTTTTGCAAGATTCATGAAGTGGAATCGTGTGTTGAAACAACGGAGGTTGTTGTATTTCGGGAGAGTAGTGTTGCCAATTAATAAACTTGCACTGGTTGACTTTCATTTCAGATTTTTATTATTAATTAAGTAATTAACAAATCCATCAGTTTAAATCTCAACGAGTCGTCTAATTGTCCATGGTCTTTTAGTCCCACCATCTGTGACCCCAACAAAGACGTTTTGCTCTCTCTCTGTTTTTTTTCCATATTCACTTGATGTCTGATGTGTGTGATGTGCGCTTCCATATGTCTTTTGTTGTCGATGGATTTCTCTTTCTATATTGTTGATGTTGTTGTTGTTGTTCGACTCCCGACGAAAAGTATTCCAGTTGATTGAATGAACAGAGCTGTCAGTTTATGAAATACACGTGTAAATTTCACTAGTAGACTTTAAGAAAAGGCCCACTTGCTAATATATTTATTTAAAAATAATGACAACTATAATGATGGCAATAATAAAAAAAAAGGGAAACAAGGAAAGAAAGAATAGGAAAATATAGAGAAAAATGAGAGAAAGAAAGAAGAAAAAAACGGGAAGAGGAGGGGTGGCAGGAGCTTTGGTGTCGCAGAAGAGAGGAGAGGGTGATTGGGATTTGGGCCTAGGGCAAGAGGGCAGAAGTGCTGCGCCCCGCTGACCAGACGGCAGCATTCCCACTGACGCTGGCCAGTAACACCCGCTGCAACAGCCACCCAAACCCGTGTGGATCCTTCCTCAGACGGGCCAGCAATGCTCCGATCCTGCGGAGGAGCTCGGCTGCTGAGCAATCCACTGACACGTGCACCCATACCATAGTTCTCAGGAAGATTCAGTGTAACACAACATTCAAGTAGGTGAAATTTCCACGTTGTTCTCAGGGAGATTCAGTGTAACACAACATTCAAGTAGGTGAAATTTCCACGTTGTTCTGAGGGAGATTCAGTGTAACACAACATTCAAGTAGGTGAAATTTCCACGTTGTTCTCAGGGAGATTCAGTGTAACACAACATTCAAGTAGGTGAAATTTCCACGTTGTTCTGAGGGAGATTCAGTGTAACACAATATGTGATAAGGCTGGCCTCCTTCAATTAAAAGTTACAACTCATTTTTTCCAGATGAATGGATTGAAGCAACGTGATATAACGTGTCTTCCTCAAGGACACAACGCAGCGCTCAAGCCAGGTATCGCTCAAATCACGACCTTACGATTGTGAGCTAAACGCCATAACTAGTAAGCTATACGCTGTTATTCTCTGTATATATTGGTAGTAATAACAACAGGTTCATGTCTACTTCTGTTTTCATTTTTTTAATTCTCGGTTGACATGTACTGAAGATTCGGCAGAACCAGTTAATCCTCCATATATCATATATCTAGAATACAACATTGAAGTCTCTCTCTCGCTCTCTCTCTCTCTCTCTCTCTCTCCACCATCTCATTCTCCCTCCATATTCACTATGTGTTTATATGGTAGAGGTGATATATATATATATATATATATATATATATATATATATATATATATATATATATATATATATATATATATATATATATATATATATATATGTTATAATGTTTCTCGTCAGTTTTATCGACCCATCGACCAGTGCCGTTGGCTGGTGTTACTTTTGAACTGAGGAGCTTCGTTTGCTGTCTTCTTCATTTAAAAACATTCCAAAGACACACACGCACACACACACACGCACACACACACACGCACACACACACACGCACACACACACACACACACACACACATACACACACACACACACACACACACACACACACACACACACACACACACACACACACACAGACACACACACACACACACAAATAAAAGTTCATACACCTATACTCTTTCTCTCTCTTCTCTCTGTCTCTCTTTCCGCCTCTCTCTCTCTCGCTCACATACTGACACAGACACGTATAAACATAAATTACATCTATGTCACTGAAGCATATATCTAGTAACACACGTTGCCACACACATACACACGCACATATATATATATATATATATATATATATATATATATATATATATATATATATATATATATTGGGTTCTAACATAAATTCCTGCCGTTGTTATACTTCTTAATAAAAGAAACGGCGGCAATCTATGTTACAACCCAATATATATATATATATATATTGGGTTGTAACATAGATTGCCGCCGTTTCTCTCTCTCTCTCTCTCTCTCTCTCTATATATATATATATATATATATATATATATAAGCATTCATAGATACATGTTTAAAATACATATATATATGCCTACCTACATACATGCCTAAGTACGTACATAAATATCTATGGACATACAGTCTCAGACATCTGCATCCATACATATATCAACTCATAAATATACATGTACATATGCACATGTATATGTAATGTTATGTACATAGAATTTCTTAACACGTAAAATACACACGTATATAGACGGAGCCCCTTCTACATACGACATCACTCACACACAGAGACACATAAAAAATACAGACATCTATTTTAAAACACATGCTTACATACATAAATTGACACATCCACACAACCACAGACTTACGCCCACACAGAGAAAAAGCTAAAAATACAGACATCCATATTAAAACACATGCTTACATACGTTGACACATCCACACATACACAGGCTTACGCTCACACACAAACACATATATCTGTAAGAATACAAAGTTACATAATAACACAGGCACAAACAGACAGCTAGACACACAGACAGACAAACAGGCAGACACACACACACACACACACAGACACAAGGAGACACACACGATATTTACGATCTATTGATGCTTATTGCAGTAACAAGTATTTTTTGTAGAGCAGTTTTGTTGACAAGATAACCACAAGTCTTCACTAATTAGTTTTGCGTTGACTTTTTTCATTCACACAATCAGATACAGCATCTTACATATTTTTTGTCGATCCATATATATATATATGTATGTAACTATGTATATCTATATCTATATCTATATATATATATATATATATATATATATATGTGTATGTATATATATATATGTGTGTGTGTATAAACATATAAATATATATATATATATATATATATATATATAGATGAAAGGTATAGAAATTGTTTTAGCGAGAAGCTAACAGTATTCTATAACATATATGCGACTATGTCGTCAAGATGGGAAAAATAGTTAACCTAAGATGTAGGAAAAATAATTCAAACTCATCTCAAAAGAGAATCAGGATACAAATTCATCCACAGAATTTAGTGAAGTCCAGGGAAAAATCAATAGACCCTTAACTCATGATAAAATGAAGTTTAAAATACCTATCCTTCAATTTGGAAAAACATCAAATGCTCTGTATAGTCTTAAAGACTATTTCATGAAAACTTTCAGTGGAGATGGTCACGGTTGGATTTCAATCGTCAGCAGAGCTCAACAGATAACCAGGGCTCCCACAGAATTATAAGCCAAAAAGGGAATTCTAAAACTGGCTAGTTCACCATCATGCGTGATTATGAAAAACGCACATGAGGAAAAACGGGGCTAGTGACGTCAGGATGAAAATGAATGTTTGTTTACAAGAAATAACAGTCAAATACATTCCGAAAAAACTCTAGAAAAGGAGTTTAGCAAACAGCAATATTATCGCAGTTTTTATTAAAAAAACCGGGATTAATCACAGATAATTTAAGCACTCAATGAAAAGAATCCGAGTATAAGTATAAATGAAAGGTATAGAAATTGTTTTAGCGAGAAGCTAACAGTATTCTATAACATATATGCGACTATGTCGTCAAGATAGGAAAAATAGTTAATGTAAGATGTAGGAAAAATAATTCAAACTGATCTCAAAAGAAAATCAGGATACAAATTCATCCACAGAATTTAGTGAAATCCAGGGAAAAATCAATAGACCCTTAACTCATGATAAAATAAAGTTATATATATGTATGTATATATATATATATATATATATATATATATATATATATATATATATATATATATATATATATATATATGTATATATGTATATATGTATATATATATATATATATGTATATATATATGTATATGTATATATATATATGTGTATATATATATATGTAAATATATATATGTTTTATATATATATGTATATATGCATATATATATGTATATATATATATATATATATATATATATATATATATATATAAACATGTATATGTATATGTATATATATATATATATATATATATATATATATATATATATATATATAACGGAGGAATTGTGGTAAGGAACCAGGTGGACCATAACACACCAAAGTACTCAACACTTAGGGTAGTAGACTGGGTAATAGGAACGTCGAAACGGCTTGAGCTCAGCCGTCGGGGTCCTACTCGTTCCTATATATATATATATATATATATATATATATATATATATACACATGTATATGTATATGTATATATATATATATAAATATACATGTATATGTATATGTATATATATATATATATATATATGTATATATATGTATGTATGTATATATATATGTGTGTGTGTGTGTGCATATATATATATATATATATATATATATGTAGGAGGTGAGTTTTATTGTAGTACAATAAAGCAATGCAGATATCGGATAAGAAGCACTCTACAGTTTGTAGGACTGGAGTATACATCTATATATATAAAGCTGTGGTTGTCTGTCTGTCTATCGATTTTTGGCACACATCTCCTCTTAGAATCTCTGACAGAATTGCGCCGAAATTGCTATACTTGTACATTGAGCCCTAGCGAAGACATCGGAAAAAAAATATTTCAAATTGACCCACCCTATGTGACGAAATCGAATCTAATGTATCGATTTTTGAGCGTAAGTGACGAGTTATTTCCCTTTGTTCTGTTTACATTGAGCGTCTTACGTTGTTTTTCTCTGCGTTGCAGTGTTTACATTTTCGATCTTTGTTAATAAATAACCAGTGCAGTTTTTATCCCCAGCATCCTCTTTTGTTATAACATTCGGGTTATCGTTATGTTTTCTTAACTTCATAAGGCATATTGTTGGTTGAGGGAATATTAATCAAAAACACCACATGCAAGTCTGCACAGTAGACACTACAGTTTTTAAGCAAAAAAAGAAACTTAACATTGTAACTTTAACACAGCTACTGAGCGACCCCGAGCAACGCCGGGCTTTACTGCTAGTAATATATAAGAACAAAAGATGGTTAAAGGAGTTCCATCTATTTTATTATGCGCATTTCAAAAACAAACATCATCATGCAATAATATTTGTGTTTTCATCAGATAAAACAGGAAGACATGATATGTTGATTTAAAACTGCACTATCCACAAGTGATTTTTAGCCTTCATATCATGTTCTCCTGTTTTATCTGATGAAAACACAAATATTATTGCATGATGATGTTTGTTTTTGAAATGCGCATAATAAAATACATGGAACTCCTTTAACCATCTTTTGTTCTTATATATTATATATATATATATATATATATATATATATATATGCACTTATATTTACATATTCTTTTATAGGTAACTTATATTATTTAGTAGGACGTTAGAATCTGTTTACATCTCTCACTTGCAATGTTTTCATTCATGGAGAACCTTAGGATGAAAAACAATTCCCATACATTGTTATAGCAGCCTAGCCTGGTCTGGTGATTGGAGATATTAGACGATAATGTTAGATCTCCTAAGACACACATCTGATCCGCTAGATTATCTTATGGCAACAGAAATATGAACAAGAACATGAACAATAATGAAAACATCAATAATAATGATTTCTGATTTAGGCACAAGGCCAGCAATTTGGAAGATAGGGGAAAGTCGATTAAATCGATCGCAGTGCATTACTGGGGCTTTATTTTTTTTATATATTAACCAAAGGATGCTGTGCAAGGGCATTAGACTAAAAGTATAACGTCTCTCCTCCCGATACTGGCGGCCATGTTCAATGTTTGCTTGGTGTAGGGTGAATTTCTGCGGTGGTTGACAAAATGTACCAGGGTTCTAATAATGAAAGACCAAGCCAGGGAAATGACGTCACCAACCATAGGCCTATCACATGCCTGTCCTTGATGTAGAAATTACTAACAGGTATTATGTCTTAGGAAATGTACCACCCTCGACATAAACAACCTATTGCCAGAGGAACAGCAAGAATGCCGAAGGAAGTCCCGTGGTATAAAATATCCGTTACTTATAGACAAGATGGTAATAAGGAACTGTAAGAGGAGGCATACTGGTCTTGGCATGGAATGGGTAGAATACAAGATGGATTTCGACATGACTCCTTATTCTAGGATAACCAAATGTCTGAAAATCTTCAAGGTAGCGGAAAACATCAGACTGCTATTAAGTAATAGCATGAAGACCAGGGAGACAGAGCTAACATCAAGGGGAGGATCCTTTTCCTTTTGAGGAGTGAAAATCAAGAGAGGTATCTTCCAAGGCAACAGTATCTCCCCACTATTGTCCCTCGTATTCCGAAAAGCAAAGGCAGGTTATGACCCGAGAAGTGGAGAGCATAGCATCAACCATTCCCTCTTCATAGACGACCTAAAACTCTTCGGGGAGATCGAGGAGTTGAATGTACTTGTTTATACTGTTCGTATTTTCAGTCATGATATATGTATAGAATTTAGTCTTAATAAGTGTGGAGTCCTAGTGATGAGGAGAGGTAAATTGAAAAGAAGCAAAGGAATCGAGGTACCAACAGGTGAGAAGATAAAGGAGATTGATATCGAAGACGGATATAGGGTGTTTTTGAGGCAGATAAATTCAAGGACAAAAAACGAAGGAGATGATAAGATCTGAATACACAAGAAGAGTAAGTAACATACTAAAATCACACTGAAGTACATTTCCGAGCTGTGTCTATTGTTAGGTACAGTGTTGGATTTCCTAAATGTAATGTATACAAGCAAAAAAAAAAAACTAGATAAAAAGGAAAGGAAATTAATGACTATCTACACTATGTTTCATAAGAAGGATGATGTTGATAGGCTGGACTTAAGGAGCGCTGAAGGTGGAATAGAGCTAATCAGCGTGGAGGACTGTGTTCAGATGGAGAAGAGCTGTTTACGTAAATATGTGTCTGAGAGTAACGGGCCAATGCTTAAGGCTGTATTGAATGAGGAACTAATAGACCGACCCGGGGATGTCTCAGAAAGAAGTATCAAAATGGGAAAGTACAACCTGAATGAAAAGGCATCTTCTTAAAGAAAACAGAATTCAGAGATTCGCAGACATGGAAATGATTTAAAAAATGGAACCTTAAGAAAGCCACAGAGGGAATGCTACTGGGTGCACAGAAGCAAGCCATTAGAACGAAGTGGATGAAATATCATATTGACAATATCATATTGTGGGAGAGGAAACTGTGACTCACATCATTCTATGTGTAAACACCTAGACCTGGCTCACTAGAAAGGATGGAGGCATGGTATCATAGGAAAAGTGATATACTGTCATTTATGCAAAGGAGGAGAAGAAGAAGAAGAAGAAGAAGAAGAAGAAGAAGAAGAAGAAGAAGAAGAAGAAGAAGAAGAAGAAGAAGAAGAAGAAGAAGAAGAAGAAGAAGAAGAAGAAGAAGAAGAAGAAGAAGAAGAAGAAGAAGAAGAAGAAGAAGAAGAAGATAAGGTCAACAGATGATGGTGATATTATATGGACAAATTACAAAACAAATGTGGGGAATTTACGAAATATCAAATCAATTAATAAAGTAGACAAACATAACAAAGAAATACATAATAATAGAACAATTCTGGATAACAAAAGATATATTAACGTCCCAAAAGAGGCAGAGCATCATTCTGCGCTGGGTCTGTAGAACGGGGCGTTCTATCGTTTTCGTGACACACCATTCCCATCACTATAATGTTGTAAACGGATGTAGCTTTCTGTATTAATGATAACAACCGTGCCTTCAATCTTTCCAATTTTACATTCGTTCTTCTGATAAAGGACTAGCTATCGAAACGTTAAGACCCTCCTCCAGCTATTTCAAGCGTTAAACTAATTTACTCCTTCCATATACTGTATCGATTGTGTTGTTATTTCTGGTTACCTTTTACATACATATATATATATATATATATATATATATATATATATATATATATATACACAGTTCAAGAGTAACCAATCTTAAAGAGAGAGATAGAGATAGGAGAGGAGATATAAGAGGAGAGATTGGTGAATTAGTTAGAAGCCAAAGCGTAAAGGCATGTGCTCAATGTGCAATATACAATAGAAAGCAGCTAGGTGGCTGGGTTCATGCAGAGGTTAGGTGCGCAGAGCTGGAAATATTCATTAGTTAAGCAAAACAAGACCACAAATTTCACAAAGAAGACATTATTAAAAGATTGTCAACATATTTTAGTTTGATGTAAGGAATGTAGAGAATAATAATAATAATATTAATAATAATAATGTCCGTTTACAATTGTTTCGCTACTCCATATAATATTTCTGGATCAGATGACTATATATCATAATTGATCTGGTTCAGTTGAAAATAATTAACATATTTAAGAGACAGAGTGGCTCATCGGAACTTCAAAGGAATATAAATTAAAATAATGAGATAATGTTACATAATATAATGTTCCATATATTGGTTTTTACTATGGTGTCTTAGTTGCATCAGTTGTCAGCCATAATCAAGCAGTATTCATCTGTCGAGGCTGCATTGTGTGAGATCTGCCTATCGTTACCCATCGACAGATGAATACTGCTTGATTATGGCTGACAACTGATGCAACCAAGACAGCATAGTAAAAACCAATATATGGAACATTATATTATGTAACATTATCTCATTATTTTAATTTATATTCCTTTCAAATTCTGATGAGCCACTCTGTCTTTTAAATATGTTAATTATTTTCAACTGAACCAGATCAATTATGATATATAGTCATCTGATCCAGAAATATTATATGGATTAGGGAAACAATTGTAAACGGATATTATTATTATAAATATTATTATTATTATGCTCTACATTCCTTACATCAAACTAAAATATGTTGACAATCTTTTAATAATGTCTTCCTTGTGAAATTTGTGGTCATGTTTTGCTTAACTAATGAATATATATATATATATATGTGTGTGTGTGTGTGTGTGTGTGTGTGTGTGTGTGTGTGTGTGTAAGTTTCGGCGAGTATTGGCCCAGGCCATGTCTAATTTAATAGCACCACCTGGCGAAGTCTTTCAAAATCAGGATTTGAACACAATGGCCCACTCAAAAAGAGAGTTATTGTTTACGGAGAAATATCCGGGTGTAGGAGATTGTTGAAAATTGTCCAAAGACATCTTGAACATTATGGGGTATGTCTCCATTTTAATGTGTTTTGATGTAATGTTAATGAGAGCGGGGTCAATTGAGGTGAAATATGTATATATATATATCCAAAGGGAACCTGAACGGTTAAGGTCTGATTCCTGGGTATGTCACTATTTATAAAATAAATTTTGTATTTTATTTGATGAGGGCGTACCAAAGTTTTGGTACCCTTGAAATCTAAACTATAATAAAGTTAGGAGCGCGGGACTGCGTACGGTTTATACTTTTTTATCCCACTAGTAAAATAAGTTGGATTACTTTGAATAAATAATGAATGAATATTACATAATTTATCTACTAAATTTCGTGGCAGTTGATTAAATATATTTTATTTATTTAAAGATTCAGTTCTTTAAAATGTCTGAAATGTCAACATTTCCGGTTGGCCATCGCTTAAATAAACATAATAATTTTCTGTCACTTATTTTCTCCTAATGCAGTTTATATATAATATCGTCTTTTTTAATGTATCATGGATTACGTTACTGATTAAATAAGACAGTGTAACGCAGTCTTCGTTCAATTTCTATGTATTATATTTTTCCAATTACGATCTTATTTGATGTATCATATCTACATGTATATATACCTGCGTATAATATCAATATACACACTACACATGCTAGCAGAAAACCACGCGAAGGGTGGTTTTTCTGCTAGTATATATAATAGAATAAATATAGTTTTATAAATATAGTTTCCATTTATTAATATAATTGATATTATACTCCAGAAAACTTGTCGAGTGCTTTGAATCTGTTATAAATATATTTGTTGAATCACCAACAAATTAAATATCTCTTGCTTATATATATACATATATATATATCATAGATCATGTCTATAGAATCATCAGATATTAAAATATATACTATTTCTTCTTCTAATTAGCATAATTAACCATATACAAAATCAAATTTAGCAAGCTTTAAGAATAAATTTTCTCATGGGGAAATCTCTGACAAACAATTGATCGTAGCCTCTTCGCGGCAGCCCCGTTCCATTATTTATCCAACATTTCGGCAGCATGCAGAATCCGATCAAATATACCATCAACCACACACAATTAGTAGTAAAATTAAACTTAGAAGAAATGCGCACATACCGTAATTATACCTATAATACACGTTACTATATATATATATATATATATATATATATATATATATATATATATATATATATATATATTAACGTATATATATATATATATATATATTAACGTATATATATATATAGTAACGTGTATTATTGTTTGTGTCATACGGTCCAATAAACTTTTGTTAGCAATATTAAGTTATCCACGCTTTTATATATCTCCAGTTCCATTAATGGGAACAGCTAGATGATGTAAAACCGGGTATTTGTATCAAAATAAAGATCGGAAGGCATGGCATAAATGTCCAATCATTTTAATCACGACACATGTTTCAATAAGAGATAGTTCGATCGTGTAGCCATGATCGATTATCACTGATCGCGTCAGGTGAAAATGAATTGTCTTCATATCCTTGATATGGGGGAGAAAATTTAACGATGTTCACTCACTAGAGTTTTGTCCCCATATAAAGATTAAGCAGCCAAAACACGCCGACTATTATCGTCCTCATTTCGGGTCATTTACAGCTATTGAGAGATAGAGACTTGATAGTTTTATGACCCTAACTGAGGACGAAAGCAGTCGGCGTGCTTTGGCTGCTTAATCTTTGTATGGGGAACAAAACTCTGGTGAGTGAACATCGTTAAATTTTCTCCCTCATATCAAGGATTTGAAGACAATTCATTTTCACCTGACGAGATCAGTGATAATCGATCATGGCCACACGATCGATCTATCTCTTATTGAAATATGTGTGGTGATAAAATGATTGGGATTCTATACCATGCCTTCGGATCTTTATTTATATATATATATATATATATATATATATATATATATATATATATATATATATATATATATATATATATATATATATATATATATGTATTATATATATATATATAAGTTTGTGTGTGTGTGTGATGTGGGTAAACATGATAAAATCTAGGTTAAACATACTTAATGGAAATGCTAATCTGTTGTAGAGTACTAACTACTCATTCTTGCTACCTTCAATACTAAATATATATATAAATATATAATATGAGATCAAAAGATGTTTAAAAGAGTTCCAAGTATTTTATTATGCGCATTTCAAAAACAAATATCATCATGGGATGATATCTGCGTTCTCATCACATAAAATATGGAGACATGATATGAAGCTTAAAAAACACTTGTGAGCAGTGAAGTTTTAAATCAACATATAAATATATATATATATTTATTCATTTATATCAGTATGTGTGTTGATTTTTCTTAGTGTGTATGCATGTACATGTGTCTGTATAGACAGACACAAACAATATCACATACGCACATATTACCACATACAATTGCATACATAGAATTGATGTCATTATTTTCATACTAAGAAAACAGATAAAACACCAAAAATAAAACAAGACATACATCAATGAAATAAACACACCGTTTCTTGTTTACAGTGAAATCCAACCTGTGCCACTGAGATGTATGGTAATATATATATTTTTATATATATACCATATATGTATATATATATATATATATATATATTATACACACACACACACACACACACACACACACACACACACACACACACACACATATATATATATATATAATATATTTATTTATACACCCGCAAAGTGTATTTATTTAATACGAATGCACAGAGAGAGAGAGAGGTTTCTTAAGAATTGAACTGTCTATAATGTGACAGGTAGAAGCAGGTAAGTAAGTTGGTATCGATTGAAATGTAAGCTTAGTCTATATAAACGTCGCTTGACAACAGAACAAAAAATTGTCCATGTAATGAATTCGTGATTTTTGCTGCTAGTCGCGAGTTGTATATGTTCTTACGAAAAATGCAAGTATGTGTTCATGCATATATGTAAGTAAGTATGTATGTATGTATGTATGTATGCATGTATGTATGTATGTATGTATGTATGTATGTATGTATGTATGTCTGTATGTATGTCTGTATGTATGTAGGCATGTTGGTAGGTAGGTAGGTATGTGTGTGTATGTATGTGTGTGTATGTGTGTGTGCATGTGTGTGTGTGTGTGTGTGCATGCATGTACCTGCGCTAGAGATTTGTTTATGCCTCTGTATAAATTGGGTATATGGTATCACAAATCGATACATGTAAATATATACCTGGATATATATATATATATATATATATATTCATTTATTTATTTATCTATTCATTTATATATATATTTATATAATATACATATATAGATACTACATATATGTATGTATGCATGTATGTATCTATGCATGTATGTATATATATATATATATATATATATATACATACATATATATTAATACATATATGCATAGATACATACATATATATATATATATATTTGTTGTCGACTGTTCTAAATTTCCGAGTGTTTCGTTCTTTTCATCCCTCCTTTGTTAAGCTTGTAAGTCTGATGACTGGTGAGATCGATTCGTGTATGAAAAATGCGTCTCTGTTTATACATGAATATATAATACCATGATTACGTCACCCAACATTATCTTCCTGTATCTATGTGCTTAGAGATGTTCCGCTTACAATACTCAAACAGTCAGTGCTTTGTGTCCTTGACCAAAGTACATATAATGCACGCTGCTCTAGTACACTCAGCTGGCATAAACAAGTTGATTCAAATTGCCGGCTTTGTCTTACCATGTGTCACACCTTTTGTCGGAATTAAGATGAATGTAGCCCTGTACTAGTTAAGTTATGAGGCCCCTTACCTGTGCGCTGAAGGAGCTAATTCATCGTAAACATTTTGGCGTCAGGAAGATGGCTTCTTTCCTGGCCAACGGGGCCAGGTTAGGAGCCAGCACACCTAAGCACAAAGGTAAATCCGACATTAGTCACACCCAATTTTCCTGACTGACTAAGTTAAAAATACACGTGTTTGTTGACTGTTCAGCCACTGCAGTGCCGATAATCGTTGTTGGGGGGTTTCGATGCGGTTAACTACAAAGGAGGTGACGTAATCATTGTATTTTATAATATTGATTGATGGAGCCCTTCACTGGTGAAAGCGTTTCTGCATCTTGATGTCTCAATGCTACAAATATGCCCATTTCTCATCAGTCGAGTAAGATTGAATCAACGACAGCTTAATAGGTGTGTAAACAGCTTTCTTTCGTTGTGAACGAAGCCAGCCGTCTTCTATAGCAACAATACGGTCCCGAATAATTTGATTTAATATTAGTAATCGATGCATTTGGTTATCTTTGGATAGATAAGCTCCTTCATGAGTGCGAGGACCACCACGTGCTTTCCTCTATATACCTATCTCTGTATATTTCTTTCACCCTATCTCTCTCTATATATATGGTATATACCCACCCCACACCCCACACCCACATATATATATATATATGTGGGGAGGAATGTAACAAAAAAGACTATGATTTGCACCTAGGAATTTTACCGCCGGGGTATATGCCTAGGTAAGTTTGTAGAAGACCAGTGTCTTCTACAATGCATATTATCCATCTTAACGCCATCGATATTGTCCAAGTGACAGGCAAAA
>OZ024741.1:53382865-53392865 GCA_964016885.1 Eledone cirrhosa
ATATGTATGTATGCATGATGTATTTATGTATGTATGTATGTAGGCAGGAAGGTAGGTACCTGTACAATGTATGTCTTCATGTATGATGTATGCATGTATATATATATGTATGTATGTATGTCAGGTCACTCTTGGGTGCTACTGGTAACATATAACCTAGTACAACCTATCGCATGCTCTGGTCGCCGGCGACTAAACTGATAACCCCACCAAGTTTACTTGGTGAGGAGGGTGATTTTGGACACCCTGCAGGACAAAAAACAGAACCTGACAAAGGGCGGAAGAACACATGAGCTAACTACCATCCAAATATGTGTAAATATGTATATACATATGTATATATGGATATACATGTATAAATATGTGTACATATGCGCGGGGACATAGAAATAATCGAGCTGGATACACGATTCCGCGGTTAAACCACTGGGAGTGAAGGACCAGTATCCTTTATCAGGGCATTCTTCTAAGAGAAGGCAACTCAGGAAACTGTAGAACATATATTCAACTTAGTCCCGTAAATCCTGATGTAGTCCGTCGTTGTATGCAGCGTGTTTTGGGAATTTTAAATACTCGCGGTCCCCATCCTTCTCCAGTTCTGAACAAAACGAATTTCTTCCAGACAGTGACTGTGAGAGAGAGGTAGTAAGAAAGAGATGTAGAAGAAAAATATAACTCAGTACTAGACTGGTATATTTTTATCAACCTGGTATAGATGAAAGGCAAAGAGGACCTTAGAGGGGTTTGAACTCAAGCTATAGAGCGACCGAACAAATACAGTAAAGCATTGTATCCGGCGTTCTAAGGACAATACTAATTAGCCGGCCTGAACGTATACCACTGCACCTAAATACCACAAGCCTACTTCATCAATGGCCTCCGTTTAAGAAACACTTAAAACATTTCAATGATACTTAGAAAATGTAGAAAACTCAAACGTTTGCTATGAACAATGGCGTAGCTAATCTGGTAAAATACCCCTATGGCCGTTGCAGGCCATTTCTTTCCATCTATTGGGCTATACTTATACATTTTCTAAGTATTTCAATCTATTCATTGCTCCGATCTATTCAATGCTTCAACATTGTCGTGTTATTTTTATTGCCACCCTTGCCTTTGATACTTCCCAACATCATACCTAATTACAAATACTAATTTCATATACAATTGTATAAACTAATTCATCATTGCATATGTCGCAGATAGTTAAAGTTAAAATTTAGAGTTTTTCATTAGTTTATATATTCAACAAGCTGGAGATCATCACATATTTCCTGAGGCGTTAACTGAACGAGACAGCCAGCCTCTTCACTGGACGGGTGCCTGTCCGCTGCAAGAATTACTCCCTACTCATTTTCTTCATTTAAGTAGATAGGTGTATCATGAAACATAGTGCTTTGCTCAAAGACACTAAACGGCACTCAGCGTGGGAATAAGATATAAGACATTTCGATCGTGCGCCTAACACCCTGAACCAATGGCCACATGCTTATGTAACACTAGTCAATAATATTCACTGATATTCACAATGTACGGCTACCCAATCAACCAAACATTAATACAATTGCCTCTGTAGTAAATCACATACTATCTAAATACTCATATTCACATACACAGATGCGCACACAGACATATATTTCCATACAAACATACATTGATATATTCATACATACTTAAACAAATACATGCACATATACATAGACAGACACATTGTAGGAACACACGCATACATACAAAAATACATGCGCATATACTTACACACATACATATATACATATATAGATATCTATGCACAAACATATATACATGCATACATACAAACACACGCACATATATACATACATCATACAAACATTCATACATATATACATACATATATACATGCATACACAGACACATACATTACATACCTGCATACATGATGGCTGCCCCCTCGTGTATCGAGTATCGCCATTGAACGATATACCTTTATTAATAATTATTAATTAATGCTACCAATCAATGCCTGTTCGTGAAGATTTTTTTTTTAAATGAGAAAAGACTGTGCACTGAGCCAATCCCACTCTCTGCGCGACAGTAGCTGTAACCCTAAAAAGAGAAAAGATTAACATCATTGGTAACTACTAAGCCGCAGGTTTTATATCGGAGTTATCCCAGTTTCCTGAGTTGACTTCTCCTAGAAGAATACCCTGAGAAAGACTAGGGGTCCTTCACTCCCAGTGCTTTAACCGCACGATTGGGTATCCAGCCTGATTATTACAGTGCCCGCGCATACAGGTACATTTGCATACAAGTATATGTATATATAAACACACATACACTACACGCGCACACACACACACACACACACAGACACTCGCGCGCGCACGCGCATATGTGAGTAAAACCACACACCCTACATCTCAACTCTACTTTTGAAAAGCTGAAGAAATGAGAACCGGTAAAAGAACCAAATAAATATATATATTTAAAAAAAAAAAAGACTCCAGTTGCATTTTCGATTTCATCTTTTCTCTTTATATATATATATATATATATATATATATATGTATATATATATATATACATATATATATATATATATATGTATATATATATATATATAAATACATATGTATATACATATACATATTTACGCACCTTTGGATAGCCGTTGACTCTTATGAGTTCTTTGTGAGGATTTTTTTTCATACAGGTGTCAAAAGTCACCCTCCTCACCAAGCGACCTTGGTGAGGCTGTTGGGTCAGTCGACGACGAGCCGAACATGTGACAGGTTGTAGTGGGTTACATATTACCAGTAACACTCAAATGTGACCCAACATACATACATACATACAGGCATACATACATACATACATGCATGCATACGTATATATATGCATGCATATACATGCATACATACACACCCATACATGAATACAAACCTTGATACATATATACATATACATGCATACATACATGCATGCATACGTACTTATATGCATGCATATACATGCGCACACACACATACATACACATGCATACATACATACACATGCATACATACAGGCATACAAACATTCATTCATATATATATATATACATACATACACACACATACCGCACACACACATATACAAACCGCACATACATACAAATACACACATACATACATACATACATACATACATACATACATACATACATACATACATACATACATACATACATACATACATACATACATACATACATACATACATACGTAAATACATATATACATGCATACATATATACATACATACATACATACTTAGCAATCCGATATCTTTGATAAGTAAAAATATTATATTAGACAGTCTTACTAGTCTAGCAATGATCTTCTTGGTTCGAAAGTACTTATCAGTCTGCTGAATAACTTCACTGAAACAGACGATATCAACAAAAACATACATTTATTCATTACCATTGCCTGTTTTTTTTTCATTATTTCACTCACTCTCACTTCCTCTCTTCCTCTCTCTCTCCCCCTCTCTATCTGCATTGTATGGGGTGTATTTTTTAAGATATCAAAACATAGGTAAACAAACACGTACAACTATATACACACACTTGCGTACACACATCTATTTACACGGGCGTATATATATATATATATACATACTTACACGCACACGCACATACAAATTTGCACATACCCCCACACACGCACTCACACAAAACAATAACTAGAAATATACACATAAACGCGTATATGCATACGCTTGTATATACGCACATATTTATAAACATACCTACATAAAAATATACCTATATACCTATCTACATACATACATACATAGAATCATACATACATACATACATAAAACACAGACCATAGAGGGGATAAACCACTCAAAAATCCTGGCATGGAGTTCCGACAAGTTTATGACATCACACCTTGAGGGATATCTCTATGCAATACAGGAACAAGAACTCCCTACCAAATATCTGCTGCACAAAAGAGGAGGGCCAGCAGCTGACAATAAATGTAGGCTATGTAAAACAAAGATCGAGGATGTAAGCCACATTGTTGCCAGCTGCGAAAGAATGTCATCTCGCTACTACCTCCCCATGAGACACGATGGGATAGCTAGAACCATCTGGAACGCACTTCGGAAAACAAAATTAACAACAAACGAGGAAGAATATATTGAGACAGATGGCACTAAGGAATACTGGTGGAACCTGAAAATAAAAACTGCCACCAAATTAAAGCACAACCGGCATGATATTGTTGTTTGGGACCACACATTGAAAACGTGTTCTGTTGTGGAGATCAGCTGCCCACTTGATGTAAACGTTGTCAGAAAAATACAGGAGAAGGAGGACATCTACGGACCATTGATGAGAAGTTTACAAATCCAGTATCCAAGATACACCTTTAGCTTCATACCCATCATTATTGGGGCTACGGGTTATATACCAACCCGCTTGGACCAAAGTATGACTGAACTTGGATTTGCGGACAAAAAGTGCAGCTCCCTAATTCATAGTCTACAAATGGCTGCGATAGCTGGCACCTTCAAAATTTGCAAAACATTCTTGCGATTCAAGGGATGACAATTTCTTTTCTTTTACAACCTTGCCACCAGGAAGGTGGCCGGTCAAAAAAATATACTCGAAATTAAGAGAAAGAGAAAACATACATACATAGAATCCTACAAACATACATAGAATCATACATATATGGAGGCTGCCAACTCGTTTTCGAGTACGGCCACTACTTTATATCCATGTAGGAGAACCTCTACCGATGCGCTAAACGAGTGCGACTTTTTAGTACAGCCAGCGACTTGAAAACTCTGGTACAAACACTACACTTGTGACAATTATTGACACATAGTGCTGGGCCCATGGTACCATGTGACGACAAGTGCAGAGAGATCTCCAGATATAAAGCAATACTGTGCCGTGAAACTTTTATAGTGAGCAAAGGCACTGCACAAAGCCAGTCCCACTCTCTTAACCAAGATGATATTTACCAAAAAGAAGAACAAGTCAACATCATTGGATACCATCAGAGTTGCAGGTGTTATATCAGAGGTTTCCTTCTCCTAGAATTCTGCCTTATACATGAGTGATTGTACATATACTCTCTTCCGGTGATTATATGCACAATCACACATGTATAAACGCACACACAATTTCTGTTATAGTTAGATATATATTTATTGGGAACTTTTGAGGAAGGAAATATTACTGCAAATTTACCCACCCCACTCATGCGCACACACACACACAACACCATCTATACTAAGAAATAAAGTAACAAAATAAAATTATAGAACATCACCGCTGCAATCACCACCACTACTACCACCACAACCACCACCACACCACCAACACTACCACCATCACCAGCATCACTACCACCACCAGAATACCCCCCCCACACACACCGCTACCACCACAACCACCACCCCACACACAACAACATCTCTACTAAGAAATAAAGTAACCAAAGAAAGTTATAGAACATCACCGCTGCAATCAACACCACTACTACCACCACTACTACCACCACTACCATCACAGCCACCACCAACACCAACACCACCACCACCTCCACCAACACCACCACCAACACTACCACCAACATCACAACCACCAACACCACCACCCCAAACATTACAACCACCAGCGGCAACAACGATATTATAAACGCTTAAATCGGAACGATATGAGAAATGTAATGCCTACAGCTGACACGTTTTATCAAAGTAACGAAATAAAATATAAAAATAGATGTGTAAAACAAATCAAAATGATGTCGGCCATTTTGAAAATATGTATATTGAATGGTAATTGCCTAAATTTACACAAATTGCTACGTTACTAAATAGCAATGGTAATAAGGAGAGAAGACAATTGAATGATACGAGGGTAAAGGGGCAAAGGAGTGAAGGAAAGGAAACCACGAAGAATAAAACCAAGAATGTTTAATACAGGCTAAGAACAATCTAGAACAGTCAAGCAATTATATTAACAGATGAAGTGGAGAATCAAACATCTTTCAGCAACTTCCCCTTCTCCATCACCATCGTCTCTAACCTCATCACCAGATCATCCATCAACGCCACAAGTTTTATGTTAGTAAATATGTAAATAGGTTAATACATTTAATACATACACGCACGCGCATACACGTATATGCACACACGAAAACATTCATACACACACACACATACACACGCACACACACACACACAAAGAAGCAGACATATAAATACGAACGATAACATCAATATTAATATACATATATATATGCGTATGTATATATATATATATATATATATATATATATATATATATATATATATATATATATATAAATGCATATACTTATATATATATATTTATAGTGATAACATTTACTATCAATAAGTCTTCCGTAACAACAACAATAACAACAATCACATAACTATTATAAACAGCAAATGCATTTTCAAGAACAATATGTTAAAAAGAAAACAAAACACTAAATTCATTAGAAATACCAGCATAATGTTTTATATCGACTTCAAAAAGCTACATAAAACAATAATAGCAATAACAAGAATCGTAACAATGACAACAACCGTAATAATAACAACAGTAGCAATTGCAACAACATCACCACCAGCAGGAACAGCAGTAATGGAATGGAATATAAATAAATAAAAATTATATATACACTAAAGAAGAGCATCAATACAAACTGCGATATGTTCGTACAGAATTAGGAGGGAAAAGAGAACTATAAAATTTAAAACAAATATTCATGAAAATATTCTTTAAGAATATAAAATATGTTTATAAAATTTAACTAATAATACAACAAAATATCCACACGAATAATCACTACACACACACATATATGTAAATATGTAAATGTATATATATATATAAGTGTTTCTGTCTATATGTATATTTATATATCTGTGTGTGTGTATATATATATATATATATATATATACACATAACATATATATATATATATATATATATATATATATATATATATATATATATATAACGTATATATATATGCATCTATAAATATACGAATATATATATATATATATATATATGTATATATATATATATATATATATATATATATATATATGTGTGTGTGTGTATATATATGTATATATATGTATATGTTTGTGTGTATGTGTGTGTGTGTGTGTGTATGTGTGTGTGTGTGTATGTATGTATTATATATATATATAAATATATATATATATATATATATATATATATATATATAATACATACACACACACACACACACACACGCACAGACATATATATATATATATATATATATATATATATATATATATACACACTCGCACGCAACGGTACGGGCATACACATTTGTGTGCGGGGAGCTGCTTCGAAAAATGGACTGGAAAAATATATATATATAATTTCGATAATATTGATCCCTATAATTAGAAATCAAATGATTACATGTGTTCACGTGCTGTTGCCTCTGCTGCCACTACTGTTAGTAACAATAATAATAATGATTTCTCATTTACGCACAATGCCAACACATTTGGAAGAAGCGAAACTGGATTAGATCGACTCCTGTGTATTAATGGTACTTTATTTTATCGACCCCCATAAGGATGAAAGGCAAAGCTAAACCCCAGTGGGATTTGCATACAGAACATAAAGCGTCATAAAATCTATGCTGTAAAACATGTTGTCCGATGCTCTACCGATACTGACAATCCACCACCATAATAATTTCTTTATTGGCCACAAGTTCCGATGGAACAAGGGGGGGGGGGGGGGGCTTTACAAAAAATCAAGTAAAAAGATAACAAAGAAGAAATAAGTACAATTATAACAATGAAATTCTCCTATAGGGAAGAGTACCACGTAGGGATAACTCAGGAATCCAGCCAAACATAAACCATCCTACTCTCCAAGAGCACCCTAGGAGGGCGCCCCCATCTCTCCAAACTATTCAGCTTAAAGGCGCGTGGTCAGAGTATGCCCATTATTTGGGACTATCCTTGCTACATTCACCCATCTTTTAACAAATGTGTTGGGTGTCAGGACTTCCGTCTTTATCCTTACCTTCCTTTCCAAGTGGAATTTGAAAAAGGCCAAAATAAGGTGGTGAGGAGATCTTCACAGTCGTTTCAGTCACTAATGAACGCGTGTCCAGAATAATTACATTACTCCGCACGCGTCTTGTACAGTTTCGACAAAAACTCTACAGACACAGAAATGGGGTATGAAGGGTACGAACAGAATGTTTGACGGTCAGCTCTTTGGTTTTGAAGAGCACTGAAATGGATGCTTATTGCTTGGATTTGGTAATAATCTTTTACATCGAGCATTATACCATTCTATGGTCTTTCACACTAATTTTGAGGTGTTACCTCTACCCGACTCGATCTTATCGCAACAGTTCTGTAAATGGGCGACCTCAAAATAAGCAAATCTTCAGATTCTCAAGATAACACTTTTTCTTGATTCAGTCACCAATAATAGTAATAATAATTCTTTCTACTTTAGGCACAAAGTCAGCAATTTAAAGGTGAAGGAAAAGTCGATTAAATCGACCCCAGTGCATTACTGGTGCTTTATTTTATCGACTCCGTAAGGATGAAAGACATAGCTAACGTCGACGGGATTTGAACTCAGAACGTAAAGAAGTGTAAGTCTATAATAATAATAATAGTTTTTGATTTAGGCAGAAAGCCGCCAACAATTTTTGGGAGGTGACAGTTGATTAGATCGACACCAGTGCGATACTGGTACTTTATTTTATCGACCACGTAAGGATGAAAGGCAAAGCTAACCTCGACGGGATTTGAACTCAGAACGTAAAGGACCGTAACTGTATAATAATTGTTTCTACGTTAGGCACAAGGCCAGCAATTACCCAGTGTATTACTGGTACTTTATTTTATCGACCCCGTAAGGATGAAAGGCAAAGTTAACCTCGGCGGGATTTGAACTCAGAATGGCAAGGGCCGTAACTCTATGCGTCAAAGCATGGCGTCCGACCCTCTACCGATAATGGTTTCTTATATAGGCACAAGGCCATCAATTTTGGAGCAAGGAAAGTCGATTAAATTGACCCCAGTGCGTCACTGGTACTTTATTTTATCGACCTCGTAAGGATGAAAGGAAAAGTTAACCAGGACGTAAAAGGCCGTAACTTTATGCTGCAAAGCATGGCGTCCGACCTTCTACCGATACTGCCAATCCACCGTAACTGTATAATAATAATAATTACAATAATCATGAAATTAGTAATGATGATTATTATTACAATTCATAACATTTACATGGTTAGGGTAACCAAACAACATTAAACCAATCAGATATAAGTTAAATAGCGATTGAAATGAAAAAGGTTTAAAAAATACATTCCACTAAAAAATACCGAATTTTCTACGTTTCCGCCATTATAACTTTCCTCCTACACGTTAATTTCTGTATTCCCTTTTCTTACAGCTCCACACCCACACATACATTCATATAGTGCCTTTGCTACCTCTCTCTGTCCCTCACTATGTCTCTCTCTCTCTCACTCTCTCCCCCTCTCTCCCCCTCTCTCCCCCCTCTCTCTATCTGTGTCTCTCTTTCTCTCTCTCTCTCCCTCACCCCTCTCTCTCTCTTCCCCCCACCCCTCTCTGTCTCTCTCTCTCCCTCACCCTCTCTCTCTCTTTCCCTCATCTCTCTCTTTCTATCTCTCTCCTTATCTTATACTTCCCACCTCTTTCGCCCTCTTTTTGTATCTCTGTTAACTACTTTCCCTTTTTCTTTTCACTAACTTTCATTCAATTTTTCGCTTTCTTTCTTCCACAAACATACTCAATCTTCGTTTCTCGAAGGTTTTTCTCCCACCTCCTTTTCTTTAGCTCTTCTTTCTTTTCATCTCTCTCTCTCTCTCTCTCTCTCTCTCTCTCTCTCTCTCTCTCTCTCTCTCTCTCTCTCTCTCTCTCTCTCTCTATCACTTTCCCA
>OZ024741.1:53405365-53410365 GCA_964016885.1 Eledone cirrhosa
TGTAGAATCTCATCTATATTAAAACTTTTATACTCTGCTATGCATTGAGTACCTTACTTACTGTGGTTACCTCCGATTCAACCCGGAATAACTTACACACATATATATATATATATATATATATATATATATATATATATATAAAGAAGGTGTTAATAGGTGGTTAAAAAAGTTCCATATATCTTCTTATGCGCATTTCGAAAACAACATCAGACTGTTGAGTGCTACTTATCTGATATAAGGGCGGAAGAACTCATAAGAGTCAACGGCCATCCAAAGTGTGTAAATATGTATATACACATGTACATATGTATGTATATGTATATGTGTATACACATGGGTGCATGTGTGTGTATATGCGCGGGGACAGAAATATTCGGGCTGGATACCCGATCGTGCGGTTAAACCACTGGGAGTGAAGAACCGCTAGCTTTGTCAGGACATTCTTCTAGGAGAAGGCAACTCGGGAAACTGGGATAACTACCATATAAAACCTGCGGCTCAGTAGTTACCGATGATGTTGATCTTTTCTTCTTTTCGGGTTATAGCTACTGTCGCTCAGAGAGTGGGATTGGCTCAGTGCACAGTCTTTCCTCACTTTAAAAAATATCTTCACGCACAGGCATTGCACGATAGAATTAATTAATAATTATTAATAATGATATATCGTGCAATGGCAATACTCGATAACGAGGGGGCACCCATCATGTATGTATGTATGTATGCATGTATGTTTGTATGAATGTATATATGTATGTAAGTATGCATGTATGTATGGATACACACATACACACACACACACACACACAAACACATGTATGTGTGTGTGTAAATATACGAATATATAATACGTATATATACGATATGTATGCACACAGCCATGGGTACGTGGTACTGCAAGAGAATGTGACCAGTCATTGCCATTGTATGCAGCGGAAATGAGTTAGTGTCCATTAAGTGATTGATCTGATGAATGATGTATAGAGCTGCAAGATATTAATGTCTGTCAATATCATAGTGGTGGTATTCTGGTTCTAAGGTGAAGATCGGTGCAGTACATACAGAGAGGTGGAGTCTACATACATACACATACATATACATACTTACTGGAATCTTGTAAATTTGTAAACCGTTTTGACGATTCAAAAGATTAACGATTACATAAGAAACGAGGTAAATCTCTTCTTTTTTACAACCTTGGCATCGGAAGTTGGTCGGTCAAATATATATTCAACATTAAGAGAAAGAGAGAAGATACATACATGCATATATAGATAATGAGTATATGGATACATACATTCATACATACACAAACACACACAGAGACACACATATATATATATACACATATATATATATATACATATATATATATATATATATATATATATATATATATATATATATATATATATATATATATATATATATATATATATATATACATATCCAAGTTTGTATCTGTTATGTTTTCCAATGATATATGCATATTATCTATCTATCTATCTGTCTATCTACCTATCTATTTATCTATTGTATCTTAGCGTCCGTAATTTACTACCGCCTGACTGTCGTGCCTTGCCCTAAGGAAACACTCACCACCATGGAACGCATGCTCTTTCAATTTCTTTGGAAGAAGCGCCCTCCTATGGTGAGAAGATCCATCTGCTGCCAACAACCTTCGAAAGGAGGGCTGGGGATGCCGTGGTTGATGATGCGTAGGCACGCATTAAGGCTACGGCACCTACAGGTATTCCTCACTGGTCAACCGGTTTGGGCTCCGTTCGTGAAACGAGCCTTTCCGAGACTCGTCTCGCTCACCGAGCTGCAGTCCTGGGTCAAGCAAAGATCCGGAAAACTGGGTGACTGGCACACTGAGTGTACCCAGGCGCTCAGTGCTATCTGGCAAGCGGGCCCGGCCATCGGTGGAGAATCCACCTCATCATTCTATAGAGGGCTGGTGGTTAGTAGGGGCGATGACACCCTTGGAGAGTCGCTGGACATGGAAGAGGACGAGCTGGCCAGCCTGTTCGGTAGGACTTTCGGCCCGGGATCAATGGACAACTTCCAGAAGTCACTAGCCTGGCAGTGCTACCGGGGGGCTCTACCCGTTCGAGAGAGGCTCTACAGACACGGGCGCCCGGGCAGGGATCCCTCGAAAAAGATTTGCCCTAGATGCGTGCGTCACGAAGAAATCGTTGCGCACGCATTGGTGCAATGTCCGGGCGTGGCTGATCTGTGGGGCTACGCCGAACGACTGCTGTCGCGGGTGGCGCCGATTCGATTGACCGCCGAGTCCGTGGTGACAATCAAACCGCCTCCCCTCTTCACAAAGGAAGCAAAGGCGTTTTTTCTGTGCGTAATAGCCATGTTGAAAGAGGTTGTTTGGTGGACACGATTGAAAAGTCTGAGGTCAGGCAACTTCCTCTCTGGCCATAGTCTGGTCTACTTCTTCCGATATCACTTCGGAAGAAGGATAAGAATGGAGAGAGAAGTGCTTGGCCATAGGCAGTTTTATGAAAGGTGGGTGATAGTGGCGAGAATGGCTCGTGTAAATGGGCCTTCTCTGTATACCATCCTGTGAAGAAGAGAGGAGCACCTTCTCCATGTGCTCCCCGGGCAAAGGATTGCACACTTTTTCGGGGGTGTGTGCAACCCCCATCACGTCCCCTCCCTTTTGAGGTTGTTTTCGATTATTTTCATTTCATACCCTTTTTACTCGGTTTTATGTAAACTCCCCCTTTGTATTTGTCCCTTCTTGTTATGCCTTTATGGTAAATAAAGAAATATATCTATTTATCTATGTATCTATAATTGTCTAACGTGTTAATATAATCTGTCATCGTCTCAATTCCCCTCTCTCTCTCTCACTCTGTATGTATATATATATATGTGTGTGTGTGTGTGTATATATATATATATATATATATATAATATAAGATCAAATGAAATGCGCATAATAAAATACTTGGAACTCTTTTAATCATCTTTTGATCTTATATTATTTATACTCCAGTCCTAGAATCTGTAGAGTGCTACTTATCCGATATTTGTATTGCTTTATTGTGCTACAATAAAACTCATCTCCTACACACACACACACATATATATATATATATATATATATATATATATATAATTTGAATTTCTTTATAGAATTCCTTCTGCCTTTGTCACTCTAAGTAATGCTTTAAAGAATTGGCTTTTAAAAAATTCCCCTTTCTTTAAACCCTTCAACCATGACCTCCACCCATCCTGTAGACACCTGAAATATAGGGATTGCTAGCTTATGAGAAACTTAAAAGATAAGAAGTGGCACCCCATTTTGAACTTGTTTATAGAATTCCTCCTCCCCTTGTCACTGTAAATATAAATTATAGGTTTAAAGAATTAGCTTTTAAAGAATTCCCTTCTCTTTCAACCAACGACCTCCACCCATCCCACTCCCCACCCATCCCACTCCCCACCCTCTCCTACCATCAGAAAAGATATAAATACCACTATTTTTACTTGGACAGTTAGCTTCCTGATGATTTCTCACGAATGAAACAGCTGTAGTCCTGTAGAAGCTCTTCTATATTAAAACTTTCATACTCTGCTATGTATTGAGTACCTTACTCACTGTGGTTACCTCCGACTCAACACGGAGTAACTTATATATATATATACATATCTATCTATCTATATATAAATATATATATGTATATATATATATATATATATATATATATATATATGTGTGTGTGTAGATTTCCCCATATTGAAGGATAAGTATTTCGTTCTTGATTTTATTTTGAGTTAAGATTGTATGGTTTTTTCCCCAGCCTACACAAAATCTGAGGATAACATTTTTCTTTTTGATTTGTTTTGAATTAGAATGAATTATTTATCCCATATCTTACGTTACAACTGTTTCATCTTGAGGCTAAAGTCACTTATATATCTGAATTATTGTCGGCTTTTTGCTTACATTAATTTCTTTATTTTCATTTATATATATATACATATACATATATATATATATATGTATATGTATATATATATGCTAACTGAATTGAACGTCAATGTTTTTAGCTATATGTTTATATGCATATGCTTATAAATACACACATACTCGGTCACACGCACGCACATCGACATACAAGCATTCACACATATATAAATAATCATGGTGGCCGTAATTCCTCAGTATGAAGGTCAGAATATGGCATGGCAGCACTTATATATTGGTCAGTTGGTCTGTTGGCATGGGCTTATGATTTGCGTCCGCCAATCGACACTCCTCTAATATACAAACGCCGAGACCTATACTTTCATTTTGTGAGTACGCATGTATGTACATGTATATATATGCCTGTGTTTGTATATATATATATATATATGTGTGTGTGTGTGTGTGTGTGTAGGTGTGTGTCTGCATATGTTTATATCTCTATGAATGTGTGCGTATACATATGAGTGAATGTAACCGTATTTATGAATGTGCGCATTATTGTATGTGTTACTTTGTGTGTATGTCTATATTTGTGCATGTGTGAAAATATGTGTGGATGAATACGTCTTTGTGTGTATGTTTTTTTATGTTTCGATTTGGACGTATGTACAAGTCTGTACGTATATATATATATATATATATATATCCTATTTATATGTATGTATGTCTGAATGTGTGTGTATGTCTGTATGTGTTTATATGTGAATATATATATGTCTTTATGTGTTTATGCGAGTGTTTGTGTCTATGTGATGTGTGTGTGTGTGTGTTTGTGTTTCTGTGTGTGTGAATGTGTACATGTGTGCATGTGTGACCGAAGTTGACCTAGTGCATAAGTTATCTTCAATATTGTCGGACTCAGTGACACGGTCAGTTCTTGGCAATGTTGCCTGCATAACAACTGAGGCTTGACCGACAGACGGAATAATATAACCTATATTTCCACTACCACCAACCCCCATTACCACTACGACCAACACCAACACCATTACTACAGCCACTACAA
>OZ024741.1:53415365-53467865 GCA_964016885.1 Eledone cirrhosa
CTGTGAGTAGCCAAATCAGTGCCGATGATGGCGAGAAGGGAGGTTGGTTAGGCACTGCCTATTGGGAATGTGGGCTTGTTAAAATATGTAGGAGAGAAAATGTATTTAGGAAAAGGCGAAAGCTATTGCAATATACAAATATTTATGTGAAAAGAACAAAGGATGAGAAAAGATTTTAGGGATATATCGCATGTGATGTTTGTAATTTAGGCTGGTTGATGGCGCCAGGCGACATGAAGAGAGGGAGAGAGAGAGAGAGAGAGAGAGAGAGAGAGAGAGAGAGAGAGAGAGAGAGAGAGAGAGAGAGAGAGAGAGAGAGAGAGGTAGATTGATGACAGGTTGAACTATAGAGATATATATGGCCGTAATAATATTTAGTTAATGCGCATGTGATTAAATGCTGGAATTATCTCGAAAATAGATGGAGAGATATGGGATCGAATCTAATATAGTTCAGATAGTTAGTATTGTATGCGATGTAGAATCTCACGTTTGTGTAGAACATACCTATTTAAGGCAATGCAGCGATATTTATGTTATATAACTCCATCGGCTTCTTTGAGCATAATATAACGGGTAATTCTTGTTTTGTTAGGCACATCCATTTTACATAAATGTGAATTAGCCTACAAAAAGCGGATACTCCTATTTCTCTCGTATGTACACACACACACACACACACATACACACATACATACATACATACATACATACATACATACATACATACATACATACATACATACATGGTGGCTGCCAACTCGTTTTCGAGTACGGCCACTACTTTATATCCATGTAGGAGAACCCCTACCGATGCGCTGAACGAGTGTAACTTTTTAGTCCAGCCAGCGACTTGAACACTCTGGTACAAACACTACACTTGTAACAATTATTGAAACATAGTGCTGGGCCCATGGTACCATGTGACGACAAGTGCAGAGAGATCTCCAGATACAAAGCAATGCATGTGCCGTGAAGCTTTTATAGTAAGCAAAGGCACTGCACAAAGCCAGTCCCACTCTCTTAACCAAGATGAAATTTACCAAAAAGAAGAACAAGTCAACATCATTGGATACCATCAGGGTTGCAGGTGTTATATCAGAGTTTTCCTTCTCCTAGAATTCTGCCTTGACAAAAGCTAAGGGGTCATCTCTCCCGGGATGATACATACATACATACATACATACATACATACATGGTGGCTGCCAACTCGTTTTCGAGTACGGCCACTACTTTATATCCATGTAGGAGAACCCCTACCGATGCGCTGAACGAGTGTGACTTTTTAGTCCAGACAGCGACTTGAAAACTCTGGTACAAACACTACACTTGTGACAATTATTGACACATAGTGCTTTGCCTTTGGTACCATGTGACGACAAGTGCAGAGAGATCTCCAGATATAAAGCAATGCCTGTGCCGTGAAGCTTTTATAGTGAGCAAAGGCACTGCACAAAGCCAGTCCCACTCTCTTAACCAAGATGATATTTACCAAAAAGAAGAACAAGTCAACATCATTGGATACCATCAGGGTTGCAGGTGTTATATCAGAGTTTTCCTTCTCCTAGAATTCTGCCTTGACAAAGGCTAAGGGGTCATCTCTCCCAGTGATTTTGGATGGCCATTGACTCTTAAGAGCTCCTTTGCCCTTTGACAGGTTTTGTTTTTAGTCCTGCAGGATGTCCAAAGTCACCCTCCTCACCAAGAAACCTTGGTGGGGTTGCCAGTTTAGTCGCCAACGACCCGACCATGAGACAGGTTGTACTGGGATACATGTTACCAGTAGCACCAAGTGGTGACCTGACATACATACATACATACATACATACATACATACATACATACGTATATGGATGAAAAATTGCAATCTTATCAGCAAAATGAATGAAAACCTGCATGCTTATCAGCAAAAAATCATGAATGGATATGTTGCCAGGAAGCTCCAGAGTTGGAGTAATATAGATAAGGAAAGTAGTCTATCTTGGACCAACAACCGCTATAGTGGCTCCCACTTTGAAGGATACGCTTTTGCAATCCAAGAACAGGAGATTAACACGAAATACCTGATTCACAAAGAGATAGGGATGCAGGCAAATCACACCTAGATGTGATAACAAGTGCAGACTCTGCAGAACTAACATCGAGGATATCACCCATGTCATCAGCAGCGGTCCAAAGATGTCATAGCGGTACTATCTACTTATGAGGCATGATGTAGTGGCCAAAACACTGTACAATGCAGTGCGTAAAAAAGATAACCCCGACAATAAACACATTAAAAGCTACAGCAATGTGGAAGACATCCATGTACATAACATGAAAGAGTACTGGTGGAATGTTCCAGCAAAAACCCCAATAAAATGCAGACATAAGAGACCAGATATTATGATATGGGACAGGGAGAAGAAAGCATGCACAGTAGTGGAAATTAGCTGCCCAATATAATATCAAAGATTAGCGAAAAGGAGAATATTTATGCAGAACTGATGAGAAATCTGCAGATATTCCAACCCGATTGCACCTTCTGATTATTGGGGCACTGGGATATGTTAGTAACTGCCTCAATACAAATCTTGAGAAGCTAGGCTTCACAGGAACAGAAAGAACACAACTAGTGAGGAAATTACAAGTACAATCCATTAATGGAACAGTAAAAATATGTAAAACATTCCAAAAAATGTGCATCTAATAACAGCATATATACATGTACAGATGCAAAGCATATACACATGCACACATACAACTAAAAACATCCACATCCACACATACAATATCATCCATATCTACACATGCATGCATACATAATCTACCTAATTGATGTTGTGTAAATTCCAATGAGAGAGTTTTGTAACTATGTTAGAAACCGACTCTCACTCTATTGGCAAAAATATGTGAAATTATAAAACCTACATACATACATATATATATATATACCTAACTGTACCAATATATATATATATTTATATATCTATATATATATATATATATATATATATATATATATATATATATATATATATATATATATATATATATATATATATATATATAAATACCTATATATATATATATATATATATATATATATATATATATATATATATATATATATATATATATATATAATGTATAATAAACAATACAATATAATTACCTCATTACCAGAGGTTTCCTGAATAAGACGAATACGAAAAACGTCCTCATTCGTTCGTCGGACAAGGCAATTTAAAACAGTGAAATATTTGGAAAGTCTCCTCAAGAAATGCGAAAAATATATAAATAAAAGTAATGCAAGAGATATAAAAAATATATATAAAAGAATATATAAAAAATATATTAAAAAATATAAGGAAATATAGTTAGGGTATGTGTATATGTATGTATATACACTCACAAATGTACATATGTATGTATGTACAAATGCATGTGTATGGTGAAAATGTGTGCGTAAGTACATATATGAGGGCAAGTATATTTGTGTATATGTGACCACAAATACGTATATAATATGAGTTGAAAAAGAAAATGATAATATAGTTGACACGCATCCAGATACAGGTATTAAATTCACATACGAGTATGAAAACACGCGTATAAACATACACACACGCGCGGTCACTTATATGCGGAAGATAAAGAGGGAAGGGAGTGTAATAGTAAAAAGAAGTGTCATTCTCGATATATGTATAAAAATGAAACAATATATGAGAATGGAAAAAATTTAAGAGAAAGTAATCAATTAACACTAGAGAAAAGAAAACAAACATAGGTACGCACGTACATACACATATATCTATAAAAAATATTTATACACACAAATACGTACAGACAAAAGTGCATGCATGCGTACATACATACACACCAGGCACGTATATATATATATATATATATATATATATATCGCTCCATGTATATCTAATCACACGTACGTACGCGACTATATATATATATATATACACATACACATACACACCCATACATACATATACATATATACACATATACATACACATTCACATACATTCACCCGCATACACATACACGTAAAAATAAGAATGTAAAAAACATAGATGTAAAAAAACCTAGATATAAAAACACACATACACACACATATAGATACGTACGCACGCACACATACGGAGGCGTTCGTATACATATACAGAACGTATACACATATAAACACACTCAGACTCATAGATCCAGATTATAAATCAGCCATATGAATAAATGAGTACAAATATAAAATCGGCTGCGAAACAACAGAATATATCTGGTGTGGAAAACGCAAGTGACACCGAAATCAGGTAGTGAAAGAAAATGGGGAAGTAAAATATGGAATGTGGAGGTATTAGGTAAGTGAATCGAAAAGTAGGGGAGGGGTTACTGGTGGATGTGAAGTAAAAATAAAAATAAAATTAAAAATAAAGTTAAAAATAAAAGTAAATCAGAAAGAGAAGTCTGTAAAGAGAATAATTTAAGGAAAGTGAAGAATAAGAGTTTATCGAGGATAAGTATCTGAAAGTGTGTTAAGTTTATATGAGCTGGAAAGTAAGTGTGATTTCATGTGTGGGCAACTGGTGAAAATTTCTGTTTTTGTATTTAGGCAGGTTTTTGGTGATTTAAGGTTTTGTAAAATCCAATATTTTTCACTTATGCAGAGTGTGCATCTTCTTGTTCCTCTTGCATATTCTTTAGATTGGTTCAAAATTGACCAATCCAATTTATATTGGATACATTGGTCTTTCAAATCCCATATTCTGCTAGCCGGAGCTGTTGTGAATCTTTTTTCTGGATGTCGGAAAGATGCGACATGTGAGTAATAACACGTTTTGAATTTGTCTTGTGTCATACCTACATATCGTTCGCTGGTGGCTGGTTGGTTGTTGCTGATGGTTGTCACTTTAGCCGCATATACAATGGCTTTGGTGTTGCATTTACCTTGTAATGGGCATTCACTATTGAATCTACAGGAGCAATTTTGATGTTCTCTGGGTGACTTCTTATTGATGATATAAGATTTAATGGGGGGGACCGCAGGAGTAGCTAAATTTTGACACAGTTTCTATTGAAGATCTTATAGTATCTATGTGTTCTAGGGAAATGTTTATCTAAGAGCTCTAGGAATTTTTTGCCTACATTAGTTTTAACTGCTAGAGAGTAGGAGGGTGTGAACCAGATTATTTTTCTTTTCCTATTATTATGTTTAAAAGAGTTAGTATTGTTGGGTATGTACTTAATAGGTTCGCTAAATCCGCTATTTTGAAGGGCTTTATTATAGTAGGGGGATGCCTTATTGAAAATAGCTTCTGAGGAAGAGAGTGTGGAGATCCTACGGCTAATATTAGGGATAAGGTTTTTAAAAACTATAGGAGGATGGCAAGAGCCTTTATTTATATATTTTAAATTTTCATTAGGTTTATGGTATGGTTTATAAGAAGCAGTAGGCAAATCTAGGTTTAGATCTAGAAAATTAACATTGGAAAGGTTAGTGTCAATAGTAATTTTAAGATTAAAACTAGCGAAGGTTTTTATTAAGTCTTTCCTTAATCTATCTAAGTTATGGCCTATGGTGGTATGGGAAAGTATTAGACCATCGTCGCGATAAAGCCCAAAAATATGGTTAGGGATTTTTTCTTTAAGTGTGTGTAGGAGGAATAGGCCGACTATATCACAAACATCAGCACTGTCAAAAGAGCCCACTCAGACATCGAATGGGTTCTCTGGGTTAGATATTTTTACCCAAGTGTCATTATCAGTAAAGAGTAGAGTGTTTCTAGCATGCAAGATGACATTCTCTTCAATATCAGAGATATTGGTAAACTTTCTAGCGAAATTTAAGGCTTTCGCTAAAAGATTCTGAGTGATAGACGGGTAGAAATCTACAAGTTGGGTGAATCTAGAATTATTTTTATCTTTAATATTATTAAACCAATGTACTACGGAAGAGCTATTTATCCATTGGAGTAATTCAGACTTACTTCTAATCTGTGTGTTTATATTATTTAAAAATGTTTTGCTGGCAAGGCCGATATCAGTCTTAGCAGGGTTGATTAATCTACAACTAGGACGATTAATAAAGTCAGGTTTGTGATCTTTAAGGGTGATATATTCATTAAATTTAGCTAGTTTTTCTGTCCTATTATCTATTTTTAAAGAACTAGCTAATTCTTTAGCTTTCTTATTTATATTATGATACGTGTTTATATTGGCTATTTGGTATTTAGAGGTGATGTTATCTATTAAGAGTTGGTCATGAAAATTATTATTAACTTCGTATAAATTTTTAGTTTTGTCGGAGAAAATGAACTATTTTTAGAAGATTTGAATATTGAAATTTCATTAGATAGTTTAGATTGAAAAGTGTTAGAGTACTTACGGAAATTGATATTGTTGATTAGATTAACTAAGTCTAGTTCAAAAGCGGTCATATCTTTTACACTTTGCGGGTATTTATGAGTTTTGATATCAAAATGTTCCGTAGAGTCCGTGTTAATGTGTCCATCGAGAATCAAAGCTTTCCATCTCATTCTTTTAACAACTTTCTCTACTTTGTCTATCAGCATTTTCGTGTAGGAAGTGTTAGAAGGTGTTGGGATATTCTTGATAGAGTAATCCAAAGGATATTTATCCATGTTCAGTAGTGGTTTAAAATCCTATTGACTGAAGAGTGCTCGACTTTAAAAGGGCTGGAAGGTGCCAATCTCATAAAAATGTAGAATATGCTGCGATCATTCCTTTAGGAGCTGTATAAGTATTTTTTTTTCATTCTCATATATTGTTTCATTTTTATACATATATCGAGAATGACACTTCTTTTTACTATTACACTCCCTTCCATCTTTATCTTCCGCATATAAGTAACCGCGTGTGTGTGTGTGTTTATACGCGTGTTTTCATACTCGTATGTGAATTTAATACCTGTATCTGGATGCGTGTCAACTATATTATCATTTTCTTTTTCAACTCATATTATATACGTATTTGTGGTCACATATACACAAATATACTTGCCCTCATATATGTACTTACGCACACATTTTCACCATACACATGCATTTGTACATACACACATATGTACATTTGTGAGTGTATATACATACATATACACATACCCCAACTATATTTCCTTATAATTTTTTTATATATTTTTTTATATATTCTTTTATATATTTTTTTTATATCTCTTGCATTACTTTTATTTATATATTTTTCGCATTTCTTGAGGAGACTTTCCAAATATTTCACTATGTTTAAATTGCCTTGTCCGACGAACGAATGAGGACGTTTTTCGTATTCGTCTTATTCGGGAAACCTCTGGTAATGAGGTAATTATATTGTATTGTTTATTATACATTAAATTTTTGCTCTGGTACTTACATAGAACACTCTTCACTCCTATGACTTTTTCAATTTTCAACGGAAACTTCAATACTTATATATATATATATATATATATATATATATATATATATATATATATATATATATATATATATATATATATATATATATATATATATATATATATATATATATATATATATATATATATATATATATATATATATATATATAGAGAGAGAGAGAGAGAGAGAGAGAGAGAGAGAGAGATTGGTTCAGTTAGGTATATTTAAAAAAGGAAAAGAATGACTTCACTTGTAGTTCTAAACAATTTGATCTCAGTTTGACAATCGCCACCGGCGAATGTTCTCCAGGAATGTTAACAAGGAATCTTTAAAAATTTCCCCACCGAACTTAACAAAGAACTTACTAGATCCTTGAAACCAAATAGTAAAATTATAATATAACATTAAAATAAATTGTCTAGAACTACGAGTGACGCCATTTTCTTCCTTTATATATATATATATATATATATATATATATATATATATGTACATGTATGTGAGTGTGTGCGTTTGAATATATATGTGGATAGAATACTGTACCAAACCTATGGTGTTTCAACAGGTGTTTAAAGTTGGTATCAATGCTTCTTTGAACCTGTAACACCTCATGGAGACGTAGTGGCGCTCTATTGACATGTATCTTCTCTTGGAATTCTAAATCTAGCAGAGCCCATCTCCTCTGCTGATTTCTTCCAAAGAAGCATTGGCAATCACATAGAGGAAATGAAAAAGAGATATAGAGGATGAATCAACCCCAGTACTGGACTGTAACTTTATTTATCGCTCTCGCCTCCATAAGTAACGAATCTATTCAATATACATATTACAATTGATACAAACTGTCTGTTATATGATTAACAACAAAATAGCCATCTCCCTCTTCAGAGATGACTAAGCTACAAAGGTATGGGGTAAAGAAACTCTGATTAATTAATATTACATTCCTGGTTTTTGTATAATGAAATAAAACAATTCAAATATGTAATACAGCGGCAGGAGTTTCTGTACACACACGTATACACACACGCACACACACAAAGACACACTTACATATATATATATAAATACATATATATATACACTCTCATACCCGTAGGACAGGCAATCTTTATAATAATATCCTCTCTCACTCTCTCTCCCATCTCTCTCTCTCTCTCTCTCTCTCTCTCTCTCTCTCTCTCTATATATATATATATATATATATATATATATATATATATATATATATAAATATAATACATAACATATATATATACACACATGTATATATATATATATATATATATATATACTGAAACATACTGTCACGTTTAAACATGAGCTTGTACAGGCAGATATATATTCATAGCAACAAATAATCCTATAGTTATTTTTATACACACTCATACACACACACACATACACACACATATATATATATATATATATATATATATATATATATATATATATATACAGTGACAGGCAGTCATACAACTTATAGATAGTCAAGGAAATATAAAGACAGAACGTATGGAATTATCGATTCGATATCACCGTAGCTATCGTCTTCTCGCCTTTCTCCTCTCCTTCCTACTCATATACTCTTTCCCTCTCTCTTTCCCTCCTCCTACTCCCAATCCACTCCCACCTCATTATCCTCCATTCACCATCCTTGTTATAATATAATTTCACAACCATCATACAGGTCTTGTCTGAATGATGAGAGATATGTTTGAAACAAATAGCGTAGATGTATAGGAAATAATCGTGGCGAAGATCAAACGGTTGCTGCTTTAATATATTGTTAAGTAAGTGCTGTGTATTAGCCCTATTCTGAACCAACGATACCATTAACGAGATTACATCTGTTTCACTTGCGACATCTTTCCTATATCTCTTAACGCCATGATAATATAGCTTATACGTGGCTGTTGCTTACACAGTTTCGGCAAATATTAAAAGCAAAATGGCAATTTGTATATACATGTTCGTGTTTACACAATTGATGTTGTGCTTGTGCGTGCATGTGTGCGCGGTGCATGATTCCATATATATATATATATATATATATATATATATATATAAATTGCCTATCCACATTGATAATATTTACACTCTGTTTACAGTGATGAAATCAGTAAAACATCTAAGCAGTCTCCCTCTCCTATCTCTTTTACTCTCTCTCTCTCTCTCTCTCTCTCTCTCTCTCTCTCTCTCTCTCTCTCTCTCTCTCTATTTTACTCTCTTTCTCCCTCTCGACCTATCTGCTATCATCATAAACGTCGTTGTTGTCTTCTTTTTCACCACCTTCACGTATACATACATATAAATATATATGCATATGCGCACATACACGCCCACACACACGCGCACACACACATATACACATGCACACACTCAGATATATCTATGTATATATATACAAACACACACGCAGAACGTTCTCAAAAATGTACACTCACTTTGAGATACGAGAATTATAAATCGTATATACACATTCCAGCACTAGTCCATGCCCTTAAAGAAGATGATTCTGAACAAAACGTATTTTGTGAGTGTTACCTGGCAAAAGATGTGACTGAAGCACAGTTTCCAAACAACATTTTTGTAAATGGTGAGGCTACATTTATGTTAAATGGCTCCGATAATCGACAATTTCGCATAGTGGGCACCGCAGTCGTCCCATATTACGATTGACCCTCAAGTTATCTTACAATGGGTTACTGTCTGGCGTGGCTTATCTTCGTTTGGAGTAAATAGACAATTCTTTTCTGAAAGCAGTATCACTGGTACAGCTTCTCTGGATTTGATACGAGAATCCATCATGCGCAGCATGAAAATGATAATTATTTTCAGCAAGATAGAATTCCTTTCCACCAAATGAAATAATTCGCGATATCACAGATTACATTCGTCTACATTATCAGCATTATATGTACAAGGTTGACTTTGCCTTTCATCCTTACGGGGTCGATAAAATAAAGTACCAGTAATGCACTGGGTAATTTGCTGGCCTTGTGCCTAAAGTAGAAACAATTATATGTACATCATTTTAAACACCTACGATAACTCAAACAATTATAATCATGTTTACTTTGTTTTGAATAAACACTTTAATATTTTATATAAACATTGTTTTTTTATCATCATTCAAAACTTGTGGATCTTTTGATGGGCACCCTACACACACACACACACACACACACACACAAAAGTGTAAATCAAAATAGGACATATCTCATTTTTTAATGATAGGAAAGTGAAATCAAAGACAAAGTGTGATTGAATAAGAATGTTATTGGAGGTTTTGTTGTGATGGTCAGATAGGCTTGATCTAAATTTCCTAAATGACCATTGGTGAAGCAACAAAATAAAATGAATGTGATAAAATTGAAAAAGCAATAAAATATTGGTGTATATAACAAATAAAAACGACTGTTTGTGAGCCCCCTCCCCTCCTCCCGTTGTCCCCGAATTTTTATGCAATGTGCTGACGAAAGGCCGCACACATCTACTTAGAATCGTCTCGGACCGTCAAAGACTCAATTGTGCTTTTGTTGGCATGCTGCGCCAGCCATTCGGCCCCACCGAAATGTTCTCTTTTCCTCGTTTCTTAAAGCAGGTACCTTAGCTCAGACAATTCCACCCTAATGTTTTGCATGTTTCGCATTCAATAAATGGTGTATTGCAATTGTCGCCACTAACGGGACTACTGCAAAGCCACGTCTAATCGCCCCTTCTAATTTATCTACTAACTCCCCCTCATTTATATTTGTTTCTAAATACAGCCTTGAGGGCACACTACCGATTGTTGTTGACAACTCCTCCTTTCAACATTTGCGTAATGAAGGTGCTAATCCGGTTTGCTGTAGCCTCTACACACAGGGGACGTTGCGTAATGAAGGTGCTAATCCGGTTTGCTGTAGCCTCTACACACAGGGGACGTTGCGTAATGAAGGTGCTAATCCGGTTTGCTGTAGCCTCTACACACAGGGGACGTTGCGTAAAGCTTCTACTAACCGGGTCCCTGTTTACGTGTCAACACCTCATGCGGATCGCTTATGCTGGCCCAGGCTCTATCTACTGCTACGAGTTTGGCCGCCAAAGGCCCAAATATTTTGGGGTCGCCTTATGCGAGGGCAATGTATGCTACCCTATTCACAGTTTATAATAAAAAAATATTTACACATATCGCAATTCGAGCAACTTAAAACAATCAAATCTCGGAGTTCACGATAATACGTCTTCAGAAATCAGTCAACAATAATAAAAATAATAATAATAATAATAATAATAATAATAATAATAATAATAATAATAATAATAATAATTGCTCCCGTAAGTTTTTTGATTTTTAACATATTTAAATCAATTGTGAAAGAACAATTCTTAGCACAAATGTTGCATAAAGGCACCGAATGAGGTCCCATAAAGTTTCGGATCCATATTATATTGTTGTATCGCTCAAATATTCAATTTTGTATTATATATTTTGTATTCAAAAAAAGAAAATGGTTATAAATGGAACAAAACACCTTCTGTCTACACTATATAGAACAGCGGCAATTTCAATTTCACCAACACCAGAAACTTGATACACTACCTATCCCATCACACTAAATATAACGGCAACTTCACCGGCATCATAATAATTGTTTCTACATTAGGCACAAGGCCAGCAATTACCCAGTGCATTACTGGTACTTTATTTAATCGACCCCGTAAGGATGAAAGGCAAAGTCAACCTCGGCGAGATTTGAACTCAGATCGTATCATAATAATAATTACTATTATTATTGTCTCAAATTTTAAAAAATGTTTAATTCAAATTTTACGGGAATATGTCAACACAAAATATAATGAAAATATATATTAAACATACGAACAGAAACTCATCGATACTATATCAGTAACCACAACACCACCACATCCATCATCGCCGCCACCACTCATTCAATGCTACTGACACTATTCCCCTGTTAACTTGAAAGAGAAAAGGGAAGGTGGCGGTAGCACTAGACAAGAGAGAGGCTAGCAAAAGATATAAATAGATTGACTTGGTGACCTTGCCACGGACAAACGTCTACATCAACAATTATGGGACTGCTGGCCCACCCCTTCCTCACCAACAATATAAAAAGCCCCGGCACCACCACCGACATAGCCAGCAGCAATAACAGCCAACTACAACAAAAAGTATATTATATTATTGTAATGCACTGGGTGATTGCTGGCCTTGTGCCTGGAGTGGAGACAATTATTAATAATTTCATTCTTAAGCCACGCAATGCTCACATTAAGGAACCACTCATGATAATAACAATTTAAAAAAAACAAACAAAAAGAAAACCCCGTGACCAAGAAATACCGGGATGGCGGCCGGCGGGGAATAGCCATGTCTCTAGGGGAGAACGACCCCTCTAGTCTTGGTTGACACTCGTTCTAGAAGTGGTAACACGAAATGATTACCCCTTGGCGGATAAGGATAAAACGCGACAAAATAAAGTAGATGTCTAATGATGAAATCTCATACCGGATCGGCCGTCACCCGGGTAAAAAAGGGCCGCGTCCCTCAGAGAGGAACCAGACTGGGGTAAAAAAATCAGCTAATGGTTCAAACCTTCCCATCACTTCGGAGCTGGAGACCTCCCATAACCGGAATACTCCTACTGTTGGCCCTCCATGCTCACCACCAAGAAATCCAAAGAAAAAGAGAGAAAAATGGTCAAGGGAAGATAATAAAGAAGTCCTTGAGGCTTTCTACACTGCCATGTACTACCCATCAAATACATCGAATACAGAACAAACATATATCAACTGGAAAAAGAAACATCCCGAAAACAGAGGCTATATTGACAGTAACAAACTAGCCAATATACGAAGAAATATTGTAAGAAAAAAGTTACTAACTGATATAGAAATTGATCAGATCAAGCTAGTAGCACAAAGTCAGCGAAGGGAAAATGAAGCATGTGTCAGTGAAAACGAGGTAAACTGTAACACTTCGAATCCCAGGGTTGGGGCGGAATCACTGGCAACAGAACAAATTAAAGAAAGGAGCGAAAAAGTGGAGGGAGTGCATGCTCAGGATGAAACTCCAAATGAAAATAATGAGATCGTAAATGATAAAGAAATGAATGAGAATGAACTTGCCAACTTGAAGGATGAAATTATGATCGAATGGATGAAAATGAAAGAATCTGACATGGGGGAACGAGACACCCTCCCTAAGATCCAGAACTCCAAACAGAACCAAAAGATAATACACAAGACTAACATAATTCTCAAAAACATTATCATCACAAACAAACTAAACATTACTGACTTAAATCATCTCTATTATGCATCGGCTAAAGTCACCACTCACTTATGTGGAGTGAAGATGAAAAAACAAAGGAATTCCCACAAGAAATCTACTTGGCAAGATAACATCAATCGCCAAATAAACCTTCTCCGATCTGACATAGAAATTTTAACAAACTATAAAGTAGGTGAACATGTTAAACAAACTAAACTTAGAAAATTGAAAAAAAAGTACAGTATAAGATCAACATGTGACATAGACATGCTGATAGAAACAATCAAGCAAAAAGTGTCGGCCAAAGCTGCTCGTATAAGGCGCTTTGAAAAACGATCTAGATTCTATAAGGACAATAATATGTTCAAAAACAACCAAAGAAACTTCTACAGAAAAATTGGTAAGTCAACAATAACTGCTAAATCAATACCACCCAAGGAGGAAGTGCAAGAATTCGGGGAAAAGATCTGGGCCGAAGAAAAAGTTCATAACATACATGTCCCATGGATAGACAGACAAATGAAAGAAACAGCTCACCTTGAAGAACAAACATGGGAAAATATAACAGTTGAACAGCTGCGCTTGGCTCTAAGAAAAACCAGCAAATGGAAATCCCCAGGAAAAGACAAAATACAAAACTTTTGGATAAATGCCTTCACAGAGTCTCATGAGCTGTTAGCCCAACTTTACAATGAAATAGTTAAGGAGCCAGAAAAGATACCATCATGGCTAGTTAACGGCATTACATTCCTGCTACCGAAGAATGATGAGACAAACAATCCCAAAAATTACAGACCGATAACCTGCTTGACCACAATGTATAAAATTTTAACATCAGTCCTAACTGAATACACATATGACCACCTGATAACAAATGACCTATTTCCCATTGAGCAGAAAGGGTGTAAACGAGGCTCATATGGCTGTAAGGATCAGCTTCTGGTTAACAAAATGATACTGGAAGATTGTCATAATAGACACAAAAATCTATCGATTGCTTGGATAGATTATAAAAAAGCATTTGATAGTTTGCCACACAGTTGGATTGAAAAATGTTTAGAGATTTTCAAAATATCCCCCGTTGTCAGGAGGTTTTTGTCATTCAGTATGAGGACATGGAGAACGACACTCCTTTTGAATAGTGAAACAAAATCACTGGAAGCTGGAGAAGTTAACATTAATTGTGGAATTTTTCAGGGTGACTCTTTATCACCGCTTTTATTCTGCATCGCACTTATACCATTAAGTAAAATGCTCAATGAAACAAAACATGGATATAGAGTCCATGACAAAACCATTAATCACCTGTTCTACATGGATGACCTGAAACTATTTGCAAAAAATGATGAACAATTGCAGGGGCTATTATCCACTGTGAAGCAGTTCAGTGATGACATTAAAATGGAGTTTGGACTGGATAAATGCGCCAAAGCAACGTTCACCAGAGGAAAGCTGCTGAAGAGTTCAGACATTAATCTTGATCGGGGGAACGTGATAAGAGAGCTTGATCAAGAACAAACTTACAAATATCTAGGTGTTTGTGAAGGAGACGGAATCAAGCACTCGACAATGAGGGAAAGGATAAGGAAGGAATGTTACCGCAGAGTCAGAGCAATCTTAAGAACGGAATTGAATGCAAGGAATAGGATCGATGCCATAAACACGCTTGCCATACCAGTAGTAACCTACAGTTACAATGTCATCAACTGGTCAAGCACAGAGATCCGTAGGCTCGATACAAAAATCCGAAAATTCTTAACCATGCACAGAATGCATCACCCTAAGGCAGACATAGATAGAATATATCTCCCTAGGAAAGAAGGAGGACAGTTAGACATTGCGTTGAAAACTGCAACAATTGGATTATCCACATATCTAAGGGAATCACATGATTGGATGATCAAACTCGTTTTGAAACACGAAAGCACCAAAAGATCATATTCCATTACAAAAGATGCACAAAGATACAGTAATGGACTACACATTTCAGAAGTCCCATTTACTGCTGAAATGGAAAACACAGAAAAAGCAAAGCAGGTAAAAGTAACTGCAAAGAAAGAACTGCTACAGAAACTGGCTAAGAAATGGCAAGAAAAGCCTCTGTATGGAAAATACCCAGAGCGAGCTAACAATCCTGATGTTGACAAAACTTTAACCCATCAGTGGTTGGCATCCTCTGGACTGAAATCGGAGACTGAAGGACTGATTATATCCGCACAAGATCAGTGTCTGCCAACAAAAAATTACCAAGCCAACATAATAAAAAATGGGTGCAGCCCATTATGCCGTGTATGCAAAAAACAACCAGAGACCATTGACCATATAATTTCAATGTGCAGTCCTATAGCTCCAACCGAATACCTAAACAGGCATGACAGAGCTGCACAATACATACATTGGATAATGTGTAAGCATTTTGACCTGCCCCATCAAAAGAATTGGTGGGAGCATCAACCACCTCCCATACTTGAAAAAGATCACATCTCAATCTTGTGGAACTTTAGCATCCAAACAGACCGAAAAATAGATGCAAATAGACCTGATATAATATTGAAGGACTTTCAAAGGAGGGTATGCCTGCTAATTGATATGTCTGTTCCAATAGACAAGAATGTATCTATAAAAACATTTGAAAAATTGAGCAAGTATAAGGACCTGGAAATAGAAATTGGAAAAATGTGGAAATTGAGAAGTAAAACAATACCAGTGGTTGTAGGCGCTCTGGGAATGATACCTAAGGGGTCTAACGACTACTTATCGCAAATCCCAGGAAACCCGCGTATAGGAGAAATACAAAAGATAGTACTAATGGGAACTGCCCATATACTAAGGAAGATCCTGTCAATATAAGTACATCACAAGTCTAAACACTAAGGATGCATGTGTGAATATGTATGTTCTTTCTTGAACATGGCGGACCTTGTTGTCTCTTGAGGTCACTGGTTGTGACTTGGTGATAACTCGTATAAACATAAAGCAAGATAAAGGCAAATAATAATAATAATAATCAATAATAAAAATCAAAATCAAAGCAGCACAGCAACAACGAAAAACGTAAAGAAAATAAGAATGAAGAGAAAAACAAACAGACGGACAGAGAAGGGAAGGGAAAAACTAAGTCAGACATTCAAACACTACATTACAATGAAACTTATGCTTATTCATTTTTGGGGTTTTTTCTGCCTGTTTGTTTGTTTGTTTATTTGTGTTCGTCTACAGCGTGATAATGCCACACAAAAGTCACGTGGAGTGGCGAAACCACCGGAGACGATGAATTCACCGGTGGTTATGTAACCATACATTCGCCAATCCTCGATAAGAGTGTTTAAATGTCGAACCTAAACAGTTCGAATAACGGTGAAATGGAGACTAGAATGTCATGTGACAGACTTTCACTCAACAGGTGCTCCCTGGCTCAGCAGCAGGGACCTGGCTGTCAACCAAATACTGCTGGTGTCGGAGGAAGAAGAAGAAGGAAAGGGACCAGAACCAACTGGACGAAAGAATTGAATAGAACTGTTATGCAATATTACCTGAAGAGTAACCCCAAGGAGAAAGGCTATAGGAAACGGATGCATAACATCTGGAACGAGATTGGTCTATTTAAATTAGATGAACAAAAATTGGCCGGGCAGGCTCGGGTAATAAGAACTAATGGGTGGATAAGCGAGCTGGAACTGGAGGAACTGAGCAGAGAGATTAGCTTGGAGATGAAGAGTGGAGTATGGCAAGCAAACGAGCCAGTGGGAAATGAAGGTCGGGAGAACGGAGGAACCACCCGAAGCAGACAATGATCTGAATGCTGAGATAAATAGTACCTGGAACAGAGATACGGCCACTGAGGAAATGAATGCTGACGGGCTAGGACAAGATTTGGTTGATATCCTAAACTTAGTGGTAGATGAATTGAACAATGATAGTGGGAGACCTATGAACCTAAGATTTGTAGACAGGAAAAAGTTAAAAGAAATAACAGCTAAGGTAAACAAAGTCATCCCATACCTTGAGGCGAGGAGCCTTCACCAGTGCAACAATATCCTCAAAGCAACAGCAAATACGGTGAGGAAACTACTTGGTATAAAAGCGAGAGGAAACAACAGACAAGAAAGAACAGAGCCATGGTGGAAGAAACGACTGAGTGGTCAAATCAGGGAAATGAGAAATGAGATTGGAAAGCTTGAGTCCCTACTGAATGGGACACTAAAAAACATAGACACTAAAATAGACGGGAAATAAAGTACAAAACTAGGAAGAAAAAGCTAAATATTATCATAGAGGAACTGAAGCAACGCATTGTAGCAACGAGTGCAAAAATCAGGCGATACGAGAACAGAGTCAGTCAGTATAGACAGAACCGCATGTTCGATAACAACCAGAAGATGTTGTTTGGAGAGCTTCAAGGGAAAGAAAGAGGCAACGACTTGATCCCTGAGGCGGAACAAAATAAAACATTCTGGAGAGGAACATGGGAGCAGGATGTTAAACATAATGACCAGGCAGTGTGGATTGAGACAGTACAGAAGGAGATCGTGAACAGGCACACCAACAAACTGATTTGAGTATCACAGTTGAAACTCTTAAGGGGCAGGCCAAAAAACTAACCAACTGGAAATCACCAGGCCCAGATGGTGTGCAGGGGTATTGGATTAAAAATATAACATCCCTCCACCCGAAACTGACAACCATGTTCAATGACTACTTGATGTCAGGTGAGGTACCAGAGTGGTTGACAAAAGGTACCACAGTTCTGATAATGAAAGACCGAATCAAGGGTAATGATGTTACCAACTACAGACCTATCACATGTCTGTCCGTAATGTGGAAACTGTTGACAAGCATTATGTCTGAAGAAAATCTACCATCACCTCCACACAAACAACTTGTTACCGGACGAACAGAAAGGATGCCGAAAGAAGTCACGTGGTACAAAGGACCAGTTATTTATTGATAAGGTGGTAATGAGGAATTGCAAGAGGAGACACACTGGTCTTACCATGGGATGGATAGACTACAAAAAGGCATTTGACATGGTGCCTCATTCTTGGATCACCAAAAGCCTGGAGATCTTCAAGGTGGCAGATAACATCAGACAGTTGTTGGGCAAAAGTATGAAGTCCTGGGAAACAGAGTTAACATCAACTGGAGAATCCTTGGGAATCGTGAAGATCAATAGAGGTATCTTCCAGGGAGATAGTCTGTCCCCTCTGTTGTTTGTCCTTGCCCTGATGCCCCTGACCAGTGTACTGCGAAAAGTGAGAGCAGGATACAGGTTGGGAAAGGGAGGGCTTACCATCAATCACCTCCTCTTCATGGACGATCTTAAGCTCTTCGGGAAGAGTGAGAAGGAGTTGGATGTGCTTGTTGACACTGTCCGTATTTTCAGCAATGATATATGTATGCAATTTGGAGTCATTGTGATGAGGAGGGGTAAGTTGAGCAGAAGTAACGGAATCCAGATACCAACAGGTGAGATGATAAAGGAAATTGACTCTGAGGAAGGATACAAGTATTTGGGCGTTCTGGAGGCTGATGACATCAAGAACAAAAAAATGAAGGACTTGATAAGAACTGAATACCTTCGGAGAGTAAGGAGCGTATTAAAGTCACATCTGAACAGTAGGAATGTCATAAGTGCAGTAAATTCCCGAGCTGTGTCTATTATTAGGTACAGTGCAGGAATTCTGAGATGGAATGTTGCTGAACAAAAAGAAATGGATAGGAAGACTAGGAAGCTATTGACTATCTACAACATGTTCCACAAGAGGAGTGATGTCGATAGACTCTACTTAAGGAGATCTGAGGGTGGAAGAGGTCTTATCAGCATAGAGGACTGTGTTCAGATGGAGAAAAACAACCTACACAAATCGTGACTGATAGTAAGGAGCCAATGCTCAGAACTGTACTGAAGGAGGGGACAATAGGCCAAGGGATGTCCAAGGAGGAAATAACATCAAGTAGAAAGAGCAGCCTTCAGGAAAAATCCCTTCATAGTACCTTCTTTGAGAGAACTGAATTTAGAGATCCACAGACATGTAACTGGTTAAAAAGAGGAGACCTTAAAAAGGCTACAGAAGGAATGTTAATGGCTGCGCAGGAGCAGGCTCTCAAAACGAAGTGGTTAAAACACCACATTTACAAGGAGGAGGCTAGCCCACTGTGCAGGATCTGTGGAGAGAGAGAGGAGACTGTGGCTCACATTGTATCCGAGTGTAAACACCTAGCCCAGACTCAATATAAGGGCTGGAGACATGATGTGATGGGCAGGGTGATCCACTGGCACCTATGCAAAGTAAACAATTTACCACATTCTGAGAAGTGGTATGAGCATAAGCCAGAGGCGGTGATAGAAAACGATCAGGTGAAGGTGCTGTGGGATTTTAGGATACAGACGGACAAGAAACTGGAACACAATAGACCTGACCTGGTGGTTTTGGACAAAGAAAAAAGATCGTGCCTGATTGTGGATGTGGCCTGCCCATTCGACACGAGATTGCAAGAGAAGGAGAGGGAGAAAATTAACCGATACCAGGACTTAAAGTGGGAGGTAAAAAGGATTTGGAACTGCCATGAAGTCAAAGTGATCCCGATTGTCATAGGTGCACTAGGGACTATCTCAAAAAGTTTCCAGGGATGGTTAAAGAAAATTGGCCCCTTCACGCTTTTTTTGAACGCTTCAAAAGGCATGCTTGCTGGGAACAGCAAGAACCCTCCGATACGTCCTGAATATGTTAGGCTGCAGGTAGTGGCTTCATATTCATTTTAACAAACTTTCCAGTTAACTAACATCAATGACTGAGACTCAAAGAGTAATAACAACAACAATAATAATAATAATAATAATAATAATAATAATAATAATAATAATAATGATTTCATTTATTAGCCACAAGGGCCGACATGTAGGGGACAATACAAAGACAGGGACAGTGGGGGTTTACAATAAGGTCGAGTAAAAGTGCACAATGGCAAGACTAATTTAACAATGAAAATATAACAATATAATATAAACTATGCATAAATATAACAAAATAAATTCCCCGATTGGGGGTGGACGACTCTGGCGTGATTCGGGTACCCCACCAATGCTGAACCACCCTGCGCTTCTAGGGCACCCAGGAGAGCACCCCTCTCCTCAAGTTAGCAAGCCTATAGGCGCATGGTCAGAGTAGGCCCATTCACACGAGCCATTCTCGCCACATTCACCCACCTTTTAGCAAATGTACTGGGGGGCAGCACTTCTCTCTCCACCCTCACCCTCCTTTCCAGGTGAAACTTGAAGAAGTTGATGAGGGATTGGCCGAAGAGAAAAGTGTCTGTCTTCAGTCCTTTCAACCTGGTCCACCATATAATCTCTTTCGCAACTGCCACCAGACAGAGGAAAATGTCCTGCTCTTCCTGACCTAAGGAAGGTGGGGGCTCGATCTTCACTATGGACTCGGCCGATAGCCGGATCCGTTCCACACGCGACAGTAGCTGTTCGACATAACTCCACATGTCAGTAATGCACGGACATTGGACAAGTGCGTGCAGAACAGTTTCATCGTTCTGTGCAAATCTTGGGCAGGTCCGTCTGACAGCACTTCCGTGCCTGTAGAGTTTATCCCGAACCGGCAGTGCACCCCGGTAGCACTGCTAAGCGAGGGATTTCTGGAAATTGTCCATCGTCCCCGGCTCAAAAGTCCTCCGGTACAGACCGGTCAGTTCGACTTCGTCGAGGCCCAAAGCTTCTCCGAGTGCGTCATCGCACTTGCCCACCACTAATCCTCTATAGAACTCGAGAGTGGAAGTTCCACTGATCGCATTGCCCGCTTGGTAGAGGGCAGTGAGTGCCTGGCAACATTCCAGGTGCCAGTCACCCAGTCTCGGTCTCTTCTTGACCCAGGAATGCAACTCAGTCAAAGAAATGAGCTGCGGAAAGGCCCGTCTGATAAACGGCGACCACACCTGTTCAGCATTGAGGCAGAATATCTGGAGATGTCGCAGCCTCAACGCATGTCTGCGCATCATTAGCCACGGCATGCCCAGCCCTCCGCGTAGAGGGTGCTGGCAGCAGATGGACCGCCTCACCAACGGAACTTGTCCCCTCCACAAGAATTTGAAGAGGAGCCGCTCCAAGATGACGAGGCGCGGACGGGGGCAAAGCACGACGGTTAGGCGGTAGTAGATGACGGACGCGATGTACGCATTCGCCACCTCCGCGCGACCTTTCAGTGATAGCTTCCTCCCAGCCCATTTTTGGGTGAGACTGGCTACTCTGCTCGTTACCTCGTCCCAATTCTTTTCCACCTGGAGGTCTGGTCCGAACCAAACCCCGAGCAACTTTACTGGTCCGTCCGTCCAGCGCCCCACGACGCTGTTGGACGGCATGGGCTTGCCTCTCCAGGTTCCGAGTTGCAAGCCCACCGACTTTTCCGGGTTAAGTTTGGCTCCTGTCAACCTTTCATATTCCTTCAATAAGGTGCCGACCACCTCGATCTCTGAGGTGTTTGACACCATCACGGTGATGTCGTCCGCATAAGCCGACACCGCCTTCCCACGTCCCGGTTCGAGCGGGATGCCCTGCAACAGCTCCAGCTTCCGCAGTAAAGGCTCGAGAGTCAATACGTACAGAAGGGAAGAGAGAGGGCACCCTTGACGGACCGATCGGGAGAGCCGGAATGGTTCCGAGAGGTGGCCATTAACCTTGACCACCGAGCGTGTGCCGCTGTGCATTGCAACGATCCAGCTTCTAAAGACAGGGCCGAAGCCAGCTGCTTTGAGGACAAACTCCAGATACCGATGGTCGACCCATTCGAATGCTTTCGATTGATCTAAATTGATCAGTGCCCCACCGAAGCCACGTTTACACCCTACCCTCTCTATGATGTATCGCATTAGGTGGAGGTTGTCGTGTATGGACCTGGCTGGGATTGCGCAAGTTTGCGCCTCCCCAACCAAATCATTGACGACAAGCGCCAATCTCTTTGCTAACACCTTGGCCAAAATCTTAAACTCTGTGTTGAGCAGAGTTATGGGCCTGAAGTTGTCTAATGTATCCCTCTTGTTCTCGTCTTTCCTTATCAGCGTCACCACTCCCTTGCTCACAGAACTGGGAATACTCCCATTCTGCTGCCAGTTACAGTAGAGTGCTTCGAGGAGTTCGGAGAACAAGTCTGGCATATTTACGTAAAGCTCGTAGGGCAGGCCTTCCAAACCGGGGGACTTGCGCCTCATGCAGCCGACAAGGGCGTCCTGAATTTCATCTGAAGTAATCGGCCTTTCGCAGCGCTCAGCGTCGACCGTCGAGATGCGCGGCAAGCCGTCAAGGTAGGGACTGAAATCCGCTACTCTCTCTGACTCGCCACTCTCCCCGAACAACCGAGCAAAGTGCTGGCGAAAGGCCTCACACAACCGCTTGGAATCGCTTATCTCGTGTCCGTCTCGGTCCGCCAAAGACCGAATTGTGGTTTTATTACCACGCTGCGCCTCCGCCACGCGGGCCCATCGAACAGCTTTAGTTCCCTCGTTTCTCAGCGCACGCGCCTTAGCTCTGACAATGCAACCTTCGTGTTTCGCATTGAAGAAATGGTCTAATGACATTCTCACCGCTAGCACGTCAGTTGCGATGCCACTACAAATAGCCTCATCTAACTTATCTACCAGCTCCCCCTCCTTTCTATTTTTCTCTAACGCTAGTTCTTTGCTGAACTCTATCGAAGATACTCTAATCTCTCTTTTGAGAGCCCCCCACCATCTGTTGTTGATGATCCCCCCTGTCAACTTTTGCTTAACTAACTTGTTGACTCAGTCCCTGTAAGCCTTACGTGCCGGAAATGACATGTTCAGCTTCCAGTAACCCGGTCCTAACCTACGCGTTTTATTTAGGTCGACCGTACAGATCACAAATTTGTGATCTGAATAGGCGACCGTTTTAAAAAGTGGACAGCCCACACTATTTCTATCTATTTTCCTAATGGAGATTCTGTCTATATACTATCTAGATGACCCCATTCGGTTGGTCCATGTCCATACTGGCACATTGGGGAAATCTAGTCGATACCTGTCAGACAGTTGGAACTGGCTGAGTAGGTGCTTGAGGCTTTTGCACCCCCGCTCCTATCGGCTACTCCCACACAATCCCAGCGTGCGTCTAAGATTCCATTCCAGTCCCCCGCTAACAGTAAAGGGCGAGACGTACCCAGAAAGGTCTCCAGGCGCCTAAAGATGTCAGGTCGTCCGGCCCCTGTAGGGGCGTAGACGGCCAGCAGTCTAAAGGCACCACCTTCGCTACTGCTCACATCCAAGACCACCAACTTACCGTCCGGGTCCCGGAAGATCGACCTTACCTCGAGATCCAGTCCTTTCCTAAACAGCACTGCCACCCCACCCCCCATTCCCGGCCTGCTAACAGATGCGAAGATCTGATAGTCGTCGAAAATGGGGGCTAGTGCGCGCGTGTCGGAAATTCTGGTCTCGCTTACGGCAATCACATCCATTTCCAGCGACCGGAGGTCGTTGAGCAGGCGACCCTGCTTCCAGGGTGACCCCAGGCCGCGAACATTTAAACTTCCTACTCTTAATATGGCCATATTGGTAAGAGAGAGAGAGGGAAGGTTTATTACCTCCCGGGTCTTGTGAAGGTCGGGTGATTCGACCTCCATGGTTGGTGGGGTTTCTTTTGGGAACCCCTTTAAAAGTCCTGATGTGGGTTTCACATTCGGGTTTCCCACGTCTTGAGGAAAGCTCTCTCGAATTTCCTTGAAGGAATTGAGTGACATTCGGACCAGAAGCAAATCTTCTGGCACGAAAAATGTGCTCATTTCAAAAATCTCCCCCTCTGTTTGAATGTCCTCGCTTCGCGCTAAGAGGGCCATCAGTTTATCGTTGGCCCTTCTGACAAGCACGAAGTTTTTAACATTTTGTTGGTGTGGTTTTATTTGTTTTCGTTTTGGTGAAGGTGGTGGCGATGGTTTTGGTGGTGTTGTTTCGGGTATGTCTATGTTTGTTGTAGGTGTGGTGTCTGCAATTTCAGGTATTTGTGTGTTTATTTGTACTTGTGTTTGTTTAGGCTGTTTGCGTTTCGGGGATTGTGGAGGTGGTGTCGATGTTGCTGATGGTGCTGATGTTATTGGGGAAGTGTTTGCGTTAGTGGTGTCTGTATTTTTTGTTGTGTGTGTATTTGTGTTTTGTTGGGCTTTTTTTTTTTGTGAGTTTTCTCTGTTTTTTTGCACTTTTGGGTTTTCCTTCATCTTCGCTGCTGGAAGACAAAGGGTCTGTGTCTGTGAGTGTCTCTGTGTCTGTGTGTGCGTTTATTTTTTTTTTGTCTATGTGTATAATTGGGGGTGGGGAGTGGGATAGCTTTCCTCGTTTTCTCCTTGGATTGGTTTTGGTGTTGGTGGTGATCCGGCTGCTTTTGATGTTGGTGTCCGTGTTTTTGTTGATGTTGTTTTTGGCGGTGGTGGTGGTGCAGCTTTCCGTGCTGACACTGGCGTTGGCAACAAAGGAGGTTTGCGACCCCCTGCATTTTTGCGCTGAGGGCAGAAGGCTTGAAGATGCGTTGCTTCCCCGCAAACGAAGCAGCGTGGCCTTCTTCCGTCAATCATTAGTTGGATTGTTGTCCCGTCCTGCAGGTGGGAAAAATCTGGGATGTTATTCTTATCCTCCGGTTTCATTTGGAGAAGAATCTCCAAATCTATTCCGGACAGTCCTCTCTCTCTGTCCGTTTGATGTCCAGGAGGATGGTGTCTGTCCCCTCCTCGATTACGCATCCCAGCAGCCACCATATGTTCATTCCTGGTGGGATGCTGGGAATGCGTACCTTCACTGTCCTTTTACCCATATAGGACGGATGCATGATAATGCGTTCCGTTCTGCAGGGGGTCACCGAGTGCTTAATAGCGAGGGCCTCGGTTTTGAACAGTACCGAGATGGTACCGAACTGTTTGCCTCTTGCTTTGTACTCTATGTTACTTCCGATGTACTCCAAAGCAGCCTCTACCTCTGCTTGGCTCGCAAGTTCCACTTTTCGTGTCTGCACCGAAATACATCGAAAGACCACCGTCCTCCTTTGCATGGCCGCTATTGCCTCGTCCGGGATGGTCAGGTTTGCCCAGGACTTCTCCCGTTTAATTAGCCTCCACGCTTTGGCCAACTGTTCGTCTTTATCGCTAATATCAATATTGATATTCAATAAGCGCTTTGTTTTTGCTGCTGCTGCCGCAAATGTGGTGTTTCTGGTGCTAATAATAATAATGATTTCATTTATTGGCCACAAGGGCCGACATATAGGGGACAATACAGAAGACTGGGACAGTGGGGTTTTACAGAAAAATCGAGCAAACAATATGAATAACAACAACAAAGTAACAATAATAAAGTAACAATAAAGTAACAATAAAATTACAAGAAAAAATTCCCCAATAGGGGGGATGACCACTTAGGGTTCGGTCAGGTACCCCACCAGTCCTGAACGACCCGACGCTTCGAGAGCACCCTGGAAGGGCACCCCTCTCCTCTTCAAATTTACCTACCTACAGCCGCATGACCAGATAGGCCCATTCACACCACATTCACCCACCTTTCAGCAAATGTACTGGGGGGCAGCGCTTCTCTCTCCACCCTCACCTTCCTTTCCAAGTGAAACTTGAAAAAGTTGATGAGGGATTGGCCGAAGAGAAAAGTGTCTGTCTTCAGTCCTTTCAACCTCGTCCACCATACAACCTCTTTCGCGACTGCCACCAGACAGAGGAAAATTGCCTGCCCTTCCTGGCCAAAAGAAGGCGGCGGGTCGATCTTCACTATGGACTCGGCCGATAGCCGGATCCGTTCTACACGCGACAACAGCTGTCGACATAACTCCACAAGTCAGTAATGCACGGACACTGGACGAGTGCGTGCAGAACGGTTTCGTCGCTCTGCGCGTATCTCAGGCAGGTCCGTCTGACAGCACTTCCGTGCCTGTAGAGTTTATCTCGAACCGGCAGTGCCCCCCGGTAGCACTGCTAAGCGAGGGATTTTGAGAAATTATCCATCGTCCCCGGCTCGAAAGTCCTCCGGTACAGGCTGGTTAGTTCGACTTCGTTGACTCCCAGAGCCACTCCGAGTGCGTCGTCGCACTTGCCCACCACTAATCCTTCTAGAACACGGGAGTGGAAGTTCCACTGACCGCATTGCCCGCCTGGTAGAGGGCAGTGAGTGCCTGGCAACATTCCAGATGCCAGTCACCCAGTCTCGGTCTCTTCTTGACCCAGGACTGCAACTCAGTCAAAGAAACGAGCTGCGGAAAGGCCCGTCTGACAAACGGCGACCACACATGTTCCCCGTTTAGGCAGAATATCTGGAGATGCCGCAGTCTAAGAGCGTGCCTGCGCATTATTAGCCACGGCATGCCCAGCCCTCCGCCTAGAGGGCGCTGGCAGCAGATGGACCGCCTCACCAGCGGAACCTGACCCCTCCACAAGAATTTGAAGAGGAGCCGCTCCAAGATGGCGAGGCGCGAACGGGGAAAGGGACGACAGTCAGACGGTAGTAGATGACGGACGCAATGTAAGCGTTCGCTACCTCCGCCCGACCTTTCAGTGATAACTTCATCCCAGCCCATTTCTGGGTGAGATTGACTACTCTGCCCGTCACCTCGTCCCAATTCTTTTTCACCTGGAGGTCTGGCCCGAACCAAATCCAGAGCAACTTTACCGGTCCGTCCGTCCAGCGCCTAACGACGCTGTTGGATGGCATGGACTTGCCTCTCCAGGTGCCGAGTTGCAAGCCCACTGACTTTTCCGGGTTAAGTTTTGCTCCCGTCAACCTTTCATATTCCTCCAATAAGTTGCCGACCACCACGATTTCTGAGGTGTCCGACACCATCACGGTGATGTCGTCCGCATAAGCTGACTCAGCCTTTCCGCGTCACGGTTCGAGCGTGATGCCCTGCAACAGCTCCAGCTTCCGCAGTAAAGGCTCGAGAGTCAATACGTACAGAAGGGAGGAGAGAGGGCACCCATGACGGACCGATCGGGAGACCTGAAACGGTTCCGAGAGGTGACCATTAATTTTAACCACCGAGCAGGTGCCGCTGTGCATTACAGCGATCCAGCTTCTGAAGACGGAGCCGAAGCCAGCCGCCTTGAGGACAGTCAGGTACCGATGGTCGACCCTATGGAATGCTTTCGATTGATCTAAATTGATCAGAGCCCCACCGAAGCCAGGTTTACACCCGACCCTCTCTATGATGTATCGCATTAGGTGGAGGTTGTCGTGTATGGACCTGGTTGGGATTGTGCAAGTTTGCGCCTCCCCAACCAAATCCCCGACGACAAGCGCCAACCTCTTCGCTAACACCCTGGCCAAAATCTTAAACTCTGTGTTGAGCAGAGTTATGGGCCTGAAATTGTCTAATGTGTCCATCTTGTTCTCGTCTTTCCTTATCAGCGTCACCACTCCCCTGCTCACAGAACTGGGAATACTCCCGTTTTGCTGCCAGTTGCAGTAGAGGGCTTCGAGGAGATTGGAGAACAAGTCGGGCATATTTACGTAAAGCTCGTAGAGCAGACCATCCAAACCGGGTGACTTGCGCCTCATGCAACCGACAAGGGCATCCTGAATCTCGGCTGAAGTGATTGGCCTTTCGTAGCGCCAACGTCAGCCGTCGAGAGTAGCGGCAAGACATCGAGGTAGGGACTGAAGTCCGCCACCATCTCTGACCCGCTACTTCCCCCGAACAACCGAGCAAAATGTTGGCGAAAGGCCTCACACATCCTCTTGGAATCACTCAGTTCGTGTCCGTCTCGGTTCGTCAAAGACCGAATCATGGTTTTATTACCACGCTTCGCCTCTGCCACGCGGGCCCATCGAATAGCTTTGGTTCCCTCGTTTCTCAGAGCACGCGCCTTAGCTCTGACAATGCGACCTTCGTGTTTCGCATTGAAGAAATGGTCTAATGCCATTCTCGCCGCTAGCACCTCAGTTGCAATGCCACTACCAATAGCCTCGTCTAACTTATCTACCAACTCTCCCGCCTTTCTATTTTTCTCTAACGCTACTTCTATGCTAAACTCTATCGACATTACTCTAATCTCTCTTTTGAGAGCCCCCACCATCTATTGTTGATGACTCCCCCTGTTAACTTTTTCTTAACTAAATTGTCGACCTGATCCCTGTAAGCCTTACGTACCGGAAATGACATGTTTAGCTTCCAGTAACCAGGTCCTAACCTACGCGTCTTATCTAGGTCGACCATACAGATCACAAACTTGTGATCTGAATAGGCGACCGTTTCAAAACGTGGACAGCTTACACTATTTCTGTCTATTTTCCTAATGAATATCCTGTCTATATACGATCTAGATGACCCTATGCGGTTAGCCCAGGTCCACACTGGCGCATTAGGGAAATCTAGTCGATACCTGTCAGACAGTTGGAACTGGCTGATCAGGTTCTTGAGGCTTTTGCAATCCCCGCTCCTATCGGATACTCCCACACAGTCCCAGCGTGCGTCTAAGATGCCGTTCTAGTCCCCCGCTAATAGTAAAGTGCGAGGCGTACCCAGAAAGGCTTCCAGGCGGCTAAAGAAGTCCGGCCGTCCTGCCCCAGTAGGAGCAAAGACGGCCACCAGTCTAAAGGCACCACCTTCTTTATTGTTCACGTCCAGGACCACCAACTTCCCGTCCGGGTCCCGGAAGATCGACCTTACCTCGAGATCCAAGCCTTTCCTAAACAGCACTGCCACCCGCCTCCCATTCCCGGCCGGCTAACAGATGCAAAGATCTGATAGTCGTCGAAAATGGGGGCTAGTGCGCGCGTGTCGGAAATCCTGGTCTCGCTGACGGCAATTACATCCATTTCTATAGACCTGAGGTCGTTGAGCAGGTGACTCTGCTTCCAGGACGATCCCAGGCCTCGAACATTTCTACTCTTAATACAGCCATCTTGGCAGGTTAACAAGAGAGAGAGGAAGGTTTACTTACCTTCCATGTTCTTGTGAAGGTCGAGTTGTACGACCACCATAGTTGGTGGGGTTTCTTTTGGGAACCCCTTTAAAAGTCTTGAAGTGGGTTTTACGTTCGGGGTTCCCACGTCCCGAGGAAAGCTGTCTCGTATTTCTTTGAATATATCGAGCGACATTCGCACCAGAACCAAATCTTCCGGCACGCGAAATGTGCTCGATTTAAAAATTTCCCCCTCTTTTAGTATATTTTCACTTCGTGCTACGAGGGCCATCAGTTCCTTGTTGGCCCTCCTGACGAGCACGAAGTTTTGTATGTTTTGTTAGTGTGATTTTATTTGTTTGCCTGGCTGTGGTGGTGATGGTTTTGGTGGTGTTGTTTCGGTTGTATCAGTGTTTGTTGTGAGTGCGATGTCTGTGTTTTCAGATGCTTGTGTGTATATTTGTTCTTGCGTCTGTTTAGGTTGTTTGCGTTTGAGGGATTCTGGTGATGGTGATGGGGGTGTTGATGTTGGTGTTATTGGAGAGATGTTTGCGTGGGTGGTGTCTGCGTATTTTATTGTGGGTGATTTTGTGCTTTGTTGATTTTTTTTTTTCTTTATGTGTTTCCTTTTTTGTATTTTGGGGGATTTGGGTTTTCCCTCATTTTCACTACTGGTAGATGAGGGGTCTGTGTCTGTAAGTGTGTCTGTATGTATGTTTATGGTTTTACTGGTGTGTCTATTTTTGGGGGGGAGGGGAAATTTGACAGCTTTCCTCGTTTCTCCCCTGGGTGTTCAATGTTGGTGGTGGTCTTTCTATTGGTGTTGTTGTTGGTGGTTTTGCCAGTGCTGGTGTTTGTTGTGGTCCTCGCCCGGGCGTCTGCAGCAGCGGAGCCTTTAGACCCCTTGCCTCTTTCAGCAGTTGTGGGCAAAAGGCTCGCAAATGGGTTTTTTACCCACAAACAAAACACTGCGGCCTTTTGCCTTCTGTAATAATGTGAATGACCGTCCCATTCTGAAGGCGGATGTGGTCCGGGATTGTCTTCACATTCTCAGGCCTCATCTGGAGAAGGATCGCCAGGTCAGCCCCGGACCAGTCCTCTCTGGCCGTTCTGGTCACTTCTATAGGGACGGTGTCCGTCCCCTCCACAATCACATATCCCAGAAGCCACCACATGTCAAGTCCTGGTGGGATTCTGGGAATGCGGAAACGGGCCGTTCTTTTTCCCATGTGGGAGGGGTACATTATGACCTTGCTGGTTTTGCAAGGAGTCATAGCGTGTTTCATAGCGAGGGCTTCTGACTTGAACAACACCGAAATGGTGCCGTACTGTCTGTCCCTCTCTATGTATTCGGTGTCTTCTCTGATGCACCTCAGCGCGACTTCGACATCTTCTTGTGGGATTAAAGCTGCCCTTTTGGTTTGTGCTGAGATGCATCTATAATGCACTGTTCTGGGCTCCACTGCCTCAATAGCTTCTACCGGGACAGTTGAGTTGGCCCAGGTTTGTTCTTGCTTGATGAGCTTCCATGCCTGGGCCAACTTTTCATCTTTGTTTGAGAGGTCCATGTTGAAGCATGGCCTCTTTTTTGCTGTTGCCGCAGCGAAAGTGTTCTTCTTGTTTTCGTTGGGTGTGTTGTGGTCGTTGTCGTTGTTCTTGTTGGTGTTGTTGTTAGCACTGTCGCTGTTATCATTGTTGTCTTTGTTGCCACCGTTGTTCTCGGTGCAGTTGGTATTTTTGCTGTTGGTGTTGTCGCTATTTGTTTTCATGTTAGTGGTGTTGATATTGTTGTTGTATTTGTTATTATTTTTGTTGTTATCTGTATTTTCGTTGTCGCTGTTACTGTCATTTTTTTCAAAATTAGAGTTCTCATTGGTATCATTGGTGTCTTTGTTTACATTGTGTGTGGTGGTGTTTGTGTTATCAATTCGTGTTAATTTCGCTGTAGCACTCCTCTCAACTTCTACGTCGTTGTCGCACGACAGCTGACATATCGCTGGGGGGCGTGGCTCAGCCATGTTTTTTTTTCTCCGTAAATGTTTTAACATGTAAAAAGAATTCAAATATTTGGGCCAAAAGGCCCAAATATTATACTTTCCCCTTCACAGGGCAAAGTCTAAGGGCTTATATCCCTTACACAACAAGAAATATTTAACAACAAATAATTTTAACAGGCAAATAAAGCGACTTACTGGGAGCGAGCAAAATACGTCCGCTTAGACCAATAATAATAATTATAATAATATGGAAATTATGATGACAATATGGACAATTATCATCACTTGTAGTTGAATCAACAGCAAGGTGTATCATCATCATTATCATCATCATCGTCATCTTTATGTTCCTCAACATCTTCTTCATAATGTTCATCATCATCATCATCATCACAACCATCAAAAACGACGACGTTGTCGTCATCATCGTCGTCTTAATCACTTTCATAGTTGTCGCCCACAACCTTATCATCATCATCCTAAACCAAACAACATAATCATCATACTCCTCATCTCTACCAACATTAACGCACTCATCACCATCAACATCAAAGCTGCCTTTCATCTACATTCTCACGACACACAATTTCCTTATCTTTTTAAGAGTCCGAGAAAATGTTCCTCTGATTATATAAAATTACCTCCTAAATACACACATATAGAAACACACACATATGGACATACATACATACACACACGATATAATGTACACACACATACGCACACACACACACATACACACATAAACACACACACACACACAGACACGCACATACATCAAGGAACACACTCAGAAACACACTAGCATGTATATAAATATGTGAATGTTTGCATAATTATGTTTGTATACATATATGTGTGAAGGCATCTCTCCCTCTCTCTCTCTCTCTCTCTCTCTCTCTCTCTCTATATATATATATATATATATATATATATATATATATATATATATATATATATATATATATAGTGGTGGTTGTGGGGTGGTGCTGGCTTGGTGGTGGCTTAAACTAGCAGCTGCATTGTAGGAACTAGGAATTTGTTTGAAGATGGTAATTTACTCCATGGATACTCCGAGTTTAGTGCATATAATTCGTATCACTGAGCACTGGCAAAGCGAGTGAATATAAAGTACCAAAGAATTATCTATCTATCTATCTATCTAGAAACATATCTATCTATCTATCTATCGATATATTATATACGAAGTATACGAAGTTTGTCAGAAAACTAATAAGACTTAGTGTGATCTGTGAGCTATGAGTGGTGTAGGGATTACTAGGTTGCCTCACCGAGTCCCGAAATAATCTAAGAGTATATAATTGTGATCTCAGCTCGCAGCAGCCATAGTATGTTTTTTTTTTCTTCATATGCAACTCCTCAATTTTAGGCCATCGAGCGACGAACACGGTGCCACGAACCAACCTGAAATTTCTGATCCGGCTGAGGAAAGCTCCGTCAGAATCACTCGAAATACTGTAGCAAGTGTCCGTGATGAGATGATGTCGCTCTCATGGATTTTCGAGTAGTTCAAAAGGACGTAATGACGTGGAATACGATCCCCCAGAAGCGGAATTTCTTCAACGATCAGGACTGAGGCCAATTTACGCGTGTAAGGAAGGTGATACCTGGTGATCATCGGCTGACTGTTTGACAGATCATAAGATGTTGGGTATGGGCCGCGACAGTGACTGGAAGATTATCACTGAAGATTTGGGCATACGGAAGATCTGCAAGAGAATGGTGCCGAAACTGCGGAACGATGACCAGAAGGAGCGGTGCATGCAGGAATGTCAAGACGACTAGAGCCTCTTGAAACTGAACTTGACTTGCTGGGGAAAGTCATCACCGGTGATGAACCAAGTTGATCCGTTTTCCGGGCATGGAAGCCATCAAGAGGGCCGGGACGACAGACATGCGAGGAATCCTGTGCGAATCATTCCATGATTACATGGCGGCCTGAAGGTGATGGATACTTTAATGCATTAGACTCGAGGGGAATTATTTCGAAGGGGGAATCTTGTAGTTTACATTTGAAATATGTTTTACGACACACCTCGTATGAGGAAATTCACCCAGGAGAACAGTTATATAAAACGAAAACACGACTGCATTTCTACTGGTCAGCCCTCTTGCTGGTACGCAATTTTGGGCATTAATGTCATACTGCACTTATAATGCCAGCTTGCGCAACATATTGGAGAACTGCTCTGATACTAAGATGCGCGAGAGAAAATAATAAAATAAAGAATGAATGCGAGCCTTTCGAAAAAAAACAAAGATGAATACGCTGGAAAGAAGGAAGGAAAAATCATGTTTATTATTTTACTTGCATGAAGGAGCATTACACAAATACTACGAGAAGCGTGCATGTATTGAGGAATGATCAGTAACTGAAATGGTAATTTCAGAAGCAGGCTGTTTCATTGATTGAATCAACTGGAGCTCTCTTCGTCGGAAATGATGAAGGTCCATCAACAATAACCTATACACGCACACACTAGATAGATGGATGGATAGAAAGGTAACTAGATAGATAAATAAATAGATAGATAGATAGATAGATAGATAGATAGATAGATAGATCGATAGATAGATAGATAGATAGATTTCTTTATTTGCCACAAGGGCTCACAAGAAAAGGGGACAATACAAAAACACATGCCAGGGATTTTACATACAGTCGTGTAAAAAATATAAAACAAACAATTATAACAATCGAAATCCCCAATAGGGGGGAGGCGCCACAAATGGGTTATTTAATACGCCGTCGATAGAACAACCCTCAACTTCAGGAGCGTGTTGTGCAAGTACCCCCTTCTTTCTTTTGCTCTCTTCTTTAACCTACAGGCTTATAAACAGAGAAGGCCCAATCACTCGGGCCATTTTCACTTCATTCACAAATTTTTCAGTAAATTTACGGGGGTGCAGTACCTCTCTCTCCACTCTTATTCTCCTTCTAAAGTAATACTTAAAGAAGGGAATCAATTGTTGTCCGGAGAGAAAGGCATCTGTCCTCATCCTCTCAATCTCGTCCACCATATAACTTCTTTCACCATAGCCACTGTACAGAGGAAAACCACCTCTCTTTGGTTTTTGAAAGAGGCTGGCGGTTTGATCCTTACTATGGACTCGGCAGTCAACTCGATTTGTCCCATACGTAACAGCAATTGTTCCGCGTAGTTCCACAGGTCAGTTACGCCCGGGCAATGTACAATTGTGTGCAGGACGGTTTCAAATTCCTGCGCGCATCTTGGACACATCATCTTGGAAAGAGCCCTGCCGGGGCGTCCGTGCCTGTAGATCTTGTCACGAAATGGTAGAGCTCTTCGGTAGCACTGCCAGGCCAGGGACCTCTGGAAGTTGTCCACAGGACCCGAGCGGAAATTCCTACCAAACAGACTGGTGAGCTCATCGTCTTCGACGCCCAGAGTCTCTCCTAGCACGTCGTTGCCCTTGTAACGTACAATCCCTCTATAGAATATCGAAGTGAAGTCTCCACTGATTGCTGTGCTCACTTGCCAGCGGACTGTGAGCACCTCAGCGCATTCAATGTGCCAGGCGCCCATCGTTTTCGGTCTTTTCTTGACCCAGGACTGCAGCTCCGCCAGCGAGACGAGTTGCGGGAAAGCCTGTCTCACAAAGGGTGCCCACACCGGTTGGGGGTCGGTGAGGAATTCCTGGAGATGCCGCAGCCTCAGCGCACGTTTACGCATCATCAGCCACGGCATACCCAGCCCTCCGTTGGAAGAGTGCTGACAGCAGACAGATCTCCTCACCAGCGGAGCCTGCTTCTTCCAAAGGAACTGGAAGACAATGAGTTCCATCTTGGCGAGCTGTTCACGGGGACAAGGCATGACAGTCAAGCGGTAGTAGATGACGGACGCTATGAAAGTGTTTGCCATCTCCGCTCGAACTTTCAAGGACAGTTTGCACTCTGCCCACTTCTGGGTGAGCGCAAACACCTTAGCCGGGACCTCGTTCCATTTTTGCTCCACCTGGAGGTCTGGACCGAACCAGACCCCGAGCAATTTCAACGGTCCGTCCGTCCAGCGTCTAACGACGCTGTCGGACGTCATTGGTTTGCCTCTCCACGTACCGAGTTGCAAACCCACAGACTTGTCCAGATTTAGTTTTGCACCTGTCAGCGTTTCGTATTCTTTCAGTAAGCTGCCGATCACTCCGATTTCCGAAGTGCTCGACACCATTACCGTCACGTTGACGGCATAAGCCGACGCCACTTTGCGCAGTCCCGGTTCTAGAGGAATGCCCTGCAACAGCTCCAATTTCCGCAGTAGTGGCTCTAGAGTCAATACATACAGAATGGAGGAGAGAGGGCATCCCTGTCGAATGGAACGCGTGATTGCGAAGGGCTCCGATAGGTAGACGTTCACCTTGACCCTCGATCAGATGCTGGTTGCATCGCCTCGATCCAGCCTCTGAAAACGGGACCGAAACCGGTCGCCTTGAGAACCGCTTCCAAGTATCGATGGTCGACCCTATCGAATGCCTTAGTCTGATCCAAATTGATCAGAGCCCCACCGAAGTCGGGTTTACTACCCACCCTCTCTATGATGTATCGCATGAGGTGGAGGTTGTCGTGTATGGACCTGGTTGGGATTGCACATGTTTGCGCTTTCCCTACCACGTTCCCGACGCTAGCACCTTGAGGACGCCAGAGAACAAGTTCGGCATGCCTATGTAAAACTCATAGGGTAGACCATCTAGACCGGGTAACTTGCGTTTCAGTGTACGTGATCTGTCTTTCGCAGAACTCGACGTCCGTGTTCGAGAGACGCGGCAAGCCGTCGAGGAATGAACTAAATCCATTGCCCCGTTCGGCTTACCGTCGTTCTGCTCAAAAAGTCACGCCAAGTGCTGCTGAAAGGCCGCGCACATTAGCTTGGGGTCAAGTAGCACGCGTCCGTTTTGGTCTTTCAAAGACCGAATCATGGACTTGTTGCCACTTTTTGTCTCCGCCAATCGGGCCCAGCTGACAGCTTTCGATCTTTCGTTTCCTAGAGCACGTGTTTTGCTTCTGACCACGCATCCTTCGTGTTTTTCCTCGAATAACTGGTCCAGTACCGTTCTCGACGCTAAAACTCTAGCCGCGTTGCCACTTTTAAGTGCCTCTTCTATCTTGGCTACTAATTCTCTTTCTATTTTGTTTTTCTCTAAGGCTAACTCTCTGCTAAAACCTATCGATTCTACTCTAATTGTTTTCTTAAGAGAGTACCATTATCTATTGTTGATGATGGGTCCCGTTAACTTTTGCTTGACTAGTCAACTTATCCTTTCACTGTAAGCTTTACGTGCCGGCAACGACACGTTCCGCTTCCTGTATCCGGGGCCCTGTCTATGTGTTCTATCACGGTTGACTATGCAGACGACTAATTTGTGAACTGAATAGGCAACCATGTGCATTCGTGGACAGCTTAACATCTCCCTGTCCCTTTCTCTAATGAAGAATCTACCTAAATACGATCTAGATGTCCCGCTGAGGTTTGTCTACTCCACAGTAGTGCAGTCGAGAAATCCAGTCGATACATATCGACCGTTTATTGATTTTTGGCATGGATTGCCAACGTCCTGTGAAAATTGGTTCTTTAGTTTTTGTTAGGTTTCTACCAGAACCCTTATTAGTTTGAGGTGTGGTGGAGTGTCAGATTTTACCAATGTTTTCTCCTCAGTTTCCAGTTTGGGGTCCTGGGAGATGATCTCCATTAAATTTTTATTGTTGGTGTTGATGTTTGTATATTGTTTTTTTGTTTTGGTTGTGTTGTTTTAGTTTGTTGTTCGTCTGTGAGTTTTCTTTTTTGTGTTTGGGATGGTGTTGGTGTTTGTTTTGTTGGTAGGGGGAGGTTAGGTTGTGGTGTTGTTTGTGTTGTTGTTTGTGTCGGTGGTTGTGTGTTAGTGCTGGTGACTGCAGTTTTGGGGGTTTTGCGGTGTATCTTTTTTTGCTTTTTAGATTTCCGATGTTCTTCTTCTTCTTCACTTAAAGAAGGAGAAGCAGCCTCATCCGTTGATGAATAATCATCATCAGGAGTGTGGGGTAAGGGAATGTTGTGTCGTGATGGTGCTTCGGTGTGTGCGTTTACGGTAATGTTTGATGGAGTGGGATGGTGTGTGGTTGTGTTCTTCAGAAGTGTGGTCTGTATTTTTTCTGTTGTTGTTGGTTGAGTGTCTGTTTGTTTTGGTGTGTTTGCTCGTTTCGTCTGTTTATGTACTTGTGGTGGTGGTTGTTATGGTCTTGGTGTTTTTTTTTTAATGATGTTGTTCTGGTTTATGTGTGAAGAACAGGAGGCCTTTAGGTGTGCTGAGCTACCACAGCGAAAGTAATGAGGTTTATACCCCTCCACCGAAATGTTTATCTTTTTGTTGTCGTCGATGACGACTTTTTCGGGTATTTTGGAGATTCTCTCCGGCTTCATCTGCATCAGAATCTTCAAATCAGTACCCGCCCACCTTTGTCTAATAGAATTCCATCAGTCTCTGGCTCCACGAAGCCAGCCAAGATCCACCAGATGTTAATGTTTGGTGGTATATTTTTTATTTTTATTTTTTTGTGTCCGTTTTCCCATGTACGTAGGGAAAAAGGTGAATGCTTTTGACACCATTGGTATCACAGAATGTTTTGGGGCGAGTGCCTCGCTTTTAAACAGTACGGAAATACTTCCGTACTGTCTTTCTCAATATTTTCTAAAGTCTCATTCAAGGTGGCCTCTATGTCTCCTTGACTCACAAATACTGGCTTTCTCGTTGTGTTTGAGACAGTCCTGAAGGTAACTCTCCTTCGAACCGTCTCTTCTTTAATTTCGAGGGGTGAGTTGATTCTAAACCCACCCTTGTCTTCGAAAGTTACACATTTTCTACCTTGCTGGAGCATATCCCTTGCATTAGAGATGTCAAGATTTATAAAATCTTGTTTCTTGTTCACTGTTTCAGCGAAAAGCGAAAAGCATTTTTTTAGGTGTTGCTGTTGTTGTTGTTGTTGTTGTTGTCATTGTCAGCCTCGGTGTTAGAAATCGCAATTTCTTGACGAGGTGAAACTTTATCTATACATGTATCCATGGTGTTGTTGATGTTGGCATTTTCATGTGTATGTATATGAATAGGTTTAATTTCTGTGTTTTCTGTGTTTTTCTGTGTATGTTGTGTGTTATTTTTCTTCGCTTCGACGGTAAAAATTTAAAAATGTTCAAGTGGCAATCATTTTTTCTTTGTTGACAGTCGTATACATGATGACGTCCATAGTGGCAGAAGCAGATATAACGTTAATATATACCTTTCTACCTCTCTTTACTCTGTTAACATCCTTCGGCGTTCTTTCCGAGTCACTCATTTTTTATAGTCGGCAAAATTTGATTTTTTTTAAGAATAATTAAATTAAATGTTCGCCTCTTTAGGAGCGAAAAATGGGATTACCACCCAGCTGACAATTCAGCTTGGGGGTTAATCTACAAAATGATATGGTTTTTCAAACAATTAGTCCAGTTTTTTGTATAGAAATTAATAAAAAAGCTTACCAGCGATGTTCCACGCGTCAGGATAGATAGATAGATAGATAGATAGATAGATAGATAGATAGATAGATAGATAGATAGATAGATAGATGGATAGATAGATAGATAGATGGATAGATAGATAGATAGATAGATGGATAGATAGATAGATATAAAGACATAGGCAGGGGACACGTGATGGAGATGAACAATTTTGACAACTTTCTGCCAGTCCATATAATCAATGGTGCAAATTAATAGACACGCGTTCTCCAACAACCTACGTTCTCCAGTTTATTAACCATACATCATACAAATTATAATACGTTATATAACTAAATATCTCCAGTACCAGCATATACTATTACTCCATAGAAGGCCTGCAGCGGTCGTCCATTTAATGGTCCCTGCTCTGCCCTCGTAGTAGTATTACTACATTGTGATGATGATCATGATGACGATGACGATGATGATGGTTTTTATGAATGATGGGGAGGTGATGAGGTCATGATAATGAATATGATGAAGATGATGATGATAATGATGATGATGTTGAACACGATGATAAGGGTGACGATGATATCGATGAACGGGTCGATGTAGCACACTATATCATTTAACCAATCAGCCAGCACATATAACAAACAGCCATCTTGTAGAAGTCTCTAATAAATATCTCCATTTCTAGACATCATTAATAGTCTACCTTTCATATTCTCCCAAGTAATTAAGGACAGCAAACCCCACTCCGTCCTTCCTATAATGTATGTATGTACGGACGGGTGTGTGTATGTATGTGTGTATGTATGTATATATATATATATGTGTGTGTGTACGGATGGGTGTTTGTATGTATGTACATACATATATATATATATATATATATATATATATATATATATATATATATACATATATGTATATATATATATATATATACATATACATGTATATATATATATATATATATATATATATACATATATGTATATATATATATATATATACATATACATGTATATATATATATATATATATATATATATATATATATATATATATATATATATATATATATATATATACATATATATATAAACATATATACATATATATAAACATAGATATATATAAACATATATATATATATTAATATATATATATATATATATATATATATATATACATATATATATATATATATATATATATATATATAAATATAAATATATATATATATATATATATATATATATAAATATATATATATACATGCATGCATGTATGTGTTCATTTTAAGTGTGTATGCGTCATTGTGAGTAAGTGTTATATGCATATGTGCATGTATATGGGTATGCGTCTATATGTGTTTGTGTGTCTAAATGAATGTATATGTGTGTCTCATCTAATATCTACATTTCTAATTTGGTCAAAATTGGCAGCGATGTTTCCTTTCATCCTGCAACATATTTTGCTGATTCGAAGGTTTCTTCTGTAAGTAAAGGGGAGATCAATAAGAAGGTTGAAGGAGGGAGGGGAGATAATTTCAGATCCAATCCATTTCATTCACTTGTTTCTACCCAACACTACCCAAACTTCTCTCTCATGCATCTACGTATTCATTTACAGTCCATATTATAGAAGGTCGGTTAGCACCCATGATATATATATATATATGTGCATACTATGAACAGTATACGTTTTTATGATAGGCGTACACTATAGTTCTCTTACTTATGACATTCTCATATGAGAGAGCACAACGGCAATGATTCTCTATTTTGGCGGTATGGGTAGAGGGTTGACGCCATGCTTTCTAGCATAGTTACGTCCCTTTACGCTCTGAGTTCAAATCCCGTCGAGGTTAACTTTGCCTTTCATCCTTATCGGGTCGATAAAATAAAGTACCAGTAATGTTCTGGGTAATTGATGGCCTTGTGCCAAAAGTAGAAACAAATATTTTCCACATCTACGGGCACATAAATATATATGTATATACATACTTATACACATACATATATATGTATGTACATATTTATACACATACATATATATTTATATACATACTTATATACATACATAGTTACATACATACACACACATACATACACACACATACATATACACACATACATACATACATACATGGTGGCTGCCAACTCGTTTTCGAGTACGGCCACTACTTTATATGCGCTGAACGAGTGACTTTTTAGTCCAGCCAGCGACTTGAAAACTCTGGTACAAACACTACACTTGTGACAATTATTGACACATAGTGCTGGGCCCATGGCACTGTAGCGGTTGTCTCCCTTGTGACTCACAACCCCAATAGATTAACATCTAGACGGGAAGTAGAACCCTTTCTGTAACTTCCGGTCAGAGCCCTATAAAACGAATAGCCTTCGGCTCTCTCTCTCTCATCTGCCCTTCCGGCGCCTGGCCTTCGCCAGGCGTCTCGCGTTTGCCTGGCAATCAAAACGGTAACTACTAACTTTGCTTCATTCTTTCGTTTATTTCATTGACATGTCAACTATACTGTTAAATTGTTGATTAAATATTATACACACAAACCATGCCTCGTTTTGTTACATTCATACAACCCAGTATCTTCTCTACAGTACCATGTGACGACAAGTGCAGAGAGATCTCCAGATATAAAGCAATGCATGTGCTATGAAGCTTTTATAGTGAGCAAAGGCACTGCACAAAGCCAGTCCCACTCTCTTAACCAAGATGATATTTACCAAAAAGAAGAACAAGTCAACATCATTGGATACCATTAGGGTTGCAGGTGTTATATCAGAGTTTTCCTTCTCCTAGAATTCTGCCTTGACAAAGGCTAAGGAGTCATCTCTCCCAGTGATTTTGGATGGCCATTAACTCTTAAGAGCTCCTTTGCCCTTTGACAGGTTTTGTTTTTAGTCCTGCAGGATGTCCAAAGCTACCCTCACCAAGAAACCTTGGTGGGGTTGCCAGTTTAGTCGCCAACGACCCGACCATGAGACAGGTTGTACTGAGATACATGTTACATACATACATACATACATACATACATACATACATACATACATGATGATGGCTGCCCCCTCGTTATCGAGTATGGCCATTGCACGATACCATTATTAATAATTATTAATTAATTCTATCGTGCAATGCCTGTGCGCGAAGATATTTTTTAAAGTGAGGAAAGACTGTGCACTGAGCCAGTCCCAGTCTCTGAGCGACAGTAGCTATAACCTGAAAAGATGAAAAGATCAACATCATCGGTAACTACTGAGCCGCAGGTTTATATCGGAGTTATCCCAGTTTCCTGAGTTGCCTTCTCCTAGAAGAATGCCCTGACAAAGGCTGAGGTCCTTCACTCCCAGTGGTTTAACCACGCGGTACATGTCTATATACATATTTACACAATTTCGCATGGCCGTTGACTGTTATGAGTTCTTCCGCTCTTTGTCAGGTTTTGTTTTTTTACTGCAGGGTGTCCAAAATCACCCTCCTCACCAAGTAAACTTGGTGGGGTTGCCGGTTTATTCGCCGACGACCCGACCATGCGACAGGTTGTACTGGGTTACATGTTACCAGTAGCACTAAAGAGTGACTCGACATACATACATACATAAAACATATATACATAGATACAAACCCATATACATGCTCTGATGTAGAAGTCAGTTACCCACTCGATATCTATGTTGTGACAAAAGACAAGAGAAAGAGGATATCTACGGATCATTGATGCAGGACTTGCAAATCCAGTACCCAAGACACACACACATTCAGCATCGTCGCTATTTATAGTGGAGCTAGAGGATATATAGCAATCCACCTGGACCCAACATTCCTGAAGACCCACGTCTGTTGGAATTCACGTGCAGAAATCGTAGGGGTTCACGGTTGAATATTTTCTTCGGCCTCTGGACAATTCCGTGCCCTAGACACGTTCATTGACGCCTGCCATCGAGCATTAAACCGGTGCAACACCTGCCGGGCTGAAACCCCCCCCCCTCTGTCAGCGTGATAACATCGTCATCAAACCAACTGACAAAGGGTCGTTTGGCGCACTGACCTCTACAAAACCGAGGCGTTACAGCAACTCTGCAATCTCCTCGTTTATCGTCTTCGGCTTTCTGACCCTATCACTCTCTACCAGCAACAAGTTTCCTCCATGTTTGGAAACTCATCGCCCCGTCCTTCCTACCCTACAGAGTCGTTTATCGTCTTCGGCTTTCTGATCCTATCACTCTCTACTAGCAACAGGTTTTCTCCATGTTCGGAAACTCATCGCCCCGTCCTTCCTACCCTACACAACCACCAACCTTATTGTCCACACATACTATTGAGTATTTCATCTGACGAAACATCTGAAACTGTAGTTACACTCATTTATACCATATATGTGCATATGTGCGTGTGTGTGTGTGCGTGTATGTATGTGTATGTGTGTGTGAGTGTGTGTGTGCGTGTGTGTGTGTATATGCGTGTGCCTCTGTCTGTGTATGTGTGTGTGTGTGTGTGTGTGTGTGTGTGCGCGCGCGCTTTATGGTAATTAACTGTTGCATGCCGGTAGAGAAGGTGGTGTATCAATATGTAAAAGGAGGAGGAATGTGTTTAAGGATTTTGAAGAAAGCAAGTACATTGATCATCGTATTGCGGTAATGATTAAATAATTAACTGAGATCAACATTAGCGGCAGAAGTAATACTATAATGGTACTAGTAGTAGTAGTAGTAGTAGTAGTAGTAGTAGTAGTAGTAGTAGTAGTAGTAGTAGTGGTAGTAGTAGTGGTAGTAGTATCAGTAGTAGTGGTGGTGGTGGTGGTGGTGCTGGTAGTAGTGGTGGAGGTATAGTAGTAGTAGTAGTGGTGGTGCTGGTGCTGGTAGTAGTGGTGGTGGTAGTAGTAGTAGTAGTAGTAGTAGTAGTAGTAGTAGTAGTAGTAGTAGGAGGAGGAGGAGGAGGAGGAGGAGGAGGAGGAGGTGGAGGAGAAGGAAATGGACGAGGAGGAGGAGAGAGAAAAAATCAGATTGTGGCTGCTGAGGTGTTGGAGGTGGTGGTGGTTGGATGATGATGATGATGATGAAGATTGCGATAATGACGGGGACCTTGATGTTATATATGTAGTTGATGATGATGATGATGATGATGACGATGTCGAGCTTTGTTACTGCCGAATCACGCAACTGCTGTAATACTCCTCTATAGCAATGATGAAAGTGTGTCGATTAAAAAAAGACGAACAAAACAATAAGAAGAAACATAAAATACAACAACAATAACAACAACAAAATGACGAACAACAAAAAACAAACATCGATTTATACATCAACTACAACAGCGGGGACGATGATATCGATGACAAGAAGAAGAAGAAGAAGAAGAAGAAGAAGAAGAAGAAGAAGAAGAAGAAGAAGAAGAACAAGAACAAGAACAACAACAATAACACCACCACCACCAACACCACCACCACCACCACCACCACCAACAACAATACCGCCAACAACAATACCAACAATACCAGCAACACCACCACCACCACCAACAACAACAACAACAACACCAACAACACCAACATTAACAACAACAACAACACCAACATCAACAACAACAGTTACTATAAAATCATTAAGAGATAAGAAGAAGACAATTAGAGCAGGACGACCAGCATAAAGAGCCAGAATTACGCAACAGCAATGAAAAAACCCACCACAGTCACTTACAGCAGCGGTGGGTGAGTTGTTGAGAAGAGAGATAGGGAGGAGGTGGTGGAGGTGTAGGAGGAGGGGGAAGGGGAGGAGGAGGAGGAGAAGAAGAAGAAGAAGAAGAAGAAGAAGAAGAAGAGAGAAGAAGAAGAAGAAGAAGAAGAAGAAGAAGAAGAAGAAGAAGAAGAAGAGAAGAAGAAGAAGAAGAAGAAGAAGAAGAAGAAGAAGAAGAAGAAGAAGAAGAAGGACAGCACCATTTATAAGAGTTAAACAACCAGATTATCAACATTAATATTCCTAGAATTAAACAACGATAATGATTTCTTATATAGGCACAAGGTCAGTAATTTTGGGGGAGGGGGAAAGACGATTGAATCGACCCCAATGCATGACTGGTACTGCCAATCCACCGCCCTAGGGATAGGCAATAATTGTTTCTACTTTTGGCACAAGGCCAGCAATTATCCCAGTGCATTACTAGTACTTTATTTTATCGACTCCGTAAGGATGAAAGGCAAAGTTAACCTCGGCGGGATTTGAACTCAGACCATATAGGGGCGTAACTCTATCCGGGAAAGCATGGCGTCCGACCCTCTACCGATACTGCCAATTCACCGCCCAACTTTAAACAATACGTATTCCTCAATAGGGAGTTTTTAAATCAAGGTTAGACTTGGTGCGAATAAACAAAATAACAAAAATTTCTCCGGAGCCGATGTGAAGCGTAGTATCAACCTCAGAGGTCAGTAATAATAGTAATGGTTTCTATTATAGTCACATGGTCAACAATTGGGATGAGGGGAAAGTCGATTGAGACGACCACAGTGCGTTCTAGTAAATTATTTTATCAAGGAATAGTAAGACCAGCATTACTAGTATAAACGCCACAGAACTATCAAGGAGAAAAATTATAACAATAACAACAATAGTAAGATGAACAATGCAATAACACCAACAACAGTATTAAGAGGGTCAGAAATATGGACAACATAAAACAATGATTACACCAACAGCAGCAACAACCACGACGTACGTAGACGATAGCAACAAAGACAAAAAACCATAACCACAAATACGATGCCAATAGCAACAACAACAACAATGACGAGACTACTAAACATCAACAACAACAACTAGAAAAAATACGAAAACAACAGAAACAATAGCAGATACAGCAAGAACTACAAGAAAAATAGTCGAATAAAAAAAAGAATGTTAAAAAAGTTAAACGTATCAAATATATCATCACACTACAAGATGGCCGACTACGAGAGAATCTCCCGAAGGAATAGAAGGAGAGGGAGGATAATGAGAAGGAAGGAGAAAGAAGTGGGGATGATTTGTGGGGTGAAAAACGGACTCTTTTACCTCCAAGAATATTTCTCTGGTAAACAGGAAATTAATTGAAATCAAAAGACATAATCAATTCATTCATTTTCTCGTAGTTTCGCTCATTTTATTTTTCTCTTTGGATATTTTCTTCCTTTATTTTTATGTCTTTTTCTTCTTCTTTCTATATTTCTTCGTCTTATTTGATCCTGCGCCTTCATTTTACCTGCTTTAGTTATTCGTCAACTTTCATCTTCATTTTCCTCCTTTCTTTCTTTGTTATCATTTTATCTAATTTATTTTATGTTTTTATTGTTTTGAGCCATTAAGCGGAATATGAGATTTTCTTGCAAATCTTCATTATTTTAGATATTTTATCTGCAGTGTTTTCTTGCTCTTGTGGTTATTGTTGTCTTTATTATTACTTTCTTGATTTGGGTGTTGTGCAGGTTTTGGTTTCGGATATCGGGTTTTTTTTCCATTAAAACATTATTATTATTTGACGATTTATCACGACCAACTTTGATGTTGCTTTGGGCTGGTTGTTTTAGGGAATACCAGGCTACAACTAGTAACCTAGGGTAATTCCAACTTTGGGCTGTTAATTTAGGGAATACCTGGCTACAACTAGTAACCTAGGGTAACTCCAACTTTGGGTCGGTTTTTAGGGAATACAGAGCTACAACTAGTAACCTAGGGTAACTCTAGCTTTCGGTCGGTTATTTTAGGGAATACCAGGTCACAACTAGTAACCTAGGGAAACACCAACTTTGGGCCGGTTTTTAGGGAATACAGAGCTACAACTAGTAACCTAGGGTAACTCTAGCTTTCGGTCGGTTATTTTAGGGAATAACAGGTCACAACTAGTAACCTAGGGTAACTCCAACATCGTCATGTAATGCCTTGTATTTCACTACTGTTGGTAGTCCAGAACATTTCCCAATATTTGGGCTATTTCCAGTAGACAAGTCTTCTGGAGCCGTTCAATCCCTGGTGCACAGTCTATTTTAGACAAGTAGTTTTCAAGGTTCTTTGTCACATGCCAAGAGCACAAATCACTATTGAGATAATTGTTTCTACTTTAGGCACAAGGCCAGCAATTACCCAGTTCATTACTGGTACTTTATTTTATCGACCCCGTAAGGATAAAAGGCAAAGTCAACCTCGGCGGGATTTGAACTCAGATCGTAAAGGGACGTAACTATGCTGGAAAGCATGGCGTCCGACCCTCCACCGATACTGCCAATCCACCGCCCTTTGGCATGTGACAAAGAACCTTGAAAACTACTTGTCTAAAATAGACTGTGCACCAGGGATTGAACCGCTCCGGAAGACTTGTCTACTGGAAATAGCCCAAATATTGGGAAATGTTCTGGACTACCACTATTGAGATAATGGTGACTGTCTTCACTTCATTACTCCAGTATTTCATGAATACAACACCATCACCACTATCTCCATCATGTCCAGAGCCTAAAAAAAAAAACAATCAAAAACAGCAACAGCACAAAAAAATGACTCTACTGCCGATGACTTGTTGCAAAAGTTTAACAAAGATAAGAATGACTCAGATGGCGCCCAAAATAGCTATTCTCTGGCTAGTGGCAGCTGTCCTCATCGACGTTGAGGATAACACACAAAGTCAAGTCAAAAAAATCAAACTGAAAAAACTTGTCAGAACAGTGAAATCAAGAAAATGTCGCCGTAACAGTAGAGAGGAAAAAGAATAATCACCACACGTACAAAAACACACCTGCTGGCCTTATGCTCTCAACAAACCACAGACTTGACAAGATCTCCACTCCTGCCTACGCCAAATCCCACAATATTAACAAAAACTCACAAACATCAATGAGAGCAGCAGCAACAGTAGCTCAAACATCATCTGCCACGCCAGAACCAACCACAACACATCCAACAACACTGCAAAGGAAAGATATGCGCCTCCCTAACTTGGCACATTCAGACATGAATGTAGTCATGGGGACGAGTGGGAAGCTTAATAAAAAAAAGGAAAAAATTAAAAACTTCGCCCTCAAATAAGAAAAAAAAACCCAAACACATCACAAACATATGACATACAACACCAATCTTTAGACTACCACCAAACCCATCATCACTACTACTACCACCACTAACCCAACATTTATGAACAGGCTCAACACAACAACGGACGCCAACAACAACATCCCAAACAAAACAAAACCCTAATCTGCAAAAAAGAAACAAAAACGCAAGCCCCCCCCCCCCCCCCCCCCCACAAACTCCACACATTGCACAGCCATAAATACAAACAACCAGAAATTAATGCAACACTTAAGACACAAGACTTCACTTACAGGAACTGATTACATCACCCCTAAAAAGATTACACTAACCGCATACAAATCATACATATCACGCAAGAAATACACACCAAATTAAACGAAATATTCCCCAATGCAATTGGGGATATGGGCCATACAATCCAAACAGATATACTTCGACATGCTTCTGGAGGTGCCAACAACTGGCCGGAGGATGAGATCATCACACACGCAGCCCTCCACATGAACAGGGTAAGTAATGCTTTCTCATTTGCCTTATACTTTATATAAGATGGCTTTACTCAGAATAGGCAGTATAGGCACGTGGCCTCGGGTCGGCATGGAGGCAAGGTCACATGCTCAACGACTACAAGTCACTGACGATAGAGGCGGTGGCCATCAGTGAGACCAGAATTTTTGGTGGCTACGAGGTGTATGCATCTCCAAGCTGTCCAGATTCTGTGGTGGAGTCACTGTGTTACTTCGGAAAGGCTCGGATCTCACGATATGTACCGTCGTCCTGGACCCAGTTGGTACGTTGGTGGTGCTGGACGTGACCAGCAGCGAAGTATACGTTTTCAGGCGCCTCGACACCTTTCTACGAACGTCCCTCTCTTTAGTGTTAGTGAGTGACAGGGATGGTATCTTAGATGCAAGCTGGGACTGTGTGTAGCTAGTAGATAGAGGAAGAGGGTGTAAAAGCCTTGCTAACTGCTCAGGCATTACAACTATCTGTCAGGTACGGAATGGAGATTCCAAATGTGTCAATGTGGACATGGACAAACCGCATCGAATCATCCAGATCGTATCTAGGGTATTTTGAAGAGAAATAAATAAACCTAGCATAGGCCCTATAGAATTCAATGCATTCGACTTCACAGACAACAATTTAGTGATCTGTACAGTCGATGTAGATAACTTTCATAAACAGGGACTTGGTTACTGGAAGCTGAATGCGTACTTTCCTACTGACACTGGATTAATGAATTAATTAAGCGGGCGTTGACGAGGACAATAGTCAACAACAAATGGTGGTTCACCCTGAAAAGAACGATTAGAGTAGAACCGATAAGTTTTAGTAAAGGAGTAGCAAGAGAGAAAATTAAACTAAAGGGTAAAGCTAGTTAGAAAGCTGGAAGAGGTTCCTTTTGCGGCAAAGGTAGTGTTATTTTTGTTGAAAAACAACAAACTTAGAAGTGTAATAATAATGATTTGTGATATAGGCACAAGGCCAGCAATTTTGAGGGAGGGGAAAGTCGATTAAATCGACCCCCGTGAGTTACTAGTACTTTATTTTATCGACCCCGTAAGGATGAAATGCAAAGCTAACCTCAGCAAGATTTGAACTCAGAACGTAAAGGGAAGTAACTATATTCCACAGACTGAGGCATAGAGTTACGTCCCTTTACGTTCTGAGTTCAAATCACGTCGAGGCTAGCTTTGCCTTTCACCCTTACATTGTCGATAAAATAAAGTACCAGTAATGCACTGGGGTTGATTCAATCGACGTTCTCCTCCCCCAAAATTGCTGGCCTTGTGCCTAAAGTGGAAACAATTATTGTCGTTGTTTTTTCCTATTTTTGTTGAAGATATATTTTTTGTTATTGATGTGTAGACCTCTTTAATATGGCTCCGGAGATTGGATTTACCACATTATACTTCATAGAACCTATTTTTTTTAGATTATTTTGCGAAGAGAAGGTTTTAGAGTATTTAAGTAGCCACACACGTAACGAGAAATAGGGAAATATAATTCTTCCTTTGACATCATTTTTATTTTATATATTTAATTTTCTTTTTCTTTGAAATTAATATGGTTTTCTATAGAAGAGCATAAAGAGTTGCTTCTCAAAAATGTGGTAGCAGAAAATATTCACCCCAAAATTTGAAAAGAAATTTGTTTGAAATTTGAAAAATATATGCAACGTTGCAGAAATCAGAATAGAAAAAGACAGTTGTATAGATAGACACATCTTTAGAAATATGCATACGAACTTTAATACAGACAAGTCATCTAAATAGGATTCATCATAACGCAGGCAATTCTATTGACAGGACATCGTTTCCTGTCGTAGCAAGTCAGAAAGAAATACTGAACATAATCGACAGTAGAAAGTTAGGCGTGATAGGTATGCCAAAGTGCTTTCTTATTCAACGTATTAATCCAGATAAGGATTAATAAAAACGTGACATATCTCAAATGACATGTCTTTCGCCCAATAACATAGAACAGCTCTGTTTCAGTAGTCCATTACGTTAACGGAATACTGAAATATAATCTAAGAGAAAGGCACCAAATCCCAAAGCGACATGCGACATCTTTGAATGGATGTCAGAAGTCTTGTCTAATTATCGCCATTGGTGGAAGTTCCTCACAGGAAATTTCCAGAAATCTGAGTTAACTGAAAGGTACAACCAATAAAATTTACTCTAGAATGTTCATTCTAATATATTTATTGAGCTAATTAAATCGCGGAGCAATTACACTTAAATAAACAAAAGATCAAAAGTTGCAGTACAGGCAGTAAAACGAGCTGATATTACAAGTGCAACTGCGGACATTGGATTTTCAGTGATTTTTCGAATTATCGTGAGAAATATCGCAGCCATAAATCTCGTGTGAGACGATATGAAAATTGAAATAATGTGAAAGTATTTACTAATTACTTTACTATAAATATGAAGTGTATTTCGTGTATTGTGTGGCCTTTGCTTTCGTTTGTGCACATAAAAATGTTTGTGTATAGATACATACCTAAATACACACACGGATGCACCCCCCCCCCCACACACACACACATACATACATACATATATTTTTTTTATATATATACTAGGTGATTCAATGTATTACTAGACATGATACTGATATGATTAGAGGTAGTGTATAAAATAAGAAAGGAACCCAATGAAGTTTCGTTTATATGTGTTTATGATTATCGACCTGTTATGAACATTTCACAGATGAATGGTGAACTTGAACTAATTATCTGTGAAACACCGCGTGACAGGTTGATAAAAATAAAAAACATATAAATATATAAACGAAACGTCGTTTTCTCTTCTTATACACACACACACACACACGCACCCATATATATATATATTTATATATATTTATATATATATATATATATATATATATATATGGCGCATGTCTCGGATATGCATGACTCACTTAATTTAATATTGGATATATACACGGCCCCTTGATTGTAGAGCTAACTCAGTTGAAAGGACTCGGCTGCTATTTCTAGCTGTCGATAATCCTATTCACCCCACTGGGATAACGTTGGCACGATGTGTGTAGTTTTAGAAATGCAACACGTGCGACGGGTCATTCGCAGATTTGCATTTGATGTGTAAACACAGATAGTTAAATCTTCTCCCTTGCTGATGATCCGTATTTGACTACTGTGAGTTTACGGATTAATGGTGAAATATAGCTCTTTAATGAAATATATATAAGTAAGGTTAATCATTTTTAAAAGGTATCTATATTTGAAGTTCTAGTTAAACTTTAATTAGTTACCTACCTAGCTGTGTGTGCTTACACACTTTACAAATTATCCCCTGTGATTGTTTCATGTGTTTATTTATATATATATATATATGCCAATCAATTTCTAGTTGATATATATATATATATATGATATACCTACGCAAACACTCTCATACATACATTCAAATTCAAATACACATATATACATTCATACACACACAAATCAACAAATATATACACCCATATAATGGTATAGGCTGAGAAAAGAAAAAAACAAGAGAGAGAGAGAGAAAGAGAGAGAGAGAAAGAGAGACCCATTACTTTTTCTATATTATTAAGTCATATTGATGATGATGAAGATATTACTATAATTATCCTCCATCGACGTCATTACTGTACACACACAATCATGTAGTAGTAGTAGTAGTAGTAGTAGTAGCAGCAGCAGCAGCAGCAGCAGCAACAGTAGTAGTAGTAGTAGTAGTAGTAGTAGTAGTAGTGGTAGCAGTAGTAGCAATAGTAGTAGTAGTAATAGTAGTAGTAGTAGCGGTAGCAGTAGTAGTAGTAGTAGTAGTAG
>OZ024741.1:53472865-53477865 GCA_964016885.1 Eledone cirrhosa
ACCAACACCACCAAGACCAACACTACCACTAGCACCACCACTACCAACACCAACGAGACCAGCACTACCACTAGCACCACCACTACCAACACCACCAAGACCAACACTACCACAAGCACCACCACTACCAACACCAACAAGACCAACACTACCTCTAGCACCACCACTACCAACACCAACAAGAGCAACACTACCTCTAGCACCACCACTACCAACACCAACGAGACCAGCACTACCACTAGCACCACCACTACCAACACCACCAAGACCAACACTACCTCTAGCACCACCACTACCAACACCACCAAGACCAACACTACCTCTAGCACCACCACTACCAACACCACCAAGACCAACACTACCACTAGCACCACCACTACCAACACCACCAAGACCAGCACTACCACTAGCACCACCACTACCAACACCACCACCACCAACACTACCACTAGCACCACCACTACCAACACCACCAAGACCAACACTACCACTAGCACCACCACTACCAACACCACCAAGACCAACACTACCACTAGCACCACCACTACCAACACCACCAAGACCAGCACTACCTCTAGCACCACCACTACCAACACCACCAAGGCCAACACTACCACTAGCACCACCACTACCAACACCACCAAGACCAACACTACCACTAGCACCACCTCTACCAACACCACCAAGACCAACACTACCACTAGCACCACCACTACCAACACCACCAAGACCAACACTACCACTAGCACCACCACTACCAACACCACCAAGACCAACACTACCAATAGCACCACCACTACCAACACCACCAAGACCAACACTACCACTAGCACCACCACTACCAACACCACCAAGACCAACACTACCACTAGCACCACCTCTACCAACACCACCAAGACCAACACTACCACTAGCACCACCACTACCAACACCACCAAGACTAACACTACCACTAGCACCACCTCTACCAACACCACCAAGACCAACACTACCTCTAGCACCACCACTACCAACACCACCAAGACCAACACTACCACTAGCACCACCTCTACCAACACCACCAAGACCAACACTACCACTAGCACCACCACTACCAACACCACCAGGACCAACACTACCACTAGCACCACCTCTACCAACACCACCAAGACCAACACTACCACTAGCACCACCACTACCAACACCACCAACACCAACACTACCACTAGCACCACCACTACCAACACCACCAAGACCAACACTACCAATAGCACCACCACTACCAACACCACCAAGACCAACACTACCTCTAGCACCACCACTACCAACACCACCAAGACCAGCGCTACCACTAGCACCACCACTACCAACACCACCAAGACCAACACTACCACTAGCACCACCACTACCAACACCAACAAGACCAACACTACCACTAGCACCACCACTACCAACACCACCAAGACCAACACTACCTCTAGCACCACCACTACCAACACCACCAAGACCAACACTACCTCTAGCACCACCACTACCAACACCAACAAGACCAACACTACCTCTAGCACCACCACTACCAACACCAACAAGAACAACACTACCACTAGCACCACCACTACCAACACCAAGAAGACCAGCACTACCTCTAGCACCACCACCACCAACACCAGCAAGACCAACACTACCACTAGCACCTCCACTACCAACACCAAGAAGACCAACAGTACCACTAGCACCTCCACTACCAACACCACCAAGACCAGCGCTACCACTAGCACCACCACTACCAACACCACCAAGACCAACACAACCACTAGCACCACCACTACCAACACCACCAAGACCAGCGCTACCACTAGCACCACCACTACCAACACCAACAAGACCAACACTACCACTAGCACCACCACTACCAACACCACCAAGACCAGCGCTACCACTAGCACCACCACTACCAACACCACCAAGACCAACACTACCACTAGCACCACCACTACCAACACCACCAAGACCAACACTACCACTAGCACCACCACTACCAACACCACCAAGACCAACACTACCACTAGCACCACCACTACCAACACCACCAAGACCAGCGCTACCACTAGCACCACCACTACCAACACCACCAAGACCAACACTACCACTAGCACCACCACTACCAACACCACCAAGACCAGCGCTACCACTAGCACCACCACTACCAACACCACCAAGACCAACACTACCACTAGCACCACCACTACCAACACCACCAAGACCAACACTACCTCTAGCAACACCACTACCAACACCACCAAGACCAACACTACCACTAGCACCACCACTACCAACACCACCAAGACCAACACTACCTCTAGCACCACCACTACCAACACCACCAAGACCAACACTACCACTAGCACCACCACTACCAACACCACCAAGACCAGCGCTACCACTAGCACCACCACTACCAACACCAACAAGACCAACACTACCACTAGCACCACCACTACCAACACCACCAAGACCAACACTACCTCTAGCACCACCACTACCAACACCACCAACACCAACACTACCACTAGCACCACCACTACCAACACCACCAAGACCAGCGCTACCACTAGCACCACCACTACCAACACCACCAAGACCAACACTACCACTAGCACCACCACTACCAACACCACCAAGACCAACACTACCACTAGCACCACCACTACCAACACCACCAAGACCAACACTACCACTAGCACCACCTCTACCAACACCACCGAGACCAACACTACCACTAGCACCACCACTACCAACACCAACAAGAACCGCACTACCACTAGCACCACCACTACCAACACCACCAAGACCAACACTACCACTAGCACCACCACTACCAACACCACCAAGACCAACACTACCTCTAGCACCACCACTACCAACACCACCAAGACCAACACTACCTCTAGCACCACCACCACCAACACCACCAAGACCAACACTACCACTAGCACCACCACTACCAACACCACCAAGACCAACACTACCACTAGCACCACCACTACCAACACCACCAAGACCAACACTACCACTAGCACCACCACTACCAACACCACCAAGACCAACACTACCTCTAGCACCACCACTACCAACACCAACCAACCAACACTACCTCTAGCACCACCACCACCAACACCACCAAGACCAACACTACCACTAGCACCACCACTACCAACACCACCAAGACCAACACTACCACTAGCAACACCTCTACCAACACCACCGAGACCAACACTACCACTAGCACCACCACTACCAACACCAACAAGAACCGCACTACCACTAGCACCACCACTACCAACACCACCAAGACCAACACTACCTCTAGCACCACCACCACCGACACCACCAAGACCAACAGTACCACTAGCACCACCACTACCAACACCACCAAGACCAACACTACCACTAGCACCACCACTACCAACACCAACAAGACCAACACTACCACTAGCACCACCTCTACCAACACCAACAAGACCAACACTACCTCTGGCACCACCACTACCAACACCAACAAGACCAACACTACCACTAGCACCACCACTACCAACACCAACAAGACCAACACTACCACTAGCACCACCACTACCAACACCAACAAGACCAACACTACCACTAGCACCACCACTACCAACACCAACAAGACCAACACTACCTCTAGCACCACCACTACCAACACCACCAAGACCAACACTACCTCTAGCACCACCACTACCAACACCAACAAGACCAGCACTACCACTAGCACCACCACTACCAACACCACCAAGACCAACACTACCACTAGCACCACCACTACCAACACCACCAAGACCAACACTACCTCTAGCACCACCACTACCAACACCACCAAGACCAACACTACCACTAGCACCACCACTACCAACACCAACAAGACCAACACTACCACTAGCACCACCACTACCAACACCAACCAACCAACACTACCTCTAGCACCACCACCACCAACACCACCAAGACCAACACTACCACTAGCACCACCACTACCAACACCACCAAGACCAACACTACCACTAGCGCCACCACTACCAACACCAACCAACCAACACTACCTCTAGCACCACCACCACCAACACCACCAAGACCAACACTACCACTAGCACCACCACTACCAACACCACCAAGACCAACACTACCACTAGCACCACCACTACCAACACCAACAAGACCAACACTACCACTAGCGCCACCACCACTACCAACACCAACAAGACCAACACCAACAAGACCAACACTACCACTAGCACCACCACTACCAACACCACCAAGACCAACACTACCTCTAGCACCACCACTACCAACACCACCAAGACCAACACTACCACTAGCACCACCACTACCAACACCACCAAGACCAACACTACCTCTAGCACCACCACTAACAACACCACCAAGACCAACACTACCACTAGCACCACCACTACCAACACCAACAAGACCAACACTACCACTAGCACCACCACTACCAACACCACCAAGACCAACACTACCTCTAGCACCACCACTACCAACACCAACAAGACCAGCACTACCACTAGCACCACCACTACCAACACCACCAAGACCAACACTACCACTAGCACCATCACTACCAACACCACCGAGACCAACACTACCTCTAGCACCACCACTACCAACACCACCAAGACCAACACTACCACTAGCACCACCACTACCAACACCACCAAGACCAACACTACCACTAGCACCACCACTACCAACACCAACCAACCAACACTACCTCTAGCACCACCACCACCAACACCACCAAGACCAACACTACCACTAGCACCACCACTACCAACACCAACCAACCAACACTACCACTAGCACCACCACTACCAACACCAACAAGACCAACACTACCACTAGCGCCACCACCACTACCAACACCAACAAGACCAACACCAACAAGACCAACACTACCACTAGCACCACCACTACCAACACCACCA
>OZ024741.1:53485365-53490365 GCA_964016885.1 Eledone cirrhosa
TGTACGTAGACACAAACATACACACATATATATATGTATGTATATATGTGTGTGTGTGTGTGTGTGTTTGTGTATGTGTGTGTGTGAGTGTGCATTAGTTATCTCCCTTGGTACACTTCTTTTATGCCGAATTACTATTTATCAGCCACTCTCCAAGATCGCCGACTGAATACGAATGTGTGATTTTTTTCGTCCCCAATTTCTTTTTCTCATTTTCCCCGTTCCTTCCTCTAAGCATTCTTTATTTTCTATTTATCTTCTATTTCTAACTCTATTTTCTGACGACGGACTAGTTTCCAAACGGGTAAGACTCTCTTCCTGCTATTTCAAGAGTTAAACTAATATATTTCTTCCATATACTGTGCCGTTTGTTTTGTTATACTTGTTATTCTTATTTACTTTTTACATAAATATATTCATATATGTACATAGGTATGTATGTGTATGTGTGTGTGAGGATGTGTATGTGTGTGTGTTATTCATAGTCAAAAAAAGATTTTTTTCAAGGACAGTGTAATTCAAAGACAGAGATCAAATGCAGCCGATACCTTCAAATTTACATATCACACTTTCGATGTTTTTAGTCCACACATTCTCATCCGCCATATATTTTCTTTCATTCTTCTTTTTAAATAAGTATATGATCCATAACGAACTTATCACTTTAGCTTTGATGTTTGTGGCGATGACTGATTTAATGCGGAGGTTGGTATAGGTAATAGTGATGATGATGATGATGATGATGATGATGATGATAATGGTTGATTACCATAACTATGAAAGTAAGACTAATGATGATGATAGTGAACACGATGATGGTGATGATGATGATAACAATGATGATGGTGATGATGATAATGATGATGTTGATGATGGTGATGATGGTGATGATGATAATAACGATGGTGATAGTGACAGGATAATGATGATGATGATGATGATCACGATTATGATGATGATGATGATAAGGATGATAATGGCAATGATGATGATGATGATGATGATGATGATGATGATGAGGATGATGATGAGGATGATGATGATAAAAGTTATGATTTTGATGAATGCTAAAAAATGATGATTAGACGATGGTAATATAGATTGCGGCGACATATTACGATCCCCCACCACTACACTACTGAACCTGCTCTTACTTCAGCTGTGTGTGATGGTGGAGGTGTTGCTGCTGCTACTAGTGCTGGAGCTCCAATAGAAGAATTACTGATTAGTTTGGTGCCGCACTGAGGACCAATGCATTTTGGGAGAGTTAATTAGAGCAGATAACGTTTCTTAGATTAGAATATTTTCCCTCCCCGCACACTATATTGTTTTTGTTATGTTTAATATGTTGATGCTGCTTTACAACAACAACACCTACTACTACTACTACTACTACTACTACTACTGCTGCTGATGCTGCTGCTGCTGTTGTTACTACTGTCGTTTCTGATACTACTACTACTACTACTACTACTACTACTACTACTACTACTAGTACTACTACTAGTACTACTACTACTACTACTACTACTATTGCTGCTGCTTCTGCTGCTACTACTACTATTAGTACTACTTCTTATAATAATTGTTTCTACTTTAGGCACAAGGCCACCAGTAATTATCCCAGTGCATCACTGGTACTTTATTTTATCGACCTCAACAATAATAATGATTTCTTTATCGGCCACACGTGCCAACATATAGGAGATAATACAATAGACAGGGACAGTGTGGTGAGGGGCGGCTACAATAAAATAAAATAAAAAAAAATAACAATAATCAAATGAATTACAACAATAAAAATTCCCCAATAAGGGCAGGACAACCCAGGGGCTACAAAGGAACCCTACCAATCCTAACCACCAGACGCTCCAAGAGCACCCGGCAAGGACACACCTCTCTTCTCCAAATAAGCCAGCATAGAGTTGTATGCTCAATGGTTCGAGTAGGCCCATTCACACGGACCATCTTCGCAAGATTCACCCACCTCTTAGCAAATGTACTGGATGGCAACACTTTACTCTCAACCCTAATCTTCCTTTCTAAATGAAACTTGAAAGAGTTGATGAAGGGTTGGCCGACGAGAAAAGTGTCTGTCTTTAGTCCTTTGAGCCTCGTCCAGCACAACCTATTATGCTATTGCCGCCAAACAGATAAAAATTGCCTGCCCTTCCCCGACAAAAGAAGGTGGTGGGGCGATCTTCTAGATGGAAACGGTTGATAGCCGGATCCGCCCCACACGTAATACCAGCTGTTCGACATAACTCCACAAGTTAGTAATGTATGGACACTGGACGAGTGCGGACAGAACGGTTTCGTCGCCGTGGGGGCATCTCCGACAGGTCTGTCTGACCGCACTTCCACGCCTGTAGAGATTATCTCGAACCCGCCGAGTCCCACAGTAGCATTGCCAATTGAAGGATTTCTGGAAGTTATTCATAGTCTCCGACTCGAAAATCAGCCGGAACAGACTGGTCAATTCGTCGTCGCACTTGCCTACCACTGATCCTCTCTAGAGCAGAATCTCCACTGAGAGTATTGCTCGCCTGATATAGGTCTGTGAGCGTCTGGCAACATTCCAGATGCCAGGCGCCCAGTCTCAGTCTCTTCTTGTCACATGACTTCAGCTCAGTCAAAGAGACGAACTGCGGAAAGGCCTGTCACACAACCGGCACAACACCTGTTCACTGTTTAAGAATATCTGAAGATGCTGTAGTCTCAGCGCATGTTTGTGCATCATCGGTCACGGCACGCCCTGCCCTCTGCGTAGAGGGTGTTTGCAGCAGATGGATTGCATCACAAACGGAACCTATCTCTTTCACAAGAATTTGAAGATCAGCTGTTCCAATTTTGGTGAGATGCGAACGGGGGTAAAACACGAGAGTCAGGCGGTAATAGATGACGAACGCTATGTACACGTTGACTCGACTTTTCAAGGATAGCTTCCTCTCGGCCCATTTCTGGACAAGAGAGGCCACCTGCTGGTTACCCCGTTCCAGTTCTTATTCACCTGGAGGTCTGGTCTTGGATTTCTGCATGCTCTCGACTTTAATAACGCATTGAGCGTATATATGTATGTATGCGCGCGTGTGTGTGCGTGTGTATGTGTGTGTGTGTGTGTGTGTGCGTGTGTGTGTGTATGTGTATGTATGTATATGTGTGTGAGTGTGAGTATCACGATGATTTCGGTAACAGTGAATTTGATGATGATGATGATGATGATGGTGGTGATTGGATTATAATAATTTTATTATGACTTAGTGTATTTCAAGTTTCCTTTATTCCATTAATACGTAAAGTTGTTGTTTCTGTTGTTGTTACCGTCACAGTTGCCCTCGATCTTGGTGTAGCTGTTATTGTTTATATTTTAATTGTTGCTGTTGTCGTTATCGTCGTTACAGTTTTTTTTTTTGTTATTCTTTCTGTTGGTTATGTTAATGCTGTTACCACAATGTTCTTTGTTGTCACGTTCTCCACCTTTTGTGAGTTGATCTGATTCTGTTGTCGTAGGTGCATTTGGCTTTGTTACGAGTGTTGCTGTTTGTATTATTGCGGCGAATTTTCTTTGGTTACTGTGTTTGTTTTTGTTATTACTTTCCCGAAAGCACACTAAGCAGAGGTTAATACTAAGCGAAGACCTCGAAGAAAGAAGAGAGAATCATTAATGTCAAACAAACCCTATGTATACATACATGTTTAAAATAGCGATTAAAATGGGCAATAAAATAATTGTCAGCAGATTTGAATAAAAGGCGAAGAGAAAGTAATAATAAATCTGACAAAGTATGTTATTACAAAAAAATACAGAAACTGAGATGATGGTAAATAAGCTAATAAAATGTTAATAAAAATGAACGCCAATATGAAAAAAAAATTATATAAATATTTGCATGAAAGAAGACGTCTATCTTATGCAATGTACCTGTTAACTTGTGAATATAAAACGGTCAACGTTATAATAAGCAGTGGAACAATACAAAGAGAGGTTATTCTACCATTCAGCTGTGTGGCTCCCCACCTCTCCCCGGATGCTATATGTAAGTGAGATATTTAGTATAGGAGTATGGGATTAACTGAATTCGGCAAAACAGTACCTGATGGGAAATACCGGACTGATGTACTTGCGGAATGAAAGTCAGATCATTTGAACATATGCTATGAAAGCAACAGCGGTTATGGTGGAGGCATATTTGCAAAATTCCATCGAAGAGAGAAGTTTTAGGGGGATGAAAATGTTTACCACCAACTAGGCTAAGCTTATATCTACACTATCGACAGTCGATCGACTTTCGTCAAATCGGACCAAGCAAACAATGTTTCCGTTGGTCTTTCCAATTGCTCTAACCTCTCAGCCACATGCCATCACATCTACACTATATATATATATATATTTATATATTTATATATATATATATATATATACACAGACACACAAACACACACACATACATATGTGTGCGCACATATGTGTATCTGTGCTTGCGTAATGTTAGCATCACCATCAACATATTTTTACATCCGCTTTTCCCACTTGCATGCGTTGGACGTGCTTTTTCAGCACACCATCTCTGCATACGTCATGACCTTTTCTCATCTCTTCTGTAAGCGCTAGCTAGCGATTTGATATCAGCTCTCATCCCTCTCACAGAAATACTATATTAAGAGGAAACAACACAAAATACAGGCTGTCAAACTACCAGTCACTTTGATAGGTGTCCATCTAGAATACATCAACAACAGATTCAAGATCTGCAGCATTTGGCATGGTATCCTATAAGGATACCGCCTATAAATCATTTCTTTTCAATCAATACTTACAGAGCCTGCTCATAACATACAAACAGGATCAAACGCAGTTTTCTACATGTTTGTATCCTCCCAGTGAATATATGAATGTGTGCAGAATTATTTGAATCCATTTGATTCCTCTAGAAATCTGCATCCATAAAAATCGACTTAAATTTAACATCTACTAAAGCCGATGTTTGCTTTCAGAGCAG
>OZ024741.1:53495365-53540365 GCA_964016885.1 Eledone cirrhosa
GGGAAAAAGTAAACACTGTAATGTCTCTCATCCATACACACACATGAACGAACATGATAATAATTGTTTCTTCGTTTGGCACAAGGCTAGCAATTTGAAGGAATAGTAAATTCGATTAAATCGACCCGAGCGTGTTACTGGTTGAATTGGCAGTATCAGTAGAGGGTCAGGTGGCATGCTTTGCAGCATAGAGTTACGGCCCTTTATGAACTGTGTTCAAGTCCCGTCAAGGTTAACTTTGCCTTTAATCCTTACGGGGTCGATAAAATAAAGTACCAGTAATGCACTGGATAATTGCTGGCCTTGTGCCAAAATTAGAAACCATAATTTCATCGACCCCTAACGAATGAAAAGCAGAGCTAACCTAAACGGCATTTGAACTCAGAACGCAAAGGGCCGTATCTACAACCCTCAAAGCATGTTAGCTGACGTTCTATCGATTGCTGTCAAACATGAAGGAAAACATGTAACAATTAACAATAAATTCATAACAACAGAATCCTCCAATAATGGAGAGAAGCAGCAATAATAATAACGAGAAATCATAAGATTGAAAGATGGTTATTAATGAGGGAAGACCTTGTCACAGAGACAAAAGGTTTCGACAGGAAAATATGAGAAGCTTTTATGTGTGACTCTAACGGCAAAAATACTCAATTACGTTTGACACTTTAAATCTGGCAAATATCCTTTTGGTCTTTTCGTGGTGAACACACACATACACACGCACACACACACACACATAGTGAGACCAACACACTCAGAACCCCCCCCCCCCCCCACACACACACACATATATATATATATATAGAATCAGCTACTCAGAGAGTATGTTTGACCCCTTCCCAACCACCAAACTAGCTGTGCATATTTCTGATAACGTATGGCCACCATAATTAATTAGTACAACTGACAGGGTAATTAATGACCACTAACGCCCCTGCCTCACCAATATCATAGACACACAAACACACATAATAAACAAAAATACCTCTCATCATCATCATCATCTACATAATAAATTAATAAGAACAATAATAATAATAATAATAATAATAATAATAATAATAATAATAATAATGACACTAATGATGATAATAATAATAAAAATAATTAATTAAATAAATAATAAATCGAAGTTAATTAACGTCTTCACATCTATTAATAAGATACGTGTAAAGTATCGGTTATTAATTCTGTTTTCTGTGTGAGATGTGTGTTTGAATATCTATCTATCTATTTATCTGTCTGTCTGTCTGTCTGTCTGTCTGTTTGTCTTTCTGTCTGTCTGCATGTCTATCCATGTATCTATAAAAAAATAATAATAAATGATTAATAAATAAATATATCTATCTATTCACCTATCCATCCGACTGTCTTTCTGCCTATTTATCTGTCTGTCTGCCTGTCTAACTGTATATCTATCCGTCTATCTGGCTGTCTGTCTGTCTGTCTCCCTCACTCCCTCTCTCTCTCTCTTACTCTCTCTATTTATCTATCTATCTATCTATCTATCTATCTATCTATCTATCTATCTATCTATCTATCTATCTATCTATCTATCTATCTATCTATCTCTGGGACTCGTCTCACTCACCGAGCTGCAATCCTGGGTCAAGCAAAGACCGAGAAAACTGGGCGCCTGGCACACCGAGTGTGCCCAGGCGCTCACGGCTCTCTGACAGGCGGACCCGGCTGTCAGTGGAGAATCCATCTCGTCATTCTATAGAGGGCTGGTGGTTAGCAGGTGCGACGACGCCCTCGGAGAAGCCCTAGGCATGGAGGAAGACGAACTGGCCAACCTGTTCGGTAGGACATTCAGCCCGGGACCCATGGATAACTTCCAGAGGTCCCTGGCCTGGCAATGCTACAGAAGGTCTCTGCCCGTTCGAGAAAGGCTCTACAGACACGGGCGCCCGGGTAGGGACCCCTCGAAAAAGATCTGTCCCAGATGCGTGTGCGACGAGGAAACCGTTGCACACGCATTGGTACACTGCTCGGGCATTGCCGATGTGTGGGGCTATGTCGAACAACTGCTGTCAAGGGTGGGACCGATCCGGTTGACCACTGAGTCTATTGTAACGATCAAGCCGCCTCCCCCCTTCAAAGATTAAGGAGAGGCGGTGTTTCTGTGCGTAATAGCCATGGCGAAAGAGGTTGTATGGTGGACGCGTCTGAAAGGACTGAGGTCAGACACCTTTCTCTCTGGCCAACAACTGGTCCGTTTCTTCCGATATCATTTCGGAAGAAGGATTAGGATGGAGAGAGAGGTGCTGCACCCCAGCCGTTTTTATGAAAGATGGGTGAAAGTGGCGAGAATGGCCCGTGTGAATGGGCCTTCACTCTACATCAGACTATAGGTGAGGAAGATGAAAGACCAAGGGAGCACCTCTTCTCTGTGCTCCCGAGGAAAAGGGTTGCACACTTTTTTCGGAGGTGTGTGCGACCCCCAAGGCGCCTCCTCCCTATTGAGGACATTGTTATAAATTTTATTTTTTGTTATATTTTATTTTATTTTTATATATTGTTATTGCGTCCTCCTTATTGAGGACGCCTTGTCTTGTAAACTCCCCCCATTGTACATGTCCCACTTTTGATGCCCTGATGGCAAATAAAAGAAACATATCTATCTATCTCTGGGATGGACACACGCGTATAACTTGCTGAGTAAGTTCTGTTTAAATTTTTATAGAAATTCTTGTCTGTAAACTTTAATTTTTGTACCATTTTGTAGAGGGACTGCCAGCTCAAACTTTGATCTGGTCAGTCGCTCAAAATATTCTACGCCTTTAGGAGTAATAGTTAAACAAAAAAAGTTTTTTTCTTGTTGAAAAGTTAACATTTTTTAAGATGGCTGAAGCTTCTTCACCAAAATTCGAAGGAGGAAAGGGGAAGATAAACTTACAACTTCCCCTGCCACTGTCACAGTAGCATAGGTAAAAAACAAAGGCCAGCCAGAGGAAGGACTTTCTCCACTTGCTGACCGACAAATTGACGTTGCCATGGCAACAAACCAAAGAACCAGCGGCACCAGCAACAACAACAACAACAACGATGCGACGGACGAAAACAACACCAATAACAATAACAACAACAACAACAATAACTGTGATAACAACAACAATGATAGCAACAACACCACCAACTACAACAGCAACACAAGCAGGGAAAGGGTCTCCTTCGCCCAGACGGCAAGGAAAACCCTCGACTGTCTGCCAGTAGATATAACCAAAGCGAAGGAGCTATTGGCAGATGCAAAAAAATATATAGTGTACGGGGAAAATGGTTCATTCGAGATCCATTCCCCCCCCGGAACTAAAAAGCCAGAGACTCCTAAACACTGTCATGTTTAGGACAATCTCGAATAAAAGCAAAAAACCAGCTCAACCATCACAGAGTGAGATAGAGCTGGTTTTAAAAGACGTCATGAAGGACATCACCTTCATTCAGAAGGATAGACTCTACGGGAGTCTATCCATTCTCATGAAGGACAGGGACACAGCAGTGAAACTGTCCATCAAACCAATTACATCCACCGCATACACCTTCTACCCAACGTACATGGGTAGAAGAACACAAAAATAAAAATCCACACCATCCTGCCGATTATGGACATATGGTGGGTTTTGACAGGTTTCCTGAACCTGGATGATGACACGCTGGTGTCCATGGGAAAGCATCGGGTGACGCGTTCAGTGGAACAAGCCTCGAACTTGTAGTTCAAATGAGGCCCGAAAGGATCGCCGAGATCCCTGAACGCGTCATACTGGATGATCAAACTTTCATCAACATTACCGTTGAGGGTAGGCGGCCCTCGTGTTACCTCTGCAGAACCAGCGGTCACCTGAGGGATGTCTGTCCCCAACTTAATAAGAAAACCCCAATCTGCCTACACCACCAACAACTGCACAACCAACACAATCACCACAACTACCACTACAAAAACAACAACCACAGCTCAAACCAAAACAAAACAACGTCGAACCCATCCTCCCCACTAAAAAAAAAAACAATTTCCAAAACACCCGCACCGCAAACACAACTCGAAAATATACCCCTCCCCTCCAACGCGGAAGATGACCCTAGTTCGTCGTCAGACGAGGAGGAGCACTTCCACACAATCAAAGGAAAGAAAAGAAAACACACCTCAGACACACAAATGAATACAACCCCTCCCCAAAACATAACACTGACACCAACACAAAAGAGCTCACCATAACAGCAAACAAAAAACACCACAGAAAAACAAAAACATGCATACACATACATAAACACAAGAAACAAAAAACTGTTAAACATTGTGTACAACAACAATACAATAAAAACCCAAGGGCCTAACTTCACCAAGGCAGGGGATTTCCCCCACCTCAAAATGATTAAGGCCCCACAGGACACTTATAAAACTTTAAAAAACAACTTTAAAGAGGAGGTGAGTCCCCCCTGCGTCGGGCCCATTAACCGCGTCCTTCTAAAAAACTGCCCCACCCCCTCCCCAAACACCCACACAACTCCAAACACCCCAACAACACAACACACTGATGCCCCTACGCTTCCACAAACCACCACCCCACCCAACAACCCATCCCCCACACTAATGGAAATTGTGCAGCCCGATACCCGGGACGTAGAGAGGTAAGTGCCTTTTCTCTTCACCACCAACATGGCTATGCTAAGAGTAGGCTGTTTAAATGCGCGTGGCCTGGGCTCAACTTGGAAGCAAGCAATGCTTCTAAATGACCTCAGGTCACAACGTATAGATGTGATGGTTATTTGCGAGGCCCGGATCAGCAACGTGCGACGGCTGGCCCCCACCTTTGATGACTTTGAGATGCACGCATCTCTCTGTCAGCCCGGAGGTGGGGGTGGCGTTGTCGTTCTGCTGCAAAAACATCTGGGTCTCGCAACACAGACGGTACATTTGGATCCGGAGGGTCGACTAGTGGTTCTGGACTTTGGCAGTGGTGAAGGCGGAGCGTTTAGATTGGTAGCCGCCTACGGCCCTTTTGGGTCAATGCGGCCGGACTTTTTCCATCGACTGGAGACTTTTCTAGGGACGCCCCGCTCCTTGCTATTAGTGGGGGACTGGAATGGTATCCTAGATGCACGCTGGAACTACGTAGGGGCCTGTCCCGATAGAGAGGGGTGTAATAGCCTCAAAGGGTTAATCGTTCGATTTTATCTGGCCGATAGATATCGACTAGATTTTCCGACTGCGCCAACCTGGACTTGGGAAAATCGTAGCGGATCATCTAGGTCGTACCTAGATAGGTTCTTAGTTAGAATTAAGGATAAGGACTTTTTAAGTTGTCCAAAAATGCGCATGGTTGGCTATTCTGACCACAAGTTAGTGACCTGCATGGTCAACCTTGACAGAACTCATAGACAGGGACCCGGTTACTGGAAGCTCAACTTACCGGCAAGTAAGGCTTACAGGGACCGGATTAGCACTTTAGTTAAGGAGCGGTTGACGGGTGCCATCGTCAACAGCAGGTGGTGGGGATCTCTCAAAACAGAGATTAGAGTAGTCTCTATAGAATTTAGTAAGGAGTTAGCCTCAAATAGAAATAGGAAGGAAAGGGAGTTGGTAGATAGTGTAGAAGAGGCAATTAGAAGCGGCGTCGTGGCCAGAGTGCTAGCGTCGAGAACGGCCCTGGGCCAGTTCTTCGACGCGAAACACGAAGGCTGCATCGTCCGAAGCAAAATACGTGCTCTGGGAAACGAGGAGACCAAAGCTGTTAGCTGGGCCCGCGTGACAGAAGCCAAAAGAGGGAGCAGATCCACTATCCAGTCTTTGCGAGACCAGGATGGACGGAAGATCCTAGAACCCAAGCAGATGTGCGAGGCTTTTCAAAAGCACTTTGCCGGATTGTTCGGAAGGGGCGGGGAGCCGGTTGGGGATGTGGACTTCGGCCAATACCTCGACGGCCTGCCGCGTCTCTCGGACAGGGAGGCGAAGTCCTGCGAGGAGCCGAATTCAGCCACTGAGATAGAGGACGTGCTGAGCCAATGCGGCAAATACAAATCCCCGGGTCTCGATGGTCTTCCATACGAACTATATCTAGCTATGCCGGACTTGTTCCCCGATCTCCTCGAGGCGGTCTACTGCAACTGGCAACAGAACGGGAAAATTCCCTGTGCTGTGACCAAGGGCGTAGTCACGCTAGTGAGGAAGGACGAGAACAAGGGGGACGATATAAATAATTTCAGGCCCATAACTGTGCTAAATACAGAGTTACAGATTTTGGCCAAGGTGCTAGCAAAGAGGTTGGCGCTTGTCGTGGGCAACCTGGTGGGAGATGCGCAGACATGTGCTATGCAGTCCAGGTCCATCCACGACAACCTGCACCTCATGCGATACATCATAGAGAGGGTTGGGAACGAACCCGGCTTTGGTGGGGCCCTGATCAACTTGGATCAATCTAAGGCATTCGATAGGGTCGACCATGGTTACTTGGATGCGGTGCTAGCGGCGGAAGGCTTCGGACCCGTTTTCAGGGGCTGGATCAATGCCATACACAGCAGCCGCATCTGCTCTAGGGTCAAGGTGAACGGCTACCTCTCGGAGCCGTTCGAAATCACGCGGTCCATCCGACAGGGGCGCCCTCTCTCCTCCCTTCTGTATGTAATGACTCTAGACCCACTGCTGCGGAAGTTGTAGTTGTTGCAGGGCATCCCGTTGGAACCGGGATTGCGGAAAGCGGTGTCGACCTACGCCGACGACGTAATAGTAATGGTGTCTACGGCCTCGGAAATCGGGGCGATCGGCACCTTACTGGAGGAGTACGAAAGGTTTACAGGGCTAATCTGAACCGGGACAAGTCGATCGGTCTGCAACTCGGCACGTGGAGGGGAAGATCGATGCCCTCCGATAGCGTCGTCGGGCGCTAGACGGAGGGCCCGGTGAAGTTGCTCGGGGTCTGGTTCGGACCAGACCTCCAGGTGGAGAAGAACTGAGGTGAGGTAATGAACAGGGTGTTTGCACTGACCCAGAAGTGGGCCGAGTGCAAACTGTCCCTGAAAGGTCGGGCGGAGGTGGCGAAACTTATATAGCGTCCGTCATCTACTACTGCCTGACCGTTGTGCCTTGCCCAAGGGAAACGCTCGCCAAAATGGAGCGCGCACTCTTCCAATTCCTTTGGAAGAAGCGGGCTCTTATGGCGAGGTGATCCATCTGCTGTCAACACCCTTCGAAAGGAGGGCTGGAGATGCCGTGGCTAATGATACGTAAACACGCATTAAGGCTATGGCACCTCCAGGTATTCCTCTCCGGTTAACCGGTGTGGGCCCCGTTTGTGAGGCGAGCCTTTCCCAGACTCGTCTCACTCACCGAGCTGCAATCCTGGGTCAAGCAATGACCGAGAAAACTGGGCGCCTGGCACACAGAGTGTGCCCAGGCGCTCACGGCTCTCTGGCAGGCGGACCCGACTGTCAGTGGAGAATCCACCTCGTCATTCTATAGAGGGCTGGTGGTTAGCAGGTGCGACGACGCCCTCGAAGAAGCCCTAGGCATGGAGGAAGACGAACTGGCCAACCTGTTCGGTAGGACATTCAGCCCGGGACCCATGGATAACTTCCAGAGGTCCCTGGCCTGGCAGTGCTACAGAAGGGCTCTGCCCGTTCGAGAAAGGCTCTACAGACACGGGCGCCCGGGTAGGGACCCCTCGAAAAAGATCTGTCCCAGATGCGTGTGCGACGAGGAATCCATTGCACACGCATTGGTACACTGCTCGGGCATTTCTGATCCGTGGGGCTATGTCGAACAACTGCTGTCAAGGGTGGGACCGATCCGGTTGACCACCGAGTCTATTGTAACGATCAAGCCGCCTCCCCTCTTCAAAAACGAAGGAGAGGCAGTGTTTCTGTGCGTAATAGCCATGGCGAAAGAGGTTGTATGGTGGACGCGTCTGAAAGGACTGAGGTCAGACACCTTTCTCTCTGGCCAACAACTGGTCCGTTTCTTCCGATATCATTTCGGAAGAAGGATCAGGATGGAGAGAGAGGTGCTGCACCCCAGCCGTTTTTATGAAAGATGGGTGAAAGTGGCGAGAATGGCCCGTGTGAATGGGCCTTCACTCTACATCAGACTATAGGTGAGGAAGATGAAAGACCAAGGGAGCACCCCTTCTCTGTGCTCCTGAGGAAAAGGGTTGCACTCTTTTTTCGGGGGTGTGTGCGACCCCCCAAGGCGCCTCCTCTCTATTGAGGATTTTGTTATATATTTTATTGTTATATTTTATTTTATTTTTATATCTTGTTATTGCCTCCTCTTTATTGAGGACGCCTTGTTTTGTAAACTCCCCCGATTGTACTTGTCCCACTTTTGATGCCCTGATGGCAAATAAAAGAAACATATCTATCTATCTATCCATCTATCTATCTATCTATCTATCTATCTATCTATCTATCTATCTATCTATCTATCTATCTATCTATCTATAACGAGGGAGAGGCGGTTTTCCTATGTGTTATGGCTATGGTGAAAGAGCTTATATGGTGGACGAGGTTAAAAGGGCTGAGGTCAGACACCTTTCTCTCCGGCGAGCAACTGCTTCGTTTTTTCAAATATCATTTTGGAAGAAGAATCAGGATGGAGAGAGAGGTGCTGTACCGCAGCAAATTTTATAAAAGTTGGGTGAATGTGGCAAAGATGGCCCGAGTGGTTGGGCCTTCTCTCTATATAAGCCTGTAGGTTGAGGAAAAAGAGGAAGAGAGGAAGGGAGTACTCACTCTTGGTGCTCCTGGAGTTAAGGGTTGTACATTTTTTCAGGGTGTGTGCAACCCCTGTGTAACACCTCCCCCCTATTGGGGATTTCAATTGTTATTTGTTATTTTATTAATATTTTTATTTTCATATACCTGTATGTAAACTCACCATTTGTATTTGTCCCCTTCTTTTGTGCCCTTGTGGCTAATAAAGACATTTTCTATCTATCCATCAATAGTGGACTCGTAGTTAAAATATTAATTAGTCTTATGATTGTAATGTAGTGGATTGTATTTTTGAACTGATTAGAGCGTTGTGGTCTTGAGCAAAACACTTTATATAATGTTGCTGCATTCCACTTAGCTGAAAATGCGTACCAGTGGTAGGACGGACTTTTGAAAGCTTTGTGCTACTTAAATACCTTATTTTTGTCAGAGTGGCATCTCTTTAAGCTTGTCTTAAATAATTAAATATTTCGTTGGCAGATTCATTGACTTTCACACAAACATTGATCACAAACCGTTGTTCGATATTTTCTGGTATCGCAAAAATACCAGAGGTTATAAACACGTCTGTACATAAACAATCGATCATGCTGAAGCAAGGATGTACGTGCAACCAAGGTTATAACTAACGTACCTATATACATTAACGAGGTGCTTCCTCACCATGTCATACATAGGGTAATCAGCACCCTTTCTTCTGGGACAGACCTCGTGTGTGTGCATGTCTTTGTATAACTCAACTATTTAAAATGAGTGATTAAACACACACTAAGCCCCCCCCCCCCCACACACACACACACATGCACACAAACACACACACACACACATATATATATATATGTGTATGTATGTATATAGTTACCCATAATAACTAGGCGACTTATACGCACACACACTAAGACACACATAATGATGATACTGATGATGAAGGTGATGACGATGATGGTGTTTTGTTGATGACGACCAGGATCGTGTTTTCATTGATGATCATGAGGATGATGATGATGACAACGATAATAATGATTATCACGATGAGGATGATGATGATGATGCCGTTGAGGATCATAGGGGTACTGATGCTGATGATAGTGATATTTTGATGATGACGATTATGATGATGGTGATGAAAGTGAAAACGATAATGATGATGATGATGATGAATATTATGTTCTTGATCATTTCATTCATAAGCTTCATTCAATGCCTTAAGCTGGTTTCCATTGCCATCCTCATTCTCATCAACACACTGCTACAATAATAATCATCTTCCTCGTTATCATCATCATTATCATCATCATTATCATCATAGATGCTTCCACTTGCTGTGGCAACAACAACAACAACAACATAAACAACAGTAGCAGCAGCAACAACGTTGATTTATTAATTCTCCAAACTAACTCGAGCAACACATAAGCGTGACGCACCCCTCCCTGTTTTGTGGAGGAAAATAGGATTGCTTTAGATATGAATAATCACGTGAAGCTACTTCACACGTTGTTCTTAGTTATTCTTGAAACATGTCACATAGCATCTACCAACTTATTTATCTCTCCCTCTAATAATTCCATTAAGCACTGCCACAAAAATTCTTTTTTTTTTTAACAAAAGAATCCCCGGTGTTCGTGTTTATATTAAGGGTTTCTAAATTAGGCACAAGGGGTGCAATTTTCGAGCGAGAGGAATATCTGCTGATTCGACCTCAGTATTTGAAGAAAAGATGACCTCAATGAGATGTGATCTCAGAACCTAAATAACCGTATCGAAATGCTGCATTGTATTTTATTAGACGCTCTAAAGGTTCTGCCAATAAACTGCCCAAGAATTGATTATAATATTTCTTCCCAGCATTGGCATAAGGTCAATAATTTCAAATCGACCCCAAGTGATAGAATATAAAGGTGTAGCTTAATTTGGTAAAGATATTCAAAAATTGGAAGAGCACTCAATCAATGGGATATGTTGTGGCATACAGATATTACATTAGGATGCTGTCATAAACATTGTCAATAATGGCTGATGAATTTAGGCCTACTTCAGACACAACTGTTTCATTCAAAAAGTACCTTACAAATTGTGATTATTCCCAATTGAACTTGGGACTCCTAATAGGATATATATTTATCCTTATCCAGCCCTCTTTGGATTTTAGTCTTCACATTTATTATTATTATTATGGCAGTATCAGTAGAGGGTTGGACGCCAAGCTTTCTAGCATAGTTACGTCCCTTTACAGTCTGAGTTCAAATCCCGCCAAGGTTAACTTTGCCTTTCATACTTATGGGGGTCGATAAAATAAAGTACCAGTAATGTACTGAGTAATTGCTGGCCTTGTGCCTAAAGTAGAAACAATTATTATTATTATTATTATTATTATTATTATATATATATATATATATATATATATATATAATTGTTTCTCCGTTTGGCAGAAGGCCATCAATTATCCCAGTTCATTACTGGTACTTTATTTTATCGACCCCCATAAGGATGAAAGGCAAAGTTAACCTCGGCGGGATTTGAACTCAGACCATAAAGGGGCGTAACGTTATGCTGCAAAGCATAGTGTCAGACCTCCTACCGATACAGCCAAACCGAATTGGCACTGATAGGAACATCCGGTAGAATGCTTTGTGGTATTGTTTCCAGCTCTCTACCCTCTCAGTTTAAATACCACTTAGGTCAACTTTCATTTCATCCTTTCGAGGTCGATAGTAAAAGGAATAGTTTAGTACTGGGAGTCGCTTTTACCTCTATATTACCTTCTAAATTTCTTTCTATCGCCTTCTCTATTTCTCTAGGAGAAATCGGCTGTGTTCAGAACTGGAGATGATGGGCTTCACCAGGTTTAAGAGATTCTTCTTCTTCTTCTTCTTCTTCTTCTTCTTCTTCTTCTTCTCTTTTTTCTTCCTGAAATTTGCCACCTCCTTCTTCTTCTTCTCATCCTCCTCCTCCTCATCCTCATCCTCATCCTCCTCCTATGCCAACACCCTCTTTCTCCCTCTTTTCAGCATAATAATCATTTATGTGTGTTACTACCGTTTGTTGCTCCATTTGTTGTCTTTCGGGGGAATGGTATCCGAGATTCGTTTCCGGCATCAGAATATGTTCGACGTATGACGCTAATGAACTGTAATGTGCTAACAATCCCAAGGGGCAGAAAAGAAAAACGGTTGTTTTGCTACTGGTAGTAGTAGTAGGAGGAGGAGGAGGAGGAGGAGTTGGAGGAGGAGGGGGGAGTAATAATACTTGTAGTATCGCTATGTGGTGCTGATATGTTTGGTGGTAGTAGTTACGTTTATTGTTGCTCGTGTTTGTCATGGTATTGGTGGTGGTTGTGATAGAGACAACTACCTGCTATTGACAGTTGCCTGTTAGCATTGATATTCACTTTAGCGAGATTGTTATTACGTACATCACTTTCTTCCATAGATTTTCTGGTACTGTCTTTGATTGTATGTACACACCATACACACGCACACACATATAGCGGCTGCTGGCCATTATCTCTATCTATGAGGGTACTTTACCCAATTTTCTAAACAGTTTTCATAGCAATCTCCTGTGTTCGAAATGTTCTACATTTCAAAACACACACACACACACACACACACACACACATATATATATATATATATAGTTATACATACATATATAAATATAAATAAGATAAGGGTAATATTGTATATTACTCGCTTACTAGTAAGATAAGTAGCTCAATGTAAAATATCAGTAATACTACATATGTTATACATGTATATATATATATATATATATATATATATATATATATATACATATTTGTATATATATATATATATATATATATATATATATATACATATTTGTATATATATATATATATATATATATATAGTGCTAAAGGTTTTCCGAAAAGTAGATCAAGGATGAATAGCGTTCGTTTTAACGTACACAGCCAAAGTGTATGTTTTAAATAAGTTTTCAACACTAACGCAAGCTACCTAGGATTTCAAACTCAGACTAGAATAGGGCATAGACATTTTATATCTGGTAGTTTAGTTATCTTCAGGCAAATCCAAGATGGACGAACGTTATTTCGTACATGGGAACGCGTCAGATATGAGGGGGATAATAAATGTGATAATATATTTGGTATTTTTTTTATTCAGGTATAAACCGAATGAGCAAAAAGTACAGGAATCAGCCGATGCCGATCATTTTCTGTTCAGTGGGTTTTTACGCCCGTTATTCTTAGACTATTTTATTTAGTCGAAGATACAAAATCTTTTAATTGGATTTGCAAATTCCGCTCGCTATTTTCTACACATACACAGACAGACACACACACACACACACACACACACACACACACACACACACACACACACACACACACACACACACACACACACACACACACACACACACACACACACACACACACACACACACACATATATATATATATATATATATATATATACAGGGCATATACTCTATCTAATTAGCTAATGTATAGCAACTGGCTGTACTTGCACCTATTTTCTGCGCTTGAGCATTCTACATATTGTATAAACTATATTTTCTCAGCGCTTTGTAAGTTCGAAGGTTCGAGTTTTGTACGCAATGATTGTGTACATTCTCTAAACCTGTTTGAGTCAGTTCCATCATTTATACGGTATAATGTTGTCAGAGGTTCTTTAGGTAAATAGCTTGAGCTCGCTCTCAGCTGTATCTGAGAGATACGAGGTTCCGTCCTTCGTAGCGTCCGTTGTCAACTTCTTCCGATTTTAAGGGTCTTTGCACTATTGAATAACCTATTCTATAGCGACAGACTCTACTTGTGGTTATTTCTTGCAGTTATAATTATATGTATATATATAAGTGTGTATGTCCATATATATATATATATATATATATATATGTATATGCATATTATATATATATATATACATATATATATATATATATATTGTTATACTTTGGGAGGGTCATGTTGCCAATAAGAAACACACGCACCAGATGCTTTCACTTCAATTTATTATATATTTATAAATTTATAAATTTATAAATTTCTGGTTGGTTGGTTCCACAACCAGATAGTTGTTTCGTCACACACTATGTGACCTCTTCAGTGACTGGGGATTCCTTTCTTTGTTTCTGTGCCTCTCCTTTGTTCCGTCCTACGCCATTTTGTTTCTGTGTGTGTGTTGTGTGCTCAGTCTGCGCATGCGCCACATCCGGGTGTCTGTGTGTGTTTATGTTCATTTATTTATTTGTTTATTTACATGTTACTGGTTGGTTGTTTGTTCTATGTGTGTGTGTGTTTTCATTTTGTCCTTAATTGTAAGTTGTGATGTTGCTGTTCCACTCATATTTTCTATTTAATTTTGGTTGTAATTCTTTTATGTTTATTGCCTCTGTAATTTGTCTAAACATTGCGTCTTTTCTGTGTGTAGATTCTATTTTTATTTCTATGTTCTCTAATTTACCCTTGTGTTCTATTTTAGCATGTTGGTAGAGTACAGATGATTCTTTATTATCTTGAAGGTCTCGCCAGTGTTCATTTATCCGTTCCCCTACACTACGAGCTGTCTCACCTATGAACACTATATTTTTGTCTCTACATTGTCCTTCAGTACATCTTATGCTATACACTACATTTCTGCATGCGCAGACTGAGCACACAACACACACACAGAAACAAAATGGCGTAGGACAGAATAAAGGAGAGGCACAGAAACAAAGAAAGGAATCCCCAGTCACTGAAGAGGTCACAGAGTGTGTGACGAAAGAACTATGACTATATATAAACAACTATCTGGTTGTGGAACCAACCAACCAACCAGAAATTTATAAATTTATAAATTTATAAATATATAATAAATTGAAGTGAAAGCAACTGGTGCGTGTGTTTCCTATTGGCAACATGACCCTCCCAAAGCATAACAATATCGGTTTCAACACACGATTTCAGATAAAGAATCTTGCTAAACAAATTCAGAAACGAAATATATATATATATATATATATATATATATATATATATATATATATATATATATATATATATATTTCATTCTTTCTAACACCGGATTCACTAGCGAAAGGTCTGTTGCTGACTCGCTCATATATTCACACAGCTGATGCTGAAAGAATAACTATGTTGCTTGTGTTTATTTCCATCTTCGGTTAGCTTCCCCCTGTGTTGTTTACTTGTCTCACTCGCTTTACGTGTTTCTATTGTCCTAATAACTTATTTTAGTTATTATCGCTCCAACGTGAGGTATATGATTTTTAATGCCATGAAATACCCATGATCGTTTGGTAAATCACTGATGGGGGACTCATTTTATAACATGTTATCCATGTGCAACCAGCAGTATTCTTCTCACCCATATTTTTCATATATATATATATATATATATATATATATATATATATATATTTAACCTGTTAGTTTTATCGTTGCTCTGGTCTTGTGTGTTAGGTTTTCCCTACCACAATGTTCAATTTGTCAAGCTATTTAAACGTATGTTGTTACACTAAGGACCTACCCTTATTGAGTGCTTTGCTAACTCATTCATATTGTAGGTCGACTTAGCTTGCCCACAGCCAAAGCTTCGATTATACTAAGCTTCCACATATATATATATATATATATGGGATAACAAGTTATCGTTATAGGTAATCCAGTTAGAGGTTGTGAGTACTCTGCGTCGTGGATAGTTTTAACATACGGGTTTGTTTGACTCAACAATATGCTTCCATAGTTATGCAGCTAGTTCGCGGTAATTTCTGTGCAGGTTATACCTGCAGTAATAATAGTTAAAGAATGAAGAGTAACATGGTTGGCTGTACAATTAGGGGCTTTATTTAAACTACTGACAATTGTTTCGTTGATTAGGTGAGTCTAGAGTTCGCTAATCGCTTGAATTTGCGTCATTCGATCTCTAATACATTATTTACCTCTGGTCAACACATCAGAGTACGGAGATATGAAAGTAATTCACTTGAGGCAAGACTTATATAGAAAAATAGCGTATAACGAAAACAATTATACGCTATTTTTCTATATAAGTCTTCCCTCGAGTGAATTACTTTCATATCTCCGTACTCTGATGTGTTGACCAGAGGTAAATAATGTATTGGAGATCGAATGACGCAAATTCAAGCGATTAGCGAACTCTAGACTCACCTGATAAACGAACACAATTGTCAGTACTTTAACCAGTTCGGTTACAAAGTTCTTATTATATTTGCCTTCAAAAAGGGGGGGGGGGATCAGATTGTTTTTTCATATATGAGTGAAGTTTGGTTGGTTGATGTAGTCACGTGAATAAGCACATCAGCTTTCGCGCCAGTTTGTGTTTGAATTTCTTTTTACCACACAAAACCTATTCCAAAACCATCGACTCCAAACGACACAGAACCTGTGCCAAAACCGTAGATCCCAACCCACATAAAGGAACAACATTTACAAACCGGACCTCAATACTTCGCGAACGTCTATACAAGACCACACAACAACAGGGTGAATGCCATTAGATATAATAATACCCATTTAAAACAATTCGGAAAAATCATATTTTAGACCAAGGCTACAGGACCCACGACACCCGGTGGCACAAACCGATTTTGAAAAACCGAAAATAATCAACCTTTAAAATACAAACCTCTCAGCCCAACAAATTAAAATTCTCTCCAAAGGACTGAAATTCACACCAACACCACAATATTCTAACCTCAATGAGATAAATGACGATATCTCACACTTCTGTAGAATATTACGTCTCACAGAGGAATCTTTTGACAAGGAGAATAACGACCAATCAATTGAACGGAATAAAAGCAGCTACAACCCAACAAAGGGTAGGAACAGAGTTCTGGACAAATTTTGTGACCACATAGCAACTTTCCCATACCATGAACTACCGCAACCTAAACCCAAACCCAGCACGAGTCGAAGGAAATGGGAGATTATCCATGAACTTAAAACAATACTGACATTATAATTAAGGAAGCGGACAAGGGAAGTACTGTCGTCATTATGAACTTATATAAATTCTATGTTCTCTCTCTTATAAGATACTAACTACTATGAAAGAGTAAAAAACTACCAGCAGTCAAAAACGATGACCAGATTAAACACATTAATTTGTCGAAACCAGGAAGACTTAACTAAAATGGAACGCGATTAGTTAACACATTTTGAATACAAAACCAGCAACCTTTACGGACTTCCGAAGATCCACAAGTGTAAAATAATTAACGATGCCTGTAAACAATCCACCTCAACCTGCATGTACACACAATACCAGAAGACAAATTGTAGCGGGCCCACAATTTGAAACACACAGACTAAGCAACTTTATAGACATACTACGAAAACCAATTTTCAAACACATACCAAGCCTTGTAAGAGACGATCTGGACCTCTTAAACCACTTTCTCAAACATGTCAACAACGACACTATTATTGTGTATTTCGATCCCACACCAATAGGGACTAGAAGCAATAGGATTCTGGCTAGAGAAATATCCCAATGGGATACCTGACAGAATAGAAAAAAGCTTCATCAACGAGGGATTAAAATTTATTTTACAGAACAACTTTTTTTATTTCGATAGCAGTACTTACAAGCAAATATCAGGGATTACAATGGGTACAAAAGTCGCTCCAACTTATGCCAACTTAGTCATGGCATACTTGGAAGTCCAGATATATGAACAGTCCAAATCAAAATACGGATTGAACTTCCACAAATATTTATCAGAGATTTGGAAACTCTACTTGGATGATTGTCTCATTCTTTGCTCTCACACACTCGACGAACTAAATGATTTCAAAAATTTAATTAACGGCACCAATAACCACATCCAATTTACAATGCAATACAGCCAAGATCAACTCCCATTTCTGGACATCTTAATCATAAAAAAAGACACAAATATTGAAACTGACATACACTACAAACCAACAGATTCCAAACAATACCTGCTATTCACCTCCAACCATCCAAAGCACAACCTTTTAACATCCCTTTTAACCTAGCAAGAAGAATTTTCACAATTGTCTCCAATTATGAAACGGGAAATAAAAGACTTCAAGAATTAAAGGAAATTATGCTCGAAAGACAGTACCCACCATTACTAATAAATAATGGAATAGAAAGGGCTAAAGCAATAGGCATTACGAATTAATAGGTATTACGAAAACAGAAAAAAATTCAAGGTACGTCCAATATTCTATCATATGTTTCAACACACAACTCAAGAAATGCGGAAGATTACAACATTATTCACATGAACACCCACTAGTGAAACAAGACCCAAGAATGAAAAAAGCTCTTGAAACACACAAAATAATAAAAAGCAAAAGACAACCGAAATCACTAAAAACATTACTCACCAATGCCAAATTACCTACCACAAACCCACAACCAACTGTTAAATATGTGGCCGCTCTATTTGTGGAACCTGCACTCACCTCATTGAAGGAAACACGTATATATTTTACTCAGGACAAAATTTTGCTGTAAAAAATTACTTCACTTGCTCATCAAAAAATGTACTTGATGCCATTAAATGTAAAGGATGCAATGAAGATTATATAGGACAAACTAAACTCACACTCAGAAAAAAATGACAATTCATCGCCAACAATTACGAGACCCTACCACAAGACAGATACCACTCAGTGCACATCTAGACATATGCGCAAGTAATAAGACCCCCAAATTCCAAGTCTTCCCATTTTATCTTTGCCCTGACAATACAACAGAACAAATTCGAATAAATAAGGAAAATACGTTTATTCAAAAATATAGACCAGCATTAAATATAGTTTAATATACATTATGTGAACACCATAACATGCTAACCATTCAAACAGACACATACATACACACACACAAAACACCTATTTTAGAAAATAAAAACCAGAGCTAAATAAACCTTAACATACGTTAATACTCTAACACCTTAACATGCTAACCACACCCCCCACACACAAACACGTAACTGCCTCCCTCATTTCTGCTAATGGATTCATTTTCCAACACACACCCACAAACGAATATATATATATATTCTCTCCATCTTAACATGCTAACTATGCTGCCACACACACATACACACACATAACACCTCCCACACACACAACACCCTCCCCCATATCTACTAATAGAATCATCTTCCTACACACACACACCAGCACACAAATAAACATACATATCTCTACTTTCCTTATTTCAATAGAAACTTTGAATTTTGACACCCCAGCACACCAGCCATATTCACTGAACCAGAACAATTCTCCCCATCCCGTTTTTCTTGACCAGTATCTTTTGTCTGGCACAACATTCTCTAAATGGTTAGAAAAGAAATTCCCAAATACGGGCGCGAAATTTAATGTACTTGTTCACGTGACAGTAAAAATTTCATTTATAACCAATCAAATTACATTTCAGCACTGAAACGGAACAACTCTCTCCATCCCTTTTTCTTGACCATTATCTTTTGTTTGGCACATATTACGCTGAAAACACCGGTTCTCGTCCGATTACCGAAGTTAAGCAACGTCGAGCCTAGTTAGTACTTAGATGGGTGACCGCTTGGGAACACTAGGTGCCGTAAGCGTAAAAAAATGGCGGTAGTTTGGCAGTATCGGTAGAGGTTCGGACGCCATGCTCTCCACCATAGTTACGTCCCTTTACGATCTGAGTTCAAATCCCGCCGAGGTTGACTTTGCCTTTCATCTTTACGGGGTCGATAAAATAAAGTACCAGTAATGCACTGGGTAATTGCTGGCCTTCTGCCTAAAGTAGAAACAATTATCTTTTGTTTGGCACAAAGTTCTCTAAATGGCTATAAAAAAAATTCAAAAATACGGGCGTGAAATTTAAAATATTTGTTCACGTGACAGTCATAATTTCATTTATAACCAATCAAATAACATTTATTAAAAAAAAACAACTTCGTGAGCCCACTTCTTTTTTAAGTAAAAAGAAATTCAAACACAAACTGGCGCGAAAGCTGATGTGCTTATTCATGTGACTGCATCAACCAACCAAACTTCACTCATATATGAAAAAACAATCTGAGCCCAGCTTTTTTTTGAAGGCAAATATAAGAGCTTGGTAACGCGAACTGGCACGAAATTTATTATACTTATTCACTTGACAGTCATCAACCAACCAAATTACTTCTCTAAAAACCTAGCATTTAGAGCCACTTTTTTTCCATATAAAACAAAAGTAACGTTCGAATACCAACCAGATGTGAAAAAACCCACCAACCGTCCATCTCAATTCTACTTTTGAAAAGCACAAGAACTGTGAAACCGGTAAAGGAACCAAATAAATATATATTTTTATAAAAAAAAGACTCCAGTTGCATTTTCAATTTGATCTTTTTCCCGTATACTTTCACTCGTGTAGGACACCTCGTTTTTTTTTTTCATTTTGTAAAAATAGCTCACTTTCTGATATATATATATATATATATATATATATATATATATATGAAAAAGTGAGTCCTTCATCAGTGACCCTCCAACCGTCCTCGGCATTTCATCGCTTTAAGGGCCATATACCTCAGGTTAGTGCGAACAACGGCTAAAAAAAGTCGTTGGGACACGTAAATAAAGGGGGACGCTAGAGTAACAACAAAAGGGTTTAAGCAACGGAAAGTGAGTAGAAATAGTCAAGTCCAAGATCTCTATGAATATAAACTCTGTGAAATCGTGAACAAGAGACGAAAGACCATCGAACCTGGTAGAAATGTGAGCAAGGAAAGAATTTCGCCCAAGTTTGACGGGGGGAAGACTTGTCTATTTCTACTCACTTTCCGTTGCTTAAACCCTTTTTGTTGTTACTCTAGCGTCCCCCTTTATTTACGTGTCCCAACGACTTTTTTTAGCCGTTGTTCGCACCAACCTGAGGCATATGGCCCTTAAAGCGATGAAATGCCGAGGACGGTTGGAGGGTCACTGATGAAGGACTCACTTTTTCATATGTATCCCATTTGCAACGCCGCAGCTCCATTATTATCATCATATTTACACATATTACTTTTCCATGCTGCCTGTCTGTTTCGTTCCTTGTATCTTTACCCCTTCTAGCAGTCTCTCTCTCTCTGTTAGCCTCCTCCTCAACTTTCACTCACTCATTCTCTGTCACTACCTCTCCTCCTCCTCTTTCCTCCTCCTCCTTCAAGTTTGACCTGTGTGTAATTCTTTTCTCGCGCAGTCTTGACCGAGCTGGTATGGAATTTTTTTCTCTCTCTCTTTCGTCTGTGACTTCACAAAACTTGCGTTTACCGAATTCGCAGACCAGACCACCTTATCTTCTTCTTCTTCTTCTTCTTCTTCTTCTTCTTCTTCTTCTTCTTCTTCTTCTTCTTCTTCTTCTTCTTCTTCTTCTTCTTCTTCCTCTTCTCTCCTTTCTCTGTCTCTCTCTCTCTCTTTTTTCCCCCGTCAAACTTGGGCGAAATTCTTTCCTTGCTCACATTTCTACCAGGTTCGATGGTCTTTCGTCTCTTGTTCACGATTTCACAGAGTTTATATTCATAGAGATCTTGGACTTGTCTATTTCTACTCACTTTCCGTTGCTTAAACCCTTTTTGTTGTTACTCTAGCGTCCCCCTTTATTTACGTGTCCCAACGACTTTTTTTAGCCGTTGTTCGCACCAACCTGAGGCATATGGCCCTTAAAGCGATGAAATGCCGAGGACGGTTGGAGGGTCACTGATGAAGGACTCACTTTTTCATATGTATCCCATTTGAAACGCCGCAGCTCCATTATTATCATCATATATATATATATATATATATATATATATAAATTAGCGAGAATCGTATTTCGGCATAGGAATTAACAAAAAACAACTTCCGAGATGTGTGGCAAGAGCATATATATATATATATATATATATATATATATATATATATATACTTACGATCATAATGTCGAGAGCTCGATTCCTGGGTTGCGTGTTGTGTTCTTGAACAAAACACTTCATTTCACGTTGCTCCAGTATACTCAGCTGGAGAAGAGTACCAGCAATAGCTGGAGGTTTAACCCTGCGAAGGACTGGCGTCCTGTTCAGGAGGGAGTCTTGTACTATAAGTCTCTTCACGCCATGAAACCGGGATAAGCACCGGCCAAATGAGCCATCTGGCTTACGACATACTTTAGACTATATATATATATATATAGAGAGAGAGAGAGGGCGAGAGAGAGTGATGTTATATATATATTTATATATATATATATATATATATATATATGTGTGTGTGTGTGTGTGTGTGTGTGTGTGTGTGTGTGTGTGTGTGTGTAAGAGAGAGATATACATATCTAAGTAAAATATGTGGATAAGTGTCTGTCAAACCTCCAAGTCTTTATTTTTTTTTTGCATTCTAGTTGTTGTGGTTTGTATTTCTATCGTTATTGTTGTTATTATTTCTATCTATTTTAGCATTTTCGCCTGATAGGAATATGCCTATATATGTGTGTGTACACGTGTGCATATATCTCTGTGTGTGTATATGTTTCTATATAATTGTGTATCTGCACTTAAATTTTCCTTGATTTTACTTTTAGCGTTAATATTGTTGTTGATTTTGTTGCTGTTATCGTTTATTTCATTTTAATGAGTACCGCGATGTTTGTGGTTGCTGTTGTAGTTGTACTTATAGTTGTAGTTGTTATTGTTATTATCATAGCTTGTTGGTATTCTTGACGCTGTAGCTGTTGCAGCAGTTGAAGATGCTGTTTGTTGCTGTTATGTTCCAGAATTACCATTTTCATTACAGATGCAACTTGCAATTTTATATAAATTTATTTACACCATTTGTTAACTATAACTGCCAAAAACAACAACAATAACCATGTAGACAACTACTAGAAAACAACGATACCATTGCCAACACAACTACCACCGAAACCACCACAACTACTATTACCACCAGCAACAACAAAACCAACCCTGGTACAATTATCCCATCAACTTCAACAACCACAACAACAATAGCATCAACCACAACATCATCCACTACAAGAATATCTACTATGGCAACTCCAATATCAACAACAATACTGCCATCACCCTGACAACTACAGCACCAGCACCATCATTGCCATCTCCATTACCACAATTAAGACAAATATGCGTTACTCTTGGATAGAATGCTTTGATTACAGTTTTGTAATATATATGTATATATACATGTATATATATATGTATATATATATATATATGTATATATATATATATATATATATATATATATATATATATATATATATATATATATATATATATATATATATATATATATATATATATATATATATATATATAAGCAAAGAGATATTTAATTTGTTGGTAATTCCACAAATATATTTACAACAGATTCGAAGCACTCGACATGTTTACTGGAGTATAATTTCAATGATATTAATAAATGGAAACTATATTTATAAAACCATATTTATTCTATTATATATTTTCAAAAGTACCCTTGAAATATATATAATAGAATAAATATGGTTTTATAAATATAGTTTCCATTTATTAATATCATTGATATATATATATATATATATATATATATATATATATATATATATATATATATTGGCAACATGACCCTCCCAAAGTAGAACAATATCGGTTTCAACACACGTTTTCAGATAAAGAATCTTGCTAAACAAATTCAGAAACGAAATATATATATATAGCAGCCAAATTTGCCACATATTCCAAAGTTTGTTTTCACAAAAAGAAGCACATTGCATAATGTCGTTTTAGAGATATTGATATTTTGTTTGGAAAATATAAGATGTTCATAGCTGGAATGGCCTTGTTCATAGTAAGTGGGTAAAAGTCAAGCTGGCGTAAAACATGAAGAAAGTAGTAGTAGTAGTAGTAGTAGTAGTAGTAGTAGTAGTAGTAGTAGTAGTAGTAGTAGTAGTAGTAGTAGTAGTAGCAGCAGTAGTAGTAGTAGTAGTAGCAGTAGTAGTAGTAGTAGTAGTAGTAGTAGTAGTAGTAGTAGTACTAGTAGTAGTAGTGCAAAAAGACGAAGAAGAAGAAGAAGCAGAAGAAGAAAGAGGTCCCAAAAAGAAGAGAGCCTGGACAACACTTAACTATCAACAAGTCAACTGACCTATGTAAATAGGTACAAATATTATAAACTGTGTAAAACTAATATTAAAAGTCAATAGATTCTAAGCAATAAAATATCACAACCACCATTACTGCAACCATTACCACAACCACCACCACTACTGCAACCATTACCACAATCACCACCACAACCACCGTTACTGCAACCATTACCACAACCACCACCACAACCACCACTACTGCAAACATTACCACAACCACCATTACTGCAACCATTACCATAACCACCACCACTACCACCACTACTGCAAACATTATCACAACCACCATTACTGCAACCATTACCACAACCACCACCACAACTACCATTACTGCAACCATGACCACAACCACCACCACTACCACCATTACTGCAACCACCACCACAACCACCACTACTGCAACCATTAACACAACCACCACCACTACCACAATTAGTGCAACCATTACCACAACGACCATAACAACCACCGTTACTGCAACCATTACCACAACCACCACCACTACCACCATTACTGCAACCATTACCACAACCACCACCACTACCACCATTACTGCAACCATTACCACAAACAGAACCACAACTACCATTACTGCAACCACCAACACAAACACCATTACTGCAATCATTACCACAACCACCACCACTACCACCATTACTGCAACCATTACCACAACCACCACCACTACCACCATTACTGCAACCATTACCACAACCACCACCACTACCACCATTACTGCAACCATTAACACAACCAGAACCACAACTACCATTACTGCAACCATTATCACAACCACCACCAATACCACCATTACTGCAACCATTACCACAACCAACATCACTACCACCATTACTGCAACCATTACCCAAACCACCACCACTACGACCACAACTGCAACCATTACCACAACCACTACCACTACCACCATTAATGCAACCATTACCACAACCATCACCACAACTACCGTTACTGCAACCATTACCACAAACACCACCACTACCGCCATTACTGCAACCATTACCACAACCACCACCACAAACACCATTACTGCAACCATTACCACAACCATCACCACAACAACCATTACCACAACCACTACCACTACCACCATTACTGCAACCATTACCACAACCATCACCACTACCGCCATTACTGCAACCATTACCACAACCACCACCACAAACACCATTACTGCAACCATTACCACAACCACCACCACTACCACCATTACTGCAACCATTACCACAACCACCATTACTGTAACCATTACCACAACCACCACCACAACTACCGTTACTGCAACCATTACCACAACAACCACCACAACCACCATTACTGCAACCATTACCACAACCACCACCACAACTACCGTTACTGTAACCATTATCACAACTACCATTACTGCAACCATTACCACAACCACCAACACAAACACCATTACTGCAATCATTACCACAACCACCACCACTACCACCATTACTGCAATCATTACCACAACCAACACCACTACCACAATTACTGCAACCATTACCACAACCACCACCACAGCTACCATTAGTGCAACCATTACCACAACCACCACCACAACTACCATTACTGCAACCATTATCACAACCACAACCACTATCACCATTACTGCAACCATTACCAAAACCACCAGCACTACCACCACAACTGCAAGCATTACAACAACCACCACCACCACCATTACTGCAATAATTACCACAACCATCACCACAACTACCATTACTGCAACCATTACCACAAACACCACCACTACCACCATTACCACAACCATTACCACAACCACCACCACAAACACCATTACTGCAACCATTGCCACAACCACTACCACTACCACCACTAGTGCAACCATTACACAATCACCATTACTGCAACCATTACCACAACCACCACCACAAACACCATTACTGCAACCATTGCCACAACCACTACCACTACCACCACTAGTGCAACCATTACCACAACCACCATTACTGCAACCCTTACCACAACCACCACCACAACTACCGTTACTGCAACCATTACCACAACCACCACCACAACCACCATTACTGCAACCATTACCACAACCAGCACTACAACTACCGTTACTGTAACCATTATCACAACTACCATTACTGCAACCATTACAACAACCACCACCACAACTACCATTACTGGAACCATTACCACAACCACCACCACTACCACCATTACTGCAACCATTAACACAACCACCACCACCACCACTACCACCATTACTGCAACCATTACCACAACCACCACCACAACTACCATTAATGCAACAATTATCACTACCAGCGTTACTGCAACCATTACCACTACCACTATTACTGCAACCATTACAACTACCAGCACCACAACCGTCACCTCCACCCACCACATCTATAACCACTACAACTATTACTCTATTAGGCACTACAGCTATTACTACATTAGACACTATAACTATTACTACATTAGACACTATAACTATTACTACATTAGACGCTATTACCACTACAACTCTTACTACATTATACACTATAACCACTACATTATAACCACTACAACTATTACTACATTAGACCTTATAACCACTACAACTATTACTGCATTAGACAATATAACTATTACTACATTAGACACTATAACCACTACAATTCTTACTACATTAGACGCTATTACTACATTAGACACTATAACCACTACAACTATTACTACATTAGACACTATAACCACTACAACTATTACTACATTAAACACTATAACCACTACAACTATTACTACATTAGACGCTATAACCACTACAACTATTACTACATTAGACACTATAACCACTACAACTATTACTACATTAGACGCTATAACCACTAAAACTGTTACTACATTAGCCACTATAACCACTACAACTATTACTACATTAGATGCTATAACCACAACTATTACTACATTAGACGCTATAACCACTATAACTATTACTACATTAGACGCTATAACCACTACAACTATTACTACATTAGACGCTATAACCACAACTATTACTACATTAGAGACTACAACCACTACAACTATTACTACATTAGACACTATAACCACTACAACTATTACTACATTAGACGCTATAACCACTACAACTATTACTACATTAGACACTATAACCACTACAACTATTACTACATTAGACGCTCTAACCACTACAACTATTACTACATTAGACGCTATAACCACTACAACTATTACTACATTAGTCACTATAACCACGACAACTATTACTACATTAGACGCTATAACCACTACAACTATTACTACATTAGACACTATAAGCACTACAACTATTACTACATTAGACGCTATAACCACTACAACTGTTACTACATTAGACACTATAACCACTACAACTATTACTACATTAGACTCTATACCCACAACTATTACTACATTAGACGCTATAACCACTAAAACTGTTACTACATTAGCCACTATAACCACTACAACTATTACTACATTAGATGCTATAACCACAACTATTACTACATTAGACGCTATAACCACTATAACTATTACTACATTAGACGCTATAACCACTACAACTATTACTACATTAGACGCTATAACCACAACTATTACTACATTAGAGACTATAACCACTACAACTATTACTACATTAGACGCTATAACCACTACAACTATTACTACATTAGACGCTATAACCACTACAACTATTACTACATTAGACGCTATAACAACTACAACTATTACGCCATTAGACGCTATAACCACTACAACTATTACTACATTAGACGCTATAACCACTACAACTATTACTACATTAGATGCTATAACCACAACTATTACTACATTAGACGCTATAACCACTATAACTATTACTACATTAGAGGTTATAACCACTACAACTATTACTACATTAGACGCTATAACCACTACAACTATTACTACATTAGACGTTATAACCACTATAAATATTACTACATTAGACACTATAACCACTACATTATAACCACTACAACTATTACTACATTAGACACTATAACCACTACAACTATTACTACATTAGACGCTATAACCACTACAACTCTTACTACATTAGACACTATAACCACTACAACTATTACTACATTAGACTCTATACCCACAACTATTACTACATTAGACGCTATAACCACTATAACTATTACTACATTAGACACTATAACCACTACAACTATTACTACATTAGACGCTATAACCACTAAAACTGTTACTACATTAGCCACTATAACCACTACAACTATTATTACATTAGATGCTATAACCACAACTATTACTACATTAGACGCTATAACCACTATAACTATTACTACATTAGACGCTATAACCACTACAACTATTATTACATTAGACGCTATAACCACAACTATTACTACATTAGACACTATAATCACTACAACTATTACTACATTAGACGCTATAACCACTACAACTATTACTACATTAGACGCTATAACCACTACAACTATTACTACATTAGACGCTATAACCACTACAACTATTACTACATTAGACGCTATAACCACTACAACTATTACTACATTAGACGCTATAACCACTACAACTATTAATACATTAGACACTATAACCCCTACAACTATTACTACATTAAAAACTATAACCACTACAACTATTACTACATTAGACGCTATAACCACTACAACTATTACTACATTAGACGCTATAAACACTACAACTATTACTACATTAGACGCTATAACCACTACCACTATTACTACATTAGACACAATAACCACTACAACTCTTACTACATTAGACGCTATTACTACATTAGACACTATAACCACTACAACTATTACTACATTAGACGCTATAACCACTACAACTATTACTACATTAGACGCTATAACCACTAAAACTGTTACTACATTAGCCACTATAACCACTACAACTATTACTACATTAGACGCTATAACCACTACAACTATTACTACATTAGACGCTATAACCACTACAACTATTACTACATTAGATGCTATAACCACAACTTTTACTACATTAGACGCTATAACCACTAAAACTGTTACTACATTAGCCACTATAACCACTACAACTATTACTACATTAGACGCTATAACCACTACAAGTATTACTACATTAGCCGCTATAACCACTACAACTATTACTACATTAGATGCTATAACCACAACTATTACTACATTAGACGCTATAACCACTATAACAATTACTACATTAGACACTATGACCACTACAACTATTACTACATTAGACGCTATAACCACTATAACTATTACTACATTAGATACTATAACCACTACAACTATTACTACATTAGACGCTATAACCACTAAAACTGTTACTACATTAGCCACTATAACCACTACAACTATTACTACATTAGATGCTATAACCACAACTATTACTACATTAGACGCTATAACCACTATAACTATTACTACATTAGACGCTATAACCACTACAACTATTACTACATTAGACGCTATAACCACAACTATTACTACATTAGAGACTATAACCACTACAACTATTACTACATTAGACACTATAACCACTACAACTATTACTACATTAGACGCTATAACCACTACAACTATTACTACATTAGACACTATAACCACTACAACTATTACTACATTAGACGCTCTAACCACTACAACTATTACTACATTAGACGCTATAACCACTACAACTATTACTACATTAGTCACTATAACCACGACAACTATTACTACATTAGACGCTATAACCACTACAACTATTACTACATTAGACACTATAAGCACTACAACTATTACTACATTAGACGCTATAACCACTACAACTATTACTACATTAGACACTATAACCACTACAACTATTACTACATTAGACTCTATACCCACAACTATTACTACATTAGACGCTATAACCACTACAACTGTTACTACATTAGCCACTATAACCACTACAACTATTACTACATTAGACTCTATACCCACAACTATTACTACATTAGACGCTATAACCACTACAACTGTTATTACATTAGACACTATAACCACTACAACTATTACTACATTAGACTCTATACCCACTACTATTACTACATTAGACGCTATAACCACTAAAACTGTTACTACATTAGCCACTATAACCACTACAACTATTACTACATTAGATGCTATAACCACAACTATTACTACATTAGACGCTATAACCACTATAATTATTACTACATTAGACGCTATAACCACTACAACTATTACTACATTAGACGCTATAACCACAACTATTACTACATCAGAGACTATAACCACTACAACTATTACTACATTAGACGCTATAACCACTAAAACTATTACTACATTAGACGCTATAACCACTACAACTATTACTACATTAGACGCTATAACCACTACAACTATTACTACATTAGACGCTATAACCACTACAACTATTACTACATTAGACGCTATAACCACTACAACTATTACTACATTAGACGCTATAACAACTACAACTATTACGACATTAGACGCTATAACCACTACAACTATTACTACATTAGACGCTATAAACACTACAACTATTACTACATTAGATGCTATAACCACAACTATTACTACATTAGACGCTATAACCACTATAACTATTACTACATTAGAGGTTATAACCACTACAACTATTACTACATTAGACGCTATAACCACTACAACTATTACTACATTAGACGTTATAACCACTATAAATATTACTACATTAGACACTATAACCACTACATAATAACCACTACAACTATTACTACATTAGACACTATAACCACTACAACTATTACTAGATTAGACACTATAACCACTACAACTATTACTACATTAGACTCTATACCCACAACTATTACTACATTAGACGCTATAACCACTATAACTATTACTACATTAGACACTATAACCACTACAACTATTACTACATTAGACGCTATAACCACTAAAACTGTTACTACATTAGCCACTATAACCACTACAACTATTATTACATTAGATGCTATAACCACAACTATTACTACATTAGACGCTATAACCACTATAACTATTACTAGATTAGACGCTATAACCACTACAACTATTACTACATTAGACGCTATAAACACTATAACTATTACTACATTAGACACTATAACCACTACAACTATTACTACATTAGACGCTATAACCACTACAACTATTACTACATTAGACGCTATAACCACTACAACTATTACTACATTAGACGCTATAACCACTACCACTATTACTACATTAGACACAATAACCACTACAACTCTTACTACATTAGACGCTATTACTACATTAGACACTATAACCACTACAACTCTTACTACGTTAGACGCTATTACTACATTAGACACTATAACCACTATAACTATTACTACATTAGACGCTATAACCACTACAACTATTACTACATTCGACGCTATAAACACTATAACTATTACTACATTAGACGCTATAACCACTACAACTATTACTACATTAGACGCTATAACCACTACAACTTTTACTACATTAGACGCTATAACCACTACAACTATTACTACATTAGACGCTATAACCACTACAACTATTACTACATTAGACGCTATAACCACTACCACTATTACTACATTAGACACAATAACCACTACAACTCTTACTACATTAGACGCTATTACTACATTAGACACTATAACCACTACAACTCTTACTACGTTAGACGCTATTACTACATTAGACACTATAACCACTACAACTATTACTACATTAGACGCTATAACCACTACAACTATTACTACATTAGACGCTATAAACACTATAACTATTACTACATTAGACGCTATAACCACTACAACTATTACTACATTAGACGCTATAACCACTACAACTATTACTACATTAGACGCTATAACCACTACAACTATTACTACATTAGACGCTATAACCACTACAACTATTAATACATTAGACACTATAACCCCTACAACTATTACTACATTAAAAACTATAACCACTACAACTATTACTACATTAGACGCTATAACCACTACAACTATTACTACATCAGACGCTATAAACACTACAACTATTACTACATTAGACGCTATAACCACTACCACTATTACTACATTAGACACAATAACCACTACAACTCTTACTACATTAGACGCTATTACTACATTAGACACTATAACCACTACAACTATTACTACATTAGACGCTATAACCACTACAACTATTACTACATTAGACGCTATAACCACTAAAACTGTTACTACATTAGCCACTATAACCACTACAACTATTACTACATTAGACGCTATAACCACTACAACTATTACTACATTAGACCCTATAACCACTACAACTATTACTACATTAGATGCTATAACCACAACTATTACTACATTAGACGCTATAACCACTAAAACTGTTACTACATTAGCCACTATAACCACTACAACTATTACTACATCAGACGCTATAACCACTACAACTATTACTACATTAGACGCTATAACCACTACAACTATTACTACATTAGATGCTATAACCACAACTATTACTACATTAGACGCTATAACCACTATAACTATTACTACATTAGACACTATGACCACTACAACTATTACTACATTAGACGCTATAACCACTATAACTATTACTACATTAGACGTTATAACCACTACAACTATTACTACATTAGACGCTATAACCACTACAACTATTACTACATTAGACGCTATAACCACAACTATTACTACATTAGACGCTATAACCACTATAACTATTACTACATTAGACACTATGACCACTACAACTATTACTACATTAGACGCTATAACCACTATAACTATTACTACATTAGACACTATGACCACTACAACTATTACTACATTAGACGCTATAACCACTATAACTATTACTGCATTAGACGCTATAACCACTACAACTATTACTATATTAGACGCTATAACCACTACAACTATTACTACATTAGACACTATAACCACTATAACTATTACTACATTAGACGCTACAACCACAACAACTATTACTACCTTAGATACTATAACCACAACTATTACTACATTAGACGCTATAACTACAACAACTATTACTACATTAGCCACTATAACCACTACAACTATTACTACATTAGACGCTATCACCACTATAACTATTACTACATTAGACGCTATAACCACTATATCTATTACTACATTAGACGCTATAACCACTACAACTATTACTACATTAGACTCTATAACCACTACAACTATTACTACATTAGACGCTATTACTACATTAGACGCTATTACTACATTAGACGCTATAACCACTATCTACATCATTACCAGCTCCATTATAGCCACTAAGACCTCCTCTATAACTAATACCACCAGACTACCATATGGTCCATAACCACCACTAACATCACTACCACTTCCTCTACAACTACTACCACCTACACTATCATCACTGTTATCATCACCATCAGCATCATCTTCAACATTAGCTCAATCTCTCGCACTGTCACACCAAGCCTTCCATTATCTTCACCACTACCAACACCATCAGCAAAATTGAAACTACCACCGACACCGAAATAATCATCACTACAATTATCAATATTACAAGCCCTTCCACCACCACCACCACCAGTACAATCACTAAAACCAACAACAAAAACAACTGTAATAAGGTCACCACAACCACCACCAGTACAACCACTAACACCAACAACAAAAACAACTGTAATGAAGCCACCACCACCATCACCACCATTACCACCACAACCACCACCAGTACAACCACTAACACCAACAACAAAAACAACTGTAATGAAGCCACCACCACCATCACCACCATTACCACCACAACCACCACCAGTACAACCACTAACACCAACAACAACTGTAATGAAGCCACCACCACCACCACCACCATTACCACCACAACCACCACCAGTACAACCACTAACACCAACAACAAAAACAACTGTAATGAAGCCACCACCACCATCACCACCATTACCACCACAACCACCACCAGTACAACCACTAACACCAACAACAAAAACAACTGTATTGAAGCCACCACCACCACCACCACCACCACCACCAACAGCAGCAGCAGCAGCATTAGAACTAGAGCACCATTAGTACTACCATCATGATAAGCACAAACACTGCAATTACCACTATTATCCTCAACAACACCAGCGTTCTGAATAGTAAAACCAACACAACCCCCAGCACCACAACCACCATCAACACCACCACAACCAACAGCATGACAACAAAAGTCCGCCACCCCACTACAACCACCACCACCACGAACTTCGCCAGTACCAATAACACCACCACCAACAACAACAATACTCTGTACTCACACTACTACCACCACAAAACACTCACCTCTAACACAACTACACCCTGTACTATCACCATCACTCCCGCCACCACCACCACGAACTTCACCAATACCAACACCACCACCACCACGTCAACCAACAACAACGCCACCACCACCAACGCCAACAACAACAGCAAAACTCAACCATCACATTACACCCACCAGTACCACCACAGCCACAACCACCTAAACAAACATTCACCTCTCATAACTACACCCCCTACTATCACCATCATTGCCACCACCACCACTACCACCACCACCACAAAGTACTCATCTCTCAGACAACAACACCCCCTACCATCATAATCAGTGCCACCACAACCGCCACCAACTTCACCATTACCAACACCACCACGATAAACAACAACAATAACAACGCCACCACCACCACCACCACCACCAACAACAACAACAACAACAAAACTCAACCCTCCCACTACAACCACCAATACCACCACCCCACCACCACCACCACAAAGTACTCACTTCTCAGACAACACCACCCCTACCATCACCATCATTGCTACCACAAGCTCCACTAACTTCACCAGTAACACCACCACCACCACCACTACCACTACCACCAACACCACCAACAACATTATTTCTTTAAACAAAAATAATATGGTTTCAATGAACGCCACGGTGGCCAACATCTTAATAATTAAATACAAAAGAAATCGCTGGCAAAAGATGGAAGAATTGCAGACGAGTACAACCACATGCACACACATATATATACACTCGAAGACACCTACACGTATACATACAAACACATGCACATAAAATAATGTAGACTATGAAACAACATATATTTTTCTATGGGTCTATGCGCATGTGCGTGAGTGTCGAATTATATATATGTATATATATTCCTACATATTCCTATATACATTCCTATACACACACACTCACATGTATATACATAAATATATACATGGATGTATGCATATATGTGCATATGTATATATATATATATATATATACTTGTATATATATATATGTATATACATGTATATATACATACATGTGTATATATATATATAGAAAATACCAACCAAATATAAACAAATGAAATCAAATGAAAACAAAGAAATAATCGAACGCAAAACAGAAAGTGAAAAGACGACAATCCATTGTGGATCATTCACCGGAAACTAAATCGACGCCTGCGCAATGAAGTAATATCGATGAATAACATTCTTCCATATTGGCAATAGCCGGTCTGACGTAAAATTGTATTTTTTCGCACCTCCAGCACATTAAACAATCTTTATGATATATTTTCAAACTCATTTTTACTTGCTTTAATCGATCTCATCTGTTAATGTGTGTGTTTGTGTGTGTAAGTGTGTGTGTGTATGTATATATACAGAGAGAGATGTACATATGTATGCATGCATCTATGTATATATATATTTGAATGTAAATACATGAGTATATATACTCATAAATATGTGTGTGTGTGTGTGTGAATGTGTGTGTATGTGTGTGTGTGTGTGTGTGAGTACTGTACATAGTTCTTCAGAATATTTTTTTTATTATTGCGTGTATGTGTGTGTCTGTGTGTCCGTGTGTATGTGTGCATGTGTGTGTGTATGTATGTATATCAGTGTGTGTGTGTCTGTGTATGTGTGTGTGTATGAATGTCTATGTGTGTATGTGTGTGTATTGTACATAGTTCTTTATAGAATATTTTTATTACTTGTTTGTTTGCACATTTTATGTTATTGTTGGTTATGGAAGGTTGCTGGTTGGCTGATGGTGGTAGTGGTGGTGGTGGTAGTGGTGGCGGCAGTAGTGATGATGGTGGTAATGATGGTGGTGGTAGTGATGGTGGTGATGGTGGTGTTAGTGGTGGTGCTAGTAGTGATGGTGGTTGTAGTGATGGTGGTGGTATTGGTGGTGGTGTTACTGATGGTGGTGGTAGTGATGGTGTTGGTAGTGGTTGTGGTGGTGGTAGTGGTGGTGGTAGTAGTGATGGTGGTGGTAGTGATGGTGTTGGTAGTGATGGTGGTGGTAGTGATGGTGGTGGTAATGATGGTGGTGGTAGTGGTGGTGGTGGTAGTGGTGGTGGTAGTGATGGTGGTGTTAGTGGTAGGGTTGGTGGTGGTAGTGTTGGTAGTGGTGGTGGTGGTAGTGGTGTTGCTGTTAGTGGTGATGGTGGTAGTGATGGTGAGGTAGTGGTGGTGGTGGTAGTCTTGGTGGTGGTAGTGGTGGTGGTCATAGTGATGATGGAGGTAGTGGTGGTGGTGGTGGTGGTAGTGATGGTGGTGGTAGTGATGATGGTGGTAGTGGTGGTGGTGGTAGTGGTGGTGGTGGTAGTGATGGTATTGATAGTGATAGTGGTGGTAGTGATGGTGGTGGTAGTTGTGGTATTGGTAATGATGGTGGTGGTAGTGGTGGTGGTGTTAGTTGTGGTATTGGTAGTGATGGTGGTGGTAGTGATGGTGGTTGTAGTGATGGTGGTGGTAGTTGTGGTATTGGTAGTGATGGTTGTGGTAGTGATGGTGGTGGTAGTGATGGTGGTGGTAGTGGTGGTGGTGTTACTGATGATGGTGGTGGTAGTGATGGTGTTGGTAGTGGTTGTGATGGTAGTGGTGGTGGTGGTGGTGATAGTGGTGGTGGTAGTAGTGATGGTGGTGGTAGTGATGGTGTTGGTAGTGATGGTGGTGGTAGTGATGATGGTGGTAGTGGTGGTGCTGGTAGTGGTGGTGGTAGTAGTGATGGTGGTAGTGATGATGGTGGCAGGGATGGTGGTGGTAGTGATGGTGGTGGTAGTGATGGTGGTGGTAGTGGTGGTGGTGGTAGTGGTGGTGGTGGTGGTGATGGTGGTATGGATGATGGTGGTAATGATGGTGGTGGTAGTGGTGGTGGTGGTAGTGGTGGTGGTGTTAGTGGTGATGGTGGTAGTGATGGTGAGGTAGTAGTTGTGGTGGTAGTGTTGGTGGTGGTAGTGGTGGTGGTCGTAGTGATGGTGGAGGTAGTGGTCGTGGTGGTGATGGTAGTGATGGTGGTGGTAGTGGTGATGGTGGTAGTGGTGGTGGTGGTAGTGATGGTATTGGTAGTGATGGTGGTTGTAGTGATGGTGGTGGTAGTGGTGGTGGTGTTACTGATGGTGGTGGTAGTGATGGGGTTGGTAGTGGTTGTGGTGGTAGTGGTGGTGGTGGTGGTAGTGGTGGTGGTAGTAGTGATGGTAGTGATGGTGGTAGTGATGATGGTGGCAGGGATGGTGGTGGTAGTGATGGTGGTGGTAGTGGTGGTGGTGGTAGTGGTGGTGGTGGTAGTGGTGGTGGTGGTGGTGATGGTGGTGGTAGTGATGGTGTTGATGGTGGTGTTAGTGGTAGGGTTGTTGGTGGTAGTGGTGGTGGTAGTGGTGGTGGTAGTGATGGTGGTATGGATGATGGTGGTAATGATGGTGGTGGTAGTGGTGGTGGTGGTAGTGGTGGTGGTGTTAGTGGTGATGGTGGTAGTGATGGTGAGGTAGTGGTGGTGGTGGTAGTGTTGGTGGTGGTAGTGGTGTTGGTCGTAGTGATGGTGGAGTTAGTGGTGGTGGTGGTGGTGGTAGTGATGGTGGTGGCAGTGATCACGGTGGTAGTGGTGGTGGTCTTAGTGATGGTATTGGTAGTGATGGTGGTGGTAGTGATGGTGGTGGTAGTTGTGGTATTGGTAGTGATGGTTGTGGTAGTGATGGTGGTGCTAGTTGTGCTATTGGTAGTGAGGGTGGTGGTAGTGATGGTGGTGGTAGTTGTGTTATTGGTAGTGGTGGTGTTGGTAGTGATGGTGGTGGTAGTGATGGTGGTGGTAGTGATGGTGGTGGTACTGATGGTGGTGGTAGTGATGGTGGTGGTAGTGATGGTGGTGGTAGTTGTGGTATTGGTAGTGATGGTTGTGGTAGTGATGGTTGTGGTAGTGATGGTGGTGGTATTGATGGTGGTGGTAGTGATGGTGGTGGTGCTGATGGTGGTGGTAGTGATGGTGGTCGTAGTGATGGTGGTGGTGGTGATGGTGGTGGTAGTGATGGTGGTGGTGATGGTGGTGGTAGTGATGGTGGTGGTAGTGATGATGGTGGTAATGATGCAGGTGGTAGTGATGGTGATGGTGGTGATGGTGGTAGTGATGGTGGTGGTGGTGATGGTGGTGATAGTGATGGTGGTAGTAGTGATGGTGGTGGTAGTGATGGTGGTGGTAGTTGTGGTATTGGTAGTGATGGTGGTGGTAGTGTGGTTGTGGTAGTGATGGTGGTGGTAGTGATGGTAGTGGTGGTGATGGTGGTGGTAGTGATGGTGGTGATGGTGGTGGTAGTGATGATGGTGGTAGTGATGGTGGTGGTAGTTGTGGTATTGGTAGTGATGGTGGTGGTAGTGATGTTTGTGGTAGTGATGGTGGTGGTAGTGATGGTGGTGGTGGTGATGGTGGTGGTAGTGATGGTGGTGGTAGTGATGGTGGTGGTGGTGATGGTGGTGGTAGTGATGGTGGTGGTGGTGATGGTGGTGGTAGTGATGGTGGTGGTAAAATTCAAAATAGTTGTAGTGTTGAAGATGTTGGTAATTGTGGTGTTTGGGCTGGTGATAATGTTGTTTGTTTTTTTATTGGGAGTAACAGAGTTGGAAAAGTTAGTTGTAGATAAAGAAGTGGTAATTAACGTTGGTGGTGGTGGTGGCAGTGTTAATTGTGGTAGACATGACGTCGTTGGTGGCAATGTTGATATATTGTTGGAGCTGGTCATGTTGCTACACTTGCTGTTGCATTTGTGTAGCCCTAGGTCAGCAATGATTAAGCCGAACTATAATCAAACTTATTCCACATATGACTATCCCATCTTGTCTAACCTGACTAGTTGTTTGTGGTATTGTCTGGCTAGGTCTGCCTGCCGCAATTTTCAATTTGTCAAGCTGTCTAAACGTATGTTATTTACTCTAAGCCCCGACCTATTGAGTGCTTTGCTGCTCATTCCTAATTGTAGGTCGATTTGCTTGGCCACAGACAAAGCTTCGATTTTACTAAGTTTCCACTTGTATATATATATATATATATATATATATATATATATATATATATATATATATATATATAAGTCCACAGAATCATTAGATAAAATATATACAGTATTTCCTCTCCCAATCAATATAAATCAACCACATAAAAAAATTATTTAAACGAGGCTATAAGTTTAAAATGTACTATGGAGAAATAATAGACAAATGATACAGATTATTTTCCGCGACGTACAGCCATATGACACCTATCTAATTATTTCTTCTACCCTGTAGAAATTTACTAGACAAATAGTTAACTACACAGAATTAGGTACAAAATAGAAGTTTGAAAAAAAATTCTCATAAATTTTACCAGAATTCTCATAGTCTCTACCACCGGTGGTTTCGTTCCACTTTTTGGATATACCATATATATATATATATATGTGTGTGTGTGTGTACGTGTGTGTTTGTATGTATACGTGCGTATATATGCACCTACCCACTCATATGTAAATGTTTTCACACATACTCACTCATAAACACATACGTACCAACACACAGAGATACCCCCCCCCCATATATATATATATAGAGAGAGAGAGAGAGAAGAGGAGGAGAGAGACAGAGAGATATTGTCAGATAGATAGATATAGATGTACATACATACATACATACATACAGTCAACGCGATCAGTCGCATATTTTGGCGTGGGAGACTATTTATTAAATTTAAGATGAATACTACCTCCGACAATAATGCCACAACTACAGCCAGGTTGAATAACTGGTTATTCTTCTAACTATAACTTCTGGCGACACCTTTTATTCGAATTCGTAGAAATATCCGACTAAATACATGATTCATTTTACAAGGATTTGCTTCAAACAGTATGGCTGAACACAACATCAACAACAACATTAAGGAAGTACCGAAGACAAATAACAAGGAAGGTAAACAAACTTTATTCAGTTGTAGCTACAGAAGAAACCGAAATTATAAATCGCATTTCTCTTGGAGTTGCGAACTTAATGATTTATTTAATTGTTATAAAATGGCAAAAAGCAATCCCTCCATTGGCTATATGAACAGAATGAAGCTACACTGGGACGAAATACACCCAGAGCTAAATTATTTGACGGCGAAACAATTACGCCAACAAGCGACGTTTGTTGAACGTAAAAATAAGATAAATATTATTAATTGTAAGACCCCCACAACAAACATGTTATCAACAACACGTGCTTCATTTCGCCATGCTACTAGACTTCCTAGCAGCCAGGTCGAACAGCGTCTTGAAACAACTAAGCCTGTAAGAAACTTGACACCACCTGCACCATCTAAGTCTTCCGCGAATGCTGTGGAAAACACTATCCATAATAATAATAATCATGTATAAATATCTCTCTTGCTGAACGTATTAAAACGACAATGTTTAATAAAGCACCAAATAATGAAATATTACGTGTTATTGACGAAATAGGGGATGAATATTTACGACGGATAAAAACCCAACATTTTGGCAAATCAACGCTTGTTTTTATGCCTTAGCAACGAGAGTGAAGCATTATCTTGGTGATAGCAGAGATATTAACAAGAACAGAACACCACCAGAAATAACATAATATATAACTAAAATAGAAAAAAAGATTGCTGACCTACGAAAAAACATAGGATATGTTACAATGCTCCTTACATGCAAACAAACACAAAAAAACCTCACTCCTCACCAACAAAGAGTGAAAAATAAAATAGAGACGATGTTTGGTAACAGTAGAACCAGAACTCTCCATCAAGAATTGAGAGCTGTTAGCGGAAAACGCCGATACCTGAAGAAAGTAGATGAGAGAAAAGTGCTTAATAAAAGATTCAGACGAAACCAAACATGAATCTATAGAGATATGAAGGAAAAAATAATAAGTGTCACTGAGGCCCCATCCCAGAAAGACATAGATTCCTTTTGGAGCAAAATATGGGGTGAAAAGAAGAATTTCAACCAAGATGCAGTGTGGCTAAGAGAAATCCGAAAGAACTATTTCTCCTACACTACAACAAAAAAACATACGAAATAAGTGAGGGTACCCTTGAGACTATGATAGGAAAACTCCAAGATAAGATAACACCAGGAAGAGACATGATTGTCGGCTACTAGTACAAAAAACTGATATTCTATCGGAGGTATCTTACTGACCTCTACCAACAAGTTCTTAAGGGAGATACACTTATACCTGAATGGTTGACATTAGAACAAACATTACTGGCCCCCAAGAACAAAGACACCCATTTGGCAAAAAACTACCGACCCATTGCATGCCAGAATCTGATCTATAAGATGTATACAGCCTGCCTGAACCTATTCCTCCAAGATCACTGTGAAAATAATAACATCATCACAGTTGAACAAGCAGCTGGAAAGAAAGGGGTTTGGTGATGTGCTGAACAACTCCTAATCAACAAAACTGCGATGTCGGAGGTGCGACAACTTAGGAGGAATATGGCTACAGTCTGGCTGGACTACGGAAAAGCTTTTGATTCTGTTCCCCACTCTTGGATGATAGAGGCCCTCCAACTTGCTAAAGTCCCAGACATTATTGTTAGAGCCATAGAGAGGCTGTCCTCTTCTTAGGCTACTATCCTAAGGTTAAAAACAGAGAGGGAGAATCTATTTTCACTGATAAAATAAAATATTGCAGGGGTATATTTCAGGGGGACAGTCTCTCTGTAATATTATTCATCTTGTCATTAAACCCCTTGTCCTTTCTGCTCAAGAAATGTGAGGGATACATCATTGGCTCACAAAAGGACAGAAATACGAAACTAACCCATAATTTTTTTGTGGACGATCTGAAACTCTATGCCAAGAACATGGATGGGATGAAGAAAAATCTTGACCTGGTTACAACGTTCTCAAAGGATATAGGAATGGAGTTTGGCCAAGATAAATGCTCATCTATGACTGTAAAGCGGGAAAAACAACAACCCAATCTAGCAACATTGTCATCAATGGTCTAACTGTTTCACCGATATCTGATGAGAACTGCTACAGATACCTGGGGATAGATGAGAACATATCGTATAATGGTATCTGTAATAAAGAACGCGTAACCAGGGAATACTACACCCGATTAAGAAAGATCTGGTCATCGGAACTCTGTGCACAAAACAAAACAGTGGCTTACAATGTGTTTGCTGTGCCTGTCATAACACCAACGTTTGGAATACTCAATTGGACGATAGACGAAATCCGAGCAGTTGATGTTGGAACTCGAAAAATACTAAACAACACCGGAAACTTCCACATCAACAGTTACACAGAGCGCCTTTACTTGAAACGTAAGCAGGGAGGCAAAGGCCTAACATCAGTCCAGACAATATTTGAATGTCGCATCATATCTCTCCGACAACATCTTCGAACCTCGAAGCGAAGGAGCCCGTTTCTCGAGCAAGTCTATCTGCATGAAACAGATAAGATCATGAGAGTTGGGAAGGAACTCCTCGAGTAATATTCCCTATGTGATAATCAAAAACTCATACTCAGGGAAATCGCTCAGCAGTATCGCAGTGAATCCATGGATGAAAAACTGCATACTTATCAGCAAAAAATCATGCATGGATATGTTCCCAGGAAGATGCAGAGTGAGAGTAATATAGATAAGGAAAGTAGTCTATCTTGGACCAACAACCGCTATATTGGCTCCCACGTTGAAGGATACGCTTTTGCAATCCAAGAACAGGAGATTAACACGAAATACCTGATTCACAAAAGAGATAGGGATGCAGGCAAAACACCTAGATATGATAACAAGTGCAGACTCTGCAGAACTAACATCGAGGATATCACCCATGTCATCAGCAGCTCTCCAAAGATGTCATCGTGGTACTATCTACATATGAGGCATGATGTAGTGGCTAAAACACTGTACAATGCAGTTCGTAAGAAAGATAGCCCCGATAATAAACACATTAAAAGCTACAGCAATGTGGAAGACATACATGTACATAATATGAAAGAGTACTGGTGGAATGTTCCAGTAAAAACCCCAATAAAATGCAGGCATAACAGACCAGATATTATGATATGGGACAGGGAGAAGAAAGCATGCACAGTAATGGAAATTAGCTGCCCAGCAGATGCCAATATAATATCAAAGATTAGTGAAAAGGAAAATATTTATGCAGAACTGATGAGAAATCTGCAGATACTCCACCCTTATTACACCTTCAGATTTATGCCTGTGATTATTGGGGCACTGGGGTATGTTAGTAACTGCCTCAATACAAATCTTTAGAATCTAGGGTTCACAGGAACATAAAGAACACAACTAGTTAAGAAATTATAAGTACAATCCATTAATGGAACAGTAAATATATGTAAAACATTCCAAAAATGTTGCATCTAATAACTGCATATACACATGTAGAGATGGAAAGCATATACACATGCACACATACAACTCAAAACATCCACATCCACACATACAATAACATCCATATCTACACATGCATGCATACATACATGTCTACCTAGTTGATGTTGTGTAAATTCCAATGAGAGAGTATTGTGTCTATGTTAGAAACCGACTCTCTCTATTGGTAAAACTTTGTGAAATTATAAAACCAGAAGAACATACATACATACATACGGTCAAAATATACTCGAAATTAAGAGAAAGATATAATACATACATACATAGATACATACATACATGATGATGGCTGCCCCCTCGTTATCGAGTATGGCCATTGCACAATAGAATTAAATAATAATTTTTAATAATTATTAATTAATTCTATTATTAATAATTATTAATGAATTCTATTATTAATAATTATTAATTAATTCTATTATTAATAATTATTAATTCAATTCTATCGTGCAATGCCTGTGCGAGAAGATATTTTTTAAAGTGAGGAAAGACTGTGCACTGAGCCAATCCCACACTCTGAGCGACTGTAGCTATAACGTGAAAAGAAGAAAAGATCAACATCATCGGTAACTACTGAGCCGCAGGTTTTATATCGGAGTTATCCCAGTTTCCTGAGTTGCCTTCTCCTAGAAGAATGCCCTGACAAAGGCTAGGGGTCCTTCACTCCCAGTGTATGTAAATATACATATTTACACACTTTTGGATGGCCGTTGACTCTTATGTGTTCTTCCGCCCTTTGTCAGGTTTTGTTTTTTGTCATGCCGGGTGTTCAAAATCAGCCTCATCACCAAGTAAACTTGGTGGGGTTGCCGGTTTAGTCGCCGACGCCGGACCATGCGACAGGTTGTACTGGGTTGCATGTTACCAGTAGCACTCAAGAGTGATATACATATATACATACACAGGTACATAAACATATACATACATATATACATACATATTTACATATATACATTCATGAATACATACAAACATACATACATATATATATACACATGAATACATACGTACATACATAACTACATACATGCATACATATACACATACACATATACATACAAAACTTACAAGGATCTTGCTAATGTTTGTACCGAACTATCGACTCTTCTACCCCTTCCTCATTAACTCTGCACGCCACAAACAGAGTACCACAAGTTGTAGGAATGATGCGTTTTTCATATAGTGGTGGTTTTGTGTTGGTGAAGATGGTTGGCTTGTAATGGTCGAAGGAGTGGTTTTGTGATT
>OZ024741.1:53550365-53552865 GCA_964016885.1 Eledone cirrhosa
ATATATATATATATATATGTATATATATATATATATATGTATATATATATATATATATGTATATATATATATATATATGTATATATATATATATATATATATATATGTATATATATATATATATATATATATATATATGTATGTATATATATATATATATATATATATATATATATATATATATATATATATATATATATATATATGTATATATATGTATATATATATATGTATGTATATATATATATAAGGAATGTAGAGAATTGACACGCTGGTTTATATATATAAACAAATAGTAAAAAGGAAAAGAAATACAATAGAAAATGTTGGAGGGGTTTTGTCAGTATAATATCAAAATTATCAAAAGCAAAAGAGATCCGAAATCACTAAAAACATTACTCACCAATAATGCCAAATTACCTACCACAAACCCACAAATCAACTGTCAAAAAATCTGGTCGCTCTAATTGTGGAACCTGCACTCACCTCATTGAAGGCAACACGTATACATTTCACTCAGGACAAAATTTTGCTGTGAAAAATCACTTCACTTGCACATCAAAAAATGTAATTGATGCCATTAAATGTAAAGGATGCATTGAAGATTATATATAACGAACTAAACTCACACTCAGAAAAAGAATGACAATTCATCGCCAACAATTGCGAGACCCTACACAAGACAGATACCAATCAGTGCACATCTAGACATATGCGCAAGTAATAAGACACCTACATTCCAAGTCTTCCTATTTTATCTTTGCGCTGACAATACAACAGAACAAATACGAATAAATAAGGAAAATATGTTTATTCAAACATATAGACCAGCATTAAATATAGTTTAATATGCATTATCTGAACACCATAACATGCTAACCATCCAAACAGACACATACATACACACACACAAAACACCTATTTTAGAAAATAAAAACCAGAGCTAAAAAAACCTTAACATACGTTGATACTCTAACACCTTAACATGCTAACCACACACCCCCACAGACAAACACGTAACTGCCTCCCCCATTTCTGTTAACGAATTCATTTTCCAACACACACCCACAAACAAATATATATATATTCTCTCCATCTTAACATGCTAACTATACTCCCACACACACATACACACACATAACACCCCACACATACACAACTCCCTCCCCCATATCTACTAATAGAATCATCTTCCTACACACACACACACGCATACAAAAGCACACAAATAAACATACATATCTCTACTTTCCTTATTTCAATAGAAAGTCTGAATTTTGACACCCCAGCACACCAGCCATATTCACTGAACCAGAACAATTCTCCCCATCCTGTTTTTCTTGACCAGTATCGTTTGTCTGGCACAACATTCTCTAAATGGTTACAAAAGAAATTCCCAAATACGGGCGCGAAATGTAATGTACTTGTTCACGTGACAGTCATAATTTAATTTATAACCAATCAAATTACATTTATTTAAAAAAAGCCTTCGTGAGCCACTTCTTTTTTAAGTAAAAAGACATTCAAACACAAACTGGCGCGAAAGATGATGTGCTTTTTCACGTGACTGCATCACCCTACCAAACTTCACTCATATTTGAAAAAACAATCTGCAAATATAATAAGAATTTTGTAATGCGAACTGGCGCGAAATTTATTATACTTATTCACATGACAGTCATCAACCAACCAAATTACTTTTCTCAAAACCTAGCATTTCGAGCCACTTTTTTACATAGAAAACAGAAGTAACATTCAAACACCAACCAGATGTGAGAAAAACCACCAACCCTCCATCTCAATTCTACTTTTGAAAAGCAGAAGAACTGCGAAACCGGTAAAGGACCCAAATAAATATATTTTTTTATTAAAAAAGACACCAGTTGCATTTTCGATTACATCTTTTTTCCTTATACTTTCACTCGTGTAGGACACCTCGGTTTTTTTTTTCATTTTGTAAAAAAACCTCACTTTCTAATATATATATATATATATATATATATATATATATAGATATGACCAGGGAGTGTAATACGAAGTTACTGTAGGTTCACCTAGGTGAGACCTCGGGTTCATATGGCTCTGTTGTCGTCAAAGATACTTACAGCTTGTACAGATAAACAAAAAAACACACACGACTCACAGCTTTCCTAGAGATGGTGACACGAATGGACCTGTTATTTTTCTATAAAAGTATTTTCTTTCGTTTGTGCCACTGCCCGACTCCTCCTCAATATATATATATATATATATATATATATATATATATATATATAAAGAAGAAACATCCTGGTTAAATGCATCCTTTAATCTCTACGCCCGTTTCAATACAGGTGATTGTAATACATGCATAAGAAAACAATCGAAGATAGATAATTACCAATTATTAATAGAAGACATAATACATATAACCCCATTTCTTCGGGAAAGATAAGAAGTAATTATTTTTACCAATGAGGCAACATTAGTAAAGAGGCAGGGGTAAGAATTTCGCTTGAAA
>OZ024741.1:53555365-53562865 GCA_964016885.1 Eledone cirrhosa
AAAAGCTTTGGGACATGTATGGGCAAGAAAAACCCACATCAGACGTAGGCAGAAGTATGGAACCGTGGACGTATTCTTTGAAACACCAGAGGGGGCTAGAGAACACTCCATGGCCCCATTAAGAAGTGACGACTTTACACTCGTCCCAAGCTATTGTGGCCAGCGACTCGTAAAGATCAGGGTGACCCACGTTCCACCGGCCATCGAAATTCCCTGGCTAATAGCGGCCGTCGTCGCCGGCATCGAAGCCAACACAAAGATAATAGCAATAGCAAAAGAAAAGCAGGAGAACTAATCCCGATCTGGGATGGAGCTCCTGATCCAAGCGGACCAAAAAAGCATTGAGATCCCAGAGGTAATAGACCTCACTGACGGCAGCCACCTCACCGTAATTGTCGAGGGCAGAAGGCCTAGGTGTGTCGTTTGAGGTGAAGGAACCCACCTAAAGGCTTTCTGCCCTCAGGCCAAAAGGTTGAGGCCACCTCTCCTACCCACCCCAGTGACTCAACCATCAACACCACCAGTAGCAGAGATGGCAGCAACAACTGTAGCAGCAACAACAGAAGCAACTATAACAGCAACAACCCCAGCAACAGTAGCAAAACCAACACCACCACCACCCAACGCTTCAGAACTAGCACCAGCGCCTACACCATCCACCACGCCTACACCATCCAAACTAACGCCTGTGGAGGATTTTCCACTCCCCGGCCTATCACAACTGGAGACAGATTGTGACGACGAGGAGTGGGAAACGGTATCAGGAAAAAAGAAAAAAAGAAACCAAAAAAGAAAAAAATTCTCTTCCTTCCCCCTCCAAAAACAAAATACAGAGGGAAACAAATAAATTAACAAACAAAAAAGTTAGGACAGATATGCCACCATCCACACCAGCATCACCAACCCCATCATCCCAAACACCAACACCATCACCATCATTAACCCCAACACCACCATCACCTACACCACAAAAGTCACCAAAATGCGAAACAGAAACAAACCCACAACAAACGCAAACAAAACAAAACAACCAAAACGATACACACTACACAGCATTAAATTTGAACAACAAGCAACACAACACCAGCATCACAGAAAAAGACTACACAACAACCCAACAATTCACACCTCCCCCACACATACAAATCACTCGCATCTCACAGAAAACGTACATAACACTAAAACAAAAATTCCCCAAAGACATCGGAGACTTCCGACAAGCACTCTCCATGAGGAGGCCAAAAGCAGTAAAAAGGATGGAAAAACCGTCCTTCCTCTACGAGAAGTAAGGTAAGTGGTCTTTCCCATCTTTTCTACTCCATTTCAACATGACCTCACTCAGAATAGGCAGCATAAATGCGCGTGGCTTGGGGTCGTCATGGAAGCAGGGCCACCTGCTCAGCGACCTAAGGTCACTAAACATAGATGTAGTGGCCATCAGCGAGACCAGAATCTCCGAAGCACGGGCCTTCGCACCGATCTTCAGCGGCTACGATGTGTACGCATCTCCCAGCCGTCCGGGATCGGGACTAGGAGTTGCTGTGCTTTTTCGGAGAGGTTTGGATCTTGCCATACGGTCCATCTTCCTGGACCCAGAAGGTAAGTTGGTGGTGCTGGACGTGACCAGCGGAGACGGGCAAGCTTTCAGGTTAGTGGCCGTCTATGCCCCGACAGGAGCAGGGCGGCCTGATTTCTTCCGGCGTCTGGAGACCTTTCTTGGAACGTCCCGCTCTTTAGTGTTAGTGGGCGACTGGAACGGGATCTTAGATGCAGGCTGGGAGTGTGTGGAATTAGCGGATAGGGGAGGAGGGTGTAAAAGCCTAGCAAACCTACTCAGACGTTTTCAACTGTCTGAGAGTTACCGTCTGGATTTCCGGAATGTACCAATGTGGACATGGACAAACCGCATCGGGTCATCCAGATCATATCTAGATAGGGTATTTTGTAGGGAAATAGATAGGTCTAGCATAGTCTGTCAACAATTCAAGATAGTCGACTACACGGACCACAAATTCGTCATCTGTGTGGTTGACTTAGATAGGCTTTATAGACGAGGACCCGGCTACTGGAAGCTAAAGGCGTCGTTAACAGCACGCAAGGCCTACAGACATGATTAGAGAACTAGTTAAGTGGGCGTTGGCGGGGGGCATCGTCAACAACAAATGGTGGTTTGCACTGAAAAGAGCGATTAGAATAGAGTCCATTAGGTTTAGTAAGGCTTTAGCAATAGAGAAAAATAGAGCAGAGGGACAACAAGTTACAAAATTAGATGAGGCGCTTAGTAAAGGCATCGTGACCGACATGCTTGCGGCGAAATTGGCTCTTGACCAATTCTTCAATGCAAAGCACGAAGGCTGCGTTGTCTGAGCTAGGATGCGTGCTCTCAGACACGAGGGGACGAAATTCGTTCGATGGGCCCGAGTGGCGGAGGCGCGTCGTAGCAACAAAATCACGATCTGTTCTTTGGAGGACCACGACGGGCGTATGTTACTCAATCCAGGGAAAATGTGCGGGTTTTCAGCGACACTTCGCTCAGCTGTTCGGGGGCAGCGGCAGGCCGGATCACGGGATGGACTTTAATGCCCACGTCAACAAACTGCTGTGACTATCGGCCAATGAGGCGGAGTGTTGCGAAAAGCCAATAACAACTGTTGTAGTACGGGAGTCAATGACTGGCAGCAGAACAGGACAATTCCCAGCTCTGTGATCCGAGGAGCGGTGGCGCTGCTGAGTAAAGACCAGAAGAAGGAGAACAATATAGATAATTTCAGATCCATAACTCTGCTAAATGCAGAGTTCAAAATTTTGGCCAAGGTGCTAGCAAAGAGGTTTGCGCTTGTCGTCGGTGGTCTGGGGGGAGAGGCACAGACATACGCCATACTAGACAGATCCATCCACGACAATCTCCACCTCATACGATACATCGTGGAGAGGGTAGCTAGGGAACCTGGCACTGGTGTGTCCTTGATCAATTTAGATCAGTCGAAAGATTTTACAGGGTCGACCCTCTTTATCTGGCGGCGGTCCCGAGGGCGGTCGGCTTTGGGCTCGTCTTCAAAGCTGGATCGCTGCAATGCACAGCGACATATGCTCTGTGGTGAGAGTGAACGGTCACCTTTCGGTGCCTTTCGACATCATGCACTCGGTCTACCAAGGATGTTCCTCTCGTCTGCACAAACTGGAAACGTTTAGGGGCGTAAATTTTTGTAAGTACCGCGGTTTTGATTATGTATTTGGTTGTGTGGGATTTTTATCCTTCCCAGAACACTGATACAGACTTTATGTTTTCATCAACCACATTCTGGTTATTTCATCTCCAGATCTTTGTATTTAGTTTTTTCTATTTTCTTCATAGATATGTTGTCGTCTCTGGGATTGATACCTGAATTAGAAAGCATGCATAACAGCAAAGTTCGTGAACAACATTCTATTATCACGAACATTTCATTGGAATAAAGAGGACGAGAAAGCATTGAAACGTTAATGGATCTATGGATAAAGAAATGCTTTTGTCGCAATATTTGTGGGTGGGAGACAGGATTATTGGTTTAATTGTGAGAGACGGAAATATTGCTGTAATTATAGGAAATAGGAGTGTTGCTTTAATTGTATGAATCAAAAGCTATGTTCTAACGGACGATGTCCAGAAGAATCCATTAGATCGACTGTTAGGTTATGACTAGTATAGCCAGCTCCCAAAAAGATCGAAAGACATGCTACTGAACACCACAGGAGTTTTTTCCCTCATCAATCAATAACGATAGTCTGTCATTCACCAAAGAAGAAGACGACGACGAAGATGAAGGTAAAGAAAGAACGAAAGAAGACGATGAAGATCAAGGGAAAGAACGAAATAAAAATAAAAATAAGATGAATGAATGTATTGGTGGTGGTGCTTAATAGTCAATCAATCAGTTAACTTCCCTCCCAGATAAGTTACAGTTTGATTACATGTTAGGTTAGTATTAGTATCTAACGTAAGCAATTTCCACACGTATATCTGGTGTTGAAGAGGCGATAAATAAACGAATAAATAGAACCCATCATAAGTTACAAATAAGTTATCATGAATTTTAAATTAAACCAGTAATACTTTAAATATAAATGACACAAAGAAGTCTATCGTCATGAAAATCAAATTTCAGTAATTATCTATCAGCTAGATGTAATTAGATGACAATAAAATCATCTATCAACGTAATGTAAAATGTGCTAAAGAAACATCATTAGTTTTATATCAGTAAATCATTTAAATAGCTTCATTTGATAGAAAACAACAGAAATACGGTCTCACGGAATTTGATATTTAAAATATGAGAGACAACTGAGTGTATTACATAATGTATCATGGACGCTGCGTGGATGAATCGTTTCTTATTTTAGGCAATTATCATTTACCATAGCTTAGGGTCGACCCATGACTTGTGAGCTAAATTGGATAGACGGAAAGAGATGGAAGCCCGTGCGATGGTCTGTACGTGTAATTCAAAGGGCCAGCGTTATAAAACACGTTTTACTCTGAATTTACCTGAGAACTACATTAAGGGTACAGGCGTCTGAGACATTCGAACTTACCAGAGGCCATAGTAAATAAAACTTGCTCAAGGTGCTACGTAGTGGGATCAAATCCTCAATCTTTTGATTACTTATCAAACTCCTTAACTATTCAACCATGATGCATCAATACAATACAATAAGACATTAGAGAACGAGGAAGCATTCACAAGATTACTTAATCTGCTAGAAATACCAACTAAATTCCCTTAATTCATATCGTACCGCCGTAAAAGGAGAAAAGATCGACAAAAAAGAGAAAACAACAACAATATCATGAAATATACGTTTACGAATATATATACAGAACACCCGCCAATCTCATAAGAGTCGAACAACGAACCATCTTCATCTTACAGACCCACACTCCCCCCGGCCTGAACCACCACCCTTAATCATTTAGCCTTCGACTGCCCCCCTCCCCCACATATATCCCCCACTAACACCACTAACACACACCCTCCTTTTCACCGCCCACCCCACAACTAACAATACTAACACCTCCACCCCACACCCGACCACCCTTCCCCAACTAACATACTAACACCCCTCCCTTCTTCTCCCCCCTCCTTATCACACGCAAACACCCACCGGTACATATATACATGCGCTCACACTAAACACACACCCTACTACCACCACTAACCCTCACCCCCACACATCCACCCCACCACCCCGCAACTAACATCACTAACACCCCCTGACCCCAAGCACACGAACACACACCCCCACTTATACCACCCACCCTACACGCAACTAACATCACTAACACCCCCAACTCTACGCACACGTACACACACACTCTCTTACACCACCCACTCTACACACCCTACCACCACTGACCCCCACTCACACCCGCATTCAACCCTTTCTCCACCTCCCGTATACTAACACCCACTAACACCCCCTTCACCACACACACACACCAGTACACTACACTCCCTCCATCGGCCCCCACACCCTTCTCTCCCCATTCCACCCACACCCTTTCTCAAACACTCACTCATCCCACTAACACCTCTACTAATACACACACACCCCCTCTCACTCCAACTTTCACACCTACCCATCCTCTCCCCTGTCCACCGCACACACTGACACACCTTCACTTACCATTCTACCCTACTGCTGCTATGCCCTCTGACCACCTCTCCGCACACACAGACACACAACACTCCTCCTGCCTTGACTCTCTGACCACTTCCTGTTCCGCGCGCACCCCACATCTCCCCTCCTCCGACCAATCTCTTCACGGATTACACATATGTGAACCTTGATCCCGAGAATCCACCAAATCCCAGGATTTTACTCAGCATTCCACCACATCTTTTTACGGAATTACCTTTATGACTCACCCCACATACACACCCAAAAACATTTTTTTTCGCAAACGCCACCTACATCCACAACACGCATAAACACCACACACACACGAGCGTACCACCACATATTTACACATTCAGCCACCCGAATCTTCTCCCCCCACCCCTCTATCCACACACGCACACACACTCCGATCTACACCGCACCCCACACACACCTCTTCCTGAACATGCAACCTCATTCTTCCCCCAACCCTTGCTTTCACATACACACACACGCACACACACGTACACCTACACACACACACCACCTTCAGCCCTCCCCGCTCGGACACCCCGTTTCCCTCTCCCCACTCCACCCGCCACCACCCCTACACGCCTCAAACCCTTCCACCACCTGTTTTACCCAATTTTAATTTTATTTTGATCATGCCTTTATTTTGAATTTCATTTGCACCGTTTCCTCTCACCCACTTTTTGCTATATGTCCTGCCCCCCCTACAGACCCTTTGAACTCTCTTCCCACACACTTTTCACCTGAAGAAGGGCTTATGCCCGAAACGTCGTTCCCCACCACCACCACACTCTCTCTATATATATATTGGTAAAAGGAAAAGAAAATGCTGACAAATTGTTCCCAGGGGAAAATAGTTTAATTAGGAATAAGTAAAAATTAGTAATAAGTATTGGTTAGTATTCAGTTTTGGTTTTAAGTTTTTACCGGTTGCGCATTTCTAATGCTTTTCAAAAATAATTTTGAGATAGAGCGCCCGTGATGTTTGGTCTAATCTGATCAGTTTTGCAAATTCTACCTGTTTTATGTGAAAAAAAGTGGCTCCAGAGGTATTAAAATAAGTTTCGCGCCAATTCGTGTTGCAAAAATTCTTGTGGTCAAAACAATTTTGATTGGTCGGTAGAGGTTACGTGAATGTTAAAAATCGATTTTGCGCCAAATGTAGGTTTGTCGAAGAGTGTCTTTTTCTGCCTGATTGAGAAGTCACTGAAAAATAAGTCTTTCAAGACAAATATGTGTGTGTGTTTGTGTGTAGTAAAGAGGTTCATTGTCGTGATAATTTTCAGTAGGGATGTGTGTATGATTTGCAGATCGGTCAGTAGGAATGCGTCTGTACGTGTGTGGGGGATATGTTAGATATTTTTCAGCTCTTGTCTTATACGGAGAAGTTTGTGTGTGTGTGTGTGTGTGTGTGAGTGTATGTCTCTTTGTATGTCTCTTTGTATGTTACTGTACGCGTGTGTATGTGTGTCTATATATGTGTGTGTATATGTGTGTATGTTTATGTGTGTGTGGGTGGACCAGTATTTTTGTGATACTTGTAAAAATGGTGTACATTATACGATATTTTCAGGAATATATATATTTTATATATATATATATATATAAAACATTATACTGAGCTAAAACTACGCTAATTAACAAAGCTATTCGTAAACGTATATTTCATGATATTGTTGTTGTTTTCTCTTCTTTTGTCGATATTTCCTCCTTTTACGGTCGTAGAGCACTCAGTCCATGGGATGAGTTAGGTAGAACTGGTTACACAACAGTTAGTTCACCATACCGAGAACAATTGTTTCACCTTAGTGGATCCTCAGCTCGTAATCG
>OZ024741.1:53572865-53582865 GCA_964016885.1 Eledone cirrhosa
TAGATTTTAACTGGTCCTGTGTTGTAGTAGGAGAATTAGGGATACTGGTACCTACTTTATCGTTAGCTCCCAGAGCTCCTGCTGGTATTGAAGACGAAGTAATTTCGTTTCTTTTGTTTGAGATATCCTCGGAACTGTAACTGTTGGTGATTTGGAAACAACGATAGCTGTAGTGATAGCAATCACATCTGGGGCTTTTTTTTCCTATCCTACTCTGCACTTAATTAACCGATACGTCTGTACTACTACATAGAAGAGAATCGACATTTAACATTCGATTAACTGTCCGATTAAGCTACTGCTTTCTCCCTATGTGGAATACAATTCGCGATAACCTTGTCAACATCTCTATATATCACTACAATTATCAATTTTCCGTCTGAACTGCAGTACTCTGTAATGGAGAAAATCCTCCGCTTTTGGGTTGGCTAACTTACGAGGTCATTGTCGATATATTTATTTTTGGGTGTGTTTGCGTGTATACATTTGCGTGAAGCAGTTTTCTTACATAAATTATCCAACTACATATAATTCAAATATAAGTCAACGAGGCAACTTGAAATGAAAATCTCAAGGAATTATATCTTTACCTCAAATCCTCCTCTGACCATGAAACTGACGATAGACCTGCAACTGGAAGGCGTGGGATGGACGCACAAGACTGCGTATTCCGAGATCCCAAAGAGAGTTCGGAAAGGAGCAATCAGTACCAATTGGAAGTTGGAAAATCTCAACTCTACAGCTAAGGAGCAGGAACTAGTGGAGAAGGTTGGGATGCTACCTCTGGTAAGGAGAGAGAAATGACTGCACAGGCGGGAGTGGGGATGCTCAAAGTTCCCCGGTTGTCAAAATGTGTTATGGACTGGATCCCAATAGTAGGAAGATTTTGCCTCTTGAATCGTAGGCTGAAAGATAGGTCCTGTGGTTGGTGCAAATTCATGCGCGAAACAAAGAATATGAATACAGATCCTCCCTTGATGATCTCACATTAGCGTTAGCTAGAGTTAAGACTGAGTTATATATCCTAATTGGAGACTTCAATGTCCATGTTGGCACTGACCACCTGGCATAGGTAGGATTGATTGGAAGGAAGGGGGATCACGATCTAAATACCAAAGAAGAGGCCTTATTAGACCTTTCTTCTAGTATTGGGTTTTCTATTATGAACAATTTTTTCCAGTACAGATGTGTTCAAACAGGAGGTCAAAGATGTCATCCGAGAAAAGAAGGAGGCTTACAAAGTCCTGGGTATCCAGGAAATTCGTACCTTTCACTTCAAAAAATCTAAGGAGACTGAACTATGTGTTGATATAAACGCACATGTTACAGCGCCTAGCGCATCTCATACTCATGCCACTAAAAATAGCAGCCGGTTTTATGGGACTAAATTTAGCTCTACGTATGGAGCCGAGAATATCATATATTGAGTTAGAAACTTTGAGTTTAAAAGACTCCAGTTGCATTTTCGATTTCATCTTTTTTCCTTATATATGTATATATATATATATATATATATATAACCCCGACGGTAGAGCCCAAGACGTTTCGACGGCTATCTCTGGAGTCGAGAAATAGCCGTCGATACGGCTCGAGCTCGGCCGTCGATACGGCTCGAGCTCGGCCGTCGGGGTTAAACATTTTCCTATTACCCACACTACTACCCTAAGTATTGAGTAGTCTGGTGCTTTATGGTCCATAGATTCCTTACCACACTTACTTCAATATATATATATATATATATATGGGGTGAGGTGATGTGTGTGCTTACGTATAGAAATGTGTGCGTGCTTGTATGTGTAATTGTGTATGTTAATAATACAATTACATACGTTAAAAAAATTTCAAAAGTATTCACAAAGCAATATATTTAAATGAAAAATTAAATTTGAAACGTTGTTGGACGAAATCACGGCTGCGGCTGAGTTATCTCTTGACTCATATTTATTTAATCAATATAAACGTCCGTAAATAGTTTGTAAGCAATGCTAGAATAGCTGAACTATCTAGTGACCCTTGTAATTAAGAAACAAAAACAGGAGACAGAGGTTGAGAGAGACAGAGGGAGGTTGGGAGAGACAGGGGTAGGTAGAGGGAGGGTGTGAAAAACAGACAGCGATATATATATATATATAGTTATTAACATACACACAAATATTTATATATATATATATATATATAATAAAGAGTAGTTAAGACGGGGTTACTTCATCCTAATTGCTTTATTGCACTATATATATATATATATATATATATATATATATATATATATATATATATATATATATATATATATATATATATATATATAGATAGATAGATAGATAGATAGAGAAGGAAAGAGAGTGTGTGAGATTTGTGCGTGTGTGTATGTGTGTGTGAGAGAGAGAGATAGATAGATAGATAGAGTGAGGGAGAGAGAGATATAGATAGATAGATAGAGGGAGAGAGAGAGAGAGAGAGAGAGAGAGAGAGAGAGAGAAAGAGAGAGAGAGAGAGAGAGAGAAAGAGAAAGTGAGAAAGCTAAAAATAAAGCAGGGGAAAGGAGTTAAAAGAAGAAAAACATAGAAAAGGATGTAGAACAAGAACAGCTATTAACCGAATAATCATATATAAATTGATTTCGATAGAAATATGTATATTAATAGAACTGTCAACAGAGCAGCTTTGTGACATACCGTCATATTCTGATCTCTATGAATATCAAAGAAACGTTTGTACCAAGGTTAAAAACTCCACGTGAAGGTCATTCTGCCAAGGAAAACACACGCACACCTTATAGCTGTATTTCATTATTGTTTGTTTTATCCAACAGTATTTTTCTTACACATTTCTGTGACATTTTCAATTGACTTTTATCCTGCAACTGATTTTCTTACTGTGTTTTTTATTTTTTTTATTTGTGTTGCTAAGCGTTATCTATGCAGCCCATCATACATGTTATCAAGCTAATTACGTGCGTAGGCGTGTTTGTTTGCTTGTTTGCCTGTATGTGTATGTGCATTAATATAGTGTTAACTATATGTGGGTTATCATGTTTTAGTGCGTGTGTGACCCTCAAAGCATTTTGAGTTTAGAGTTTCAGCAGACTGTTTGAGAATTAAATCTTGCAAATCGAATACAATGTGTGATGACAAAGTATACAGCCATGCCATCAAGCAGATCTGCCAACCTCTAAAACTCAAACGGGGAGTACCATGAAAACTGGGAGAAATGGGGCAAAATGGGGAGATTTTACATAATGAAAGCTATATACATTTTCACAAGAGAAGACAACTCTCACCCAACCCAAAGTAGATGGGAGATCTCCCCGTCGGACGGGAAGACTTGACAGGTCAGATTATATAAATATGTTCTCAAAACAAATGCATGCTACCTAAGGTTTCAAACACCAACATAGACATTCTGAAGATAATTAAACTACCAGATATAGAATACCTATGTCCTATGCTAATTGGTCTGTTTGCAACATTAGGTAGCATGAATTTATGTGGAGAACTTATTTATATAATATACACTTGTGTGTGTTTGTGTGTGTGTGTGTGTGTGTCTGTGTGTGTGTGTGTGTGTGTGTGTGTGTGTGTGTGTGTGTGTGTGTGTGTGTGTGTGTGTGTGTGTGTGTGTGTGTGTGTGTGTGTAAGACCGTCGAATGTCCAAACACTTAAGCAAAATACTCAGGAAATCAAAGCCAATTTTAAACCAAACGCCTATATTGGATCTCAGACATCAACGATATGTCTTACTCTTATATTCCATATCCAAACACCGACATGTATGGGGGAGACAGATTTTTATCAAGTAGCAACTGCCATATTACACAGTTTCTCTATAATAATTAGTTACCAATAGTTGTTTTTTTTTATTTCGTAGTTTCATCAAACTAACGGCTTTCAAAAGCAGTGTGCTGAGATGAACCTATTGCTATATATGATTATAAATAGCATATAATCCCTGAATGCTTAGTATATCTCTTCCACAAATACACAAAACAGAGAAGATAATTTGAGCTGTAACTGATTTCAGTATATATATATATATAAATACACACACACACGCACACACAAATATATATGTAATATATAATATATAATATATATATATATATATATATATATATATATATATATAAAATTGATTTTCTTTATGAAAACATGTTTTACAGATCTTTGCTATTGTGCTTGAAATATTTAAACTCAATTACATTTGTGAGGATTTGTGTGTGAAGAGTAAATATATATTCACGCTGTCGCCATCTAATGAATGCCTCCAATTAAAAAAGATATACATATGTAGTAAATTTAGTGTCTATTTTGAATAGCTACATTTACAAATAAAAAGAAAATGCCCTAACTATATTTACCATAATTTAAAGTAAAAATTAGTGTTAAAAGTAAAACATTATATATATTAACAGAAGGCATCTAAATTAGTCAAATCTTTTCAACTTTGATAATGTATGGCTGAAACCATATATGAATGTATATTTTGAAAGACACTTTGGTGTATGAACGAATTATCTTAACCACACACACTGTATTTTCTAAAAAAACACTAGCTTCAAGATAATTGTCATAAATTTATATCTTTAAAATTGTTTCTTTAATAATCTGAGCTTACCAAATACATTGACATAAGGTGTGTGAGCATACATATGCGTCCAAGTATGTGTGATTCTCTCTACTAAATTAACGTTGGGAGTATGAAGCAGTTATTTGAGGCTTTTCTGAAGAGGTGTGTTGAAACAGATATTGTAACAAATAGCAGGTTGACTGATAAAATGACAAGTCGGTCAATCATATTGGTGGCCTCCCCACAGCCCCGGTGGACAGAATGGAGAAGGCGTTTCCACGGAGGACGGCAGGGGAGACGCTCTGGAAGAGCCATTCCAACTCGCGAGGCTGTCATCTTAATTCATTTGAGTTTGTGATAGACCGTAGAATAGAATGTTGTGTTGTATTCGTTCTAGCTCTTTACGCTCCAAGTTTTAGTCCAGCCGAAAATAACTTTACCTATCATTCATTTGGCGTTGGTTAAAATCTTTCAGTCCAGTACTGTACCCAATTCTTTTTTTCTATCATTTTCTTGTTTCCTTTCTTCCACTCTCTCCTTTTCTTTCTATAGAAGAAATTGGCTGTGTGGAGATCTAACGAGGGATTGAACTCTGCCAGATTTTAAATGTCCAGGATACGCGATATATCATAAAGGGGCTCCTATGATCCAATCAGGAGTTTATAGGTGGATGGATGGTTAGTGAGTGTGAATGGGGGAGGCATGAATGTTTTTGTCGGGTCATGTGTATGTGTAGTTGCTGAGTATCGTTATTGTCCATGTTGGCTACGTTCATTTTCTTTCCCCTCAGTTTGTTGACCCGTCTATTTCATTACTTTTGAAATAGAATGGATGCGTCGGCAATGGTTTTAGACTTCTTGATGCAGACTTGTCAACCATCCTTCACCACCTTCTTTCACACAATCATATCCTCCCCACGATGTCTACACTATTTAAAATATCCCTCCTCAATTAATCCCCCCCCCCCCACACTCCCTCCTTCACCTTAAGTCTGCCTTACCTATACTGTATCTGCTATTGAAATGTTGGTTCTTGTCTGATGACTCTGTGATAAACAGGCTACACTTCAGAGTAACAAGACTCTATTTAGCCTTAATAAAATGAGCATCAAAACTCTACTCCTTTATTGGGTACTCTTTTCTCTCAGCCGTCAACCGTATACGGATATATATATATAAGTTTATACCGTGTTCAATTGGGGTAACCACAGTAAGTAATGTACTCAATACAAAACAAAGTATAAATATTTAATATAGAATGAAACAGTTCTGGTCCTGTAGAAGCCTTTCTATATTAAATATATATATATATATATATATATATATATATATATATACGTGTGCGTGTGTGTGTATGTGTGTATGTGTGTGTGTGTGTGTGGGTGTGTGATTTGAACTTTTCCGTGATATTGATTCTTCATTTGGGTCAGCTTGACCCACGCACTCTACGCACGCATACCCAAACATATTTAAAGGGCGCATATTCACACATACTCGCGTGCGCACACAAACACACTCACAGAGGCATATATATATATATATATATATATATATATATATATATATATAGAGAGAGAGAGAGAGAGAGAGAGAGAGATACGTACACACTTTTAAATGGAGTTATAATGAAAGATAGATATAATGTGAAACATAGGGAAAGAGAGGGAGAGAGAGGGAGAGAGAGAGAGACAGAGAGAGAGAGAGAGGGAGAGAGAGGGAGGGGAAGGGGAGAGAGAAATAGAGAGAAATTAAGAGATAGATATGATAAAGATCAATTGTATAAAAATCTCTACGAATACCGCCATCTTGTGCACTCACAACATTTCCTATCGGAACACCGTATGTAGTGTGAATAACATCAATAACAGCGATAACAACAGAACATTTTCAATAACGTCAACAACCACAACTACTGTATCAAAATCAGATTATTATTCTTCGGTGATTGGCAGAATCGGTAGAGCGTCGGACATCAAGCTTCGCAGCAAAGATTTACAAACCTTTATGATCTGAGTTCAAATCCAGCCGAGGTTATCTTTGCCTTTCATCCCTACAGGGTGGATAAATAAAGGACCAGTAATGCACTGAGGTCGATTTAATCGACTTTCCCAGCCCCAAACATTGTGCCTAAATCACAAACCATTGTTAGAATCGATAGATCATTCTCCGTGTGAATTTATTTGTGGCATTTACACTCTGAGTTTAATACGATAAAGTAACTTTGAAGTATTGAGATAGCTACAATCGATTATCTCCCTTTATCAATTTTTCTGGTCATGTGATAATGTTAGAAAGAATAATTATAGTGTTTCCTTATTTAGGGCCAGCAGTTTTGTGGAAAGAGGAAAGATTATTTCATCTCCCCCCCCCCTTCATCGAGCTCGGGCTGGTGATAGTCAAAGTGAGGCTAGGCGGGATTTGAACGCAGAACATTGAAGAGACGGAAAAACACCGCGGATATTTGGTCCACACTGTAATGACTCTGCTACTTCACTAACATAGAGAGATAAATTATAATAATTTCTAGTAATTATTCTAGGCCAGTAATTTTGGGGGAGGGGAAAGTCGATTAAACCGACTCCAGTACGTTACTGGTGCTTTATTTTATCGACCCCGTGAGGATGAAAGGCAAATTAACCTCGGCGGGATTTAAACTCGGACCGTTAAGGGCCATAACTCTATGCTGCAAAGCATGATGTCTGACACTCTATCGATACTGCCAATCTACCGCCCTCGAAAGATGAATTAAAATGATTTCTACTATAGGCACAAGGCCAGTAATTTGGGGGAGGGGAAAGTCGATTAAATCGACTCCAGTTGTTACTGGTGCTTTATTTTATCGACCTCGTAAGGAGGAAAGGCCGTAACTCTATGCTGCAAAGCATGGCGTCCGACATTGCACCGATACTGCCAAACCACTACCCTCGAAAGATGAATTATAATGCTAATAAGAACCATATAAATTAAAGACGGCAACAACAGGAAGCTGTTTCTAATAGCAGAAAATATATATAATATATATGTGGTAAGTATAAATATTATTCTTACTGGAAGTAAGGAAAGATGAAAAAAATATTATCACGTAAAGTAATGGATTATGGTAAAACAACATCAGCGGCCATAACATTTGGTGCAATAACAACAGTAGCAACTATTGCATTATTGAATCAGTAATAGCAATAAAGCAGCAGCAGCAAAATCAACACAGAATAAACATCACAAGATTTTGTGTTTATGTGCGTGTATAAGTATACACAAAAACAGTAACGAACCCACAAACGCACAAGCACACATAGATATGTATATATACAAACGTATGATTATAAATATATATATATATATATATATTAAATACTCTCTCTCTCTCACACACACACACACACACACACACACATATATATATATATACATATATATGTATGTGTGTGTGTGTATGTGTGAATTGATACTAATACGAAGGTTAACTTTCCATAATTCCCTCTATTACATAATTAACCATGATATGCATATATGTGGTGTCATTATTAATTGTAATGTTGTCATTACGCAATTACTGACACGACATCTTCAGATACAATTATAAGTAATGCATTCATTACGTAATACAATTTTTTAGCCAATGTAACCTAAAGATGGACGTGTTTTCGATATGCTATTTCAAGAGTCTGTCTCAATATAGCAAGTTCGTCTCCTTATAGCAAGTCCATCTCCCTATCACTAGGTTTTATTGTATAAGAAATGTATTACATAATTAATATTTTAAATATGGTGCTGTATGAAGACGTCGTGTCAGTAATTGTGTGATGTAACTAATAACGACACCAGAGATATGAATATTACGTCAAATTAATTTAGAGAGGGAACAATGGAAATCTATCTTTCGTATTTTATCATTATTGTACGTATACTCCATCATGATCTAAGCTATATGATACTACATCAATATTAACAATGTACATGCGACTTTGCTGCCTTGGTATTAATTACATCCTTATTTACTGAGTGAGGACACAAAACTAACTCCAACTACCAATTAGAGGATCAGGTGGTGGCATTGAAATAGTACTAACTTGTCTATCGTATTTCACCTACCGTGAGAAATACGACAATGCATCTCGTCAGGCGCTCCTACAGTCCCACTAATTAATACCATAGGGTGGTACTTTATTTAGGCTGAAAAAAAAAGCATGATAAGCAGTTAAACTTGGTGAGATTTGAACTCACACCGTAGAATGCCGGAACAAATATAGAAAATCCATCTTCCTTGGCACTAATGTCTTAAAAACCTGACCGGTTATTTATCGTTGAAGTCAATGATGCTCATGTATTAATTGTTGTTGTTATTATGAATGTAGTGGATAATGAAGGGCGGTGGATTGGCAGTATCGATAGAGGGTCGGACGCCATACTTTGCAGCAAAGATTTACGGCCATTTATGGTCTTAGTTTATATTCGGCCAAGGTTAACTTTGCCTTTCATCCTTACGGTGTCGATAAAATAAAGTACCAGTAATACACTGGGATAATTGCTGGCCTTGTGCCAAAAGAAGAAACAGTTATTATGAATGTAGTGAGTGTTGTTATTAGTGTTGTTATTGTTAATTATGCAGTTAGGCCTGTTGTTGTTGGTGGTGGTCGTCGTCGTCGTGTTTAATAATATTAATTGTTTCTACATTTGGCACAAGGCCAGCAATTATCCAGTGCATTACTGGTACTTTATTTTATCGACCTCATAAGGATGAAAGGCAAAGTTAACCTCGGCGGGATTTGAACTCAGAATGGCAAGGGCCGTAACTCTATGCGTCAAAGCATGGCGTCTGACCCTCTACCGATACTGCCAATCCACCAATACAAATGTTAATACTGTTGTTAATATTGTTATTATCTATGTAGTCAATGGGCGATGGATTGGCAGTATCAGTAGAGGATCGGACGCCATTCTTTGCAGCATAGAGTTACGCCCCTTTACATCCCAGGTTCACTTTGCCTTTCATCCTGACGGGGTCGATAAAATAAAGTACCAGTAATGCACTGAGATAATTGCTGGCCTTGTGCCAAAATAAGAAACAATTATCTATGTAGTTAGTGTTGTTAATTCTATTGTTACTAATGTAGAGTGTTGTTATTTCTGTTACTGTTAATATTGCTATATGTTAATGTTGCTTATATTAAATGTTAACGTTGTTATAGCTGTTACACTTCTGCTTATTATTGTTACTATAACAGTTAACATAGTTAATGTTGCTTATATTCTCCTCCATTGGGTTATAGTTGTTGTCGTCGTCGTCGTAATAGAGGTTGTAGTAATTCTTCAACAGAAGCTTAACAATGATGTTCAACGATATCAGCAGCGAAAAATCATTGATGCGTGTCCCTGACTTTTTCTATTACGTTGTAGTATTTCACAGATCATTAATTTTCCAGCAACATCCATTG
>OZ024741.1:53587865-53602865 GCA_964016885.1 Eledone cirrhosa
ACAATCTGAACCTGTAGGGCTCAAAGTCGGATTTTTACCTCATCAATTTATATATATTTGTTTTGCGAGACTTTTTATATGAAATCGTGTGTCGAAACAAATATTGTTATACTTGGGGAGCGTCATATTGTTGTAATAATATTGCCAGAAATAATAACAGAACACACTCACTGTTTGGTTGGTTTTCGCTTCTGTATCTTTTATATCTCCACAGTTAATTCATTTGGTCAGCAATGCTTATCATTGACTGACCAACGGTCAAACATACAGATATAATATAGATAGTGGTAGAAAAGCCAGGTACTACCATGAAATCCCTGATCAGCAAAACAAACCCTTTTAAGAAAACCCACTGTACTAACAGGAAATGTCTTACATGTAAAGTAATCCCCCAGATAAACTGTAAAACTAGAAACGTAGTCTATAGCATAAGATGTACAGAGGGTACTTGCAGAAACATGACAACAACATACACAGGCGAGACAGCTGGAAGCATAGGAGAAAGGTTAGACCAACACTGGGGGGCATTAAAAGGACGAAAAACGATTCAGTACTATACGAACACGCCAGACGACAACATGGCGGTAACATAGACAACATAGAAATTAAAATAATATCTAAACATAGAAATGACCCAGCAGATAGGCAAATCAGAGAGGAAGCAAAATAGAGGTTAGAAGGCCAAAGCTAAACAGAAAAAATGAATGGAATAACAACACCCAAACAAACAATACTGACTTAAGAGAAATATAAATAAATAAATAAATAAATACACAAGCACAATAACAACAAACACATATAAACACACACAAGTAAACTAAGATAGAATACAATAAACAAAACACAGTCACCCAAACGCGAACACACACCAAACAATATACAAACACGCAAGCGCATGCGCAGAGAAGGAGACAAAAATAAATAAATAAACAGATAAAATAAAAATGGCGTAGACATACAATACAACATGAGGAACATAATAGCACCACTGACGATGTTGCAGATGTGCAACGAAAGATCTTTGATAGACTATATATATGTGTCTATATCTATGTTATATCAGTATTTTTAACCGTTGGTCATTCAATGATAAACATTGAGGACCAAATGAATTAACTGATATAACAGATACAGAAGCGAAAACCAACCAAACAGTGAATGTGTTCTTTTAGTATTTCTGGCAATATTATTATAATATGACCCTCCCCAAGTATAACAACATTTATATATATATATATATATATATATTTAGTATAAGTTGGTTGTTTACCGACACCTCAGTATGCAGATTGGAGCACTCGACGAAGTGCGCAGGTTGGTTTGGTTACTCCGGAGTAATATAAAATAAATTAAAATAAATAAGTCAAATATTCACACAGGTCCTTTTAAAATCAACAGTAGCAGGACTTAAATCTGACCCCAGCACCAACACCACTACCAACATAAGGGTAGAGGCCAGATGTACTTAACAATAACAAAAATAACCACTACAGATTGCCTCGCCTCAGAACGAATTTCTATAGAGTTTTGACTGAGGAATGTTCTCACAACTGACCAATGGGAGGAGAGGGTGTCATTTGACGCTGAAATTCGTTTGTTTAAATTCATTTGATTCCAGTTCCTCATAGAAAAAACAATCCAACCAGGAACTGGGCATATCAGAGTATTGACAAAGTTAAACACCTCAACAACATGTGTATTCGTCTCTACCACACTAATTCGGACTGCCTGAAGAGGTCACAACCAAAGATGGCTGTCACCGAAATATATATAGCAGTAATAAACGAAGCCAAATTTTAAATATTTGACTTATTTATTTTAATTTATTTTTATATATATATATATATATATATATATATATATATATATATATATATATATAAATGTTGTTATACTTGGGGAGGGTCATATTGCTGTAATAATAAAGAATTCTTTATGTGTGTGTATATACAAATATATACACACACAAAGAATTCTTTTCTCTTTTCTTATATTGTTATATATATATATTTATTTGCATGCCAACACAAGAGCGAGAATGAAGGGCTCATCGTACTGACATGACTTATAAAAAAGGCTGTTTGCATAATTGCCAACGAATCGAATATTATTATTAACATTCGAAAAACTCAGATTACTTTTATATATATATAATACTATAAGAATATGGAAAACATTTATTTTTAAATCAATTACTTGTTTTATATGTTTCAATACATTATATTTAATTAATAATCATGTTATGCTCAATTTAATAGACGATATCAGAAGATTATCAACAAATGTGTAACATCACAATCAAAATAAAAGATTACACATTGACCTGGAAAGAAGCAGCTCCTAACAAAACGATGTACAATTTTTAGAGATGCTTGTTTTCAGGTCAACGTGTAATCTTTTGTTTTGCTTCTGGTGATATCCACTAGTTGATAATGATTTCTTATCCTCTACTAAATTGAACATAACATAATTAAATATGATGTATTGAAACATATGTAAGACAAGTAAATGGTTTGAAAGAATTGTTTTCTGTCTGCTAGTATTGTTATATATTCTTTGTGTTGTTATATATCCCTAACTCTTCTATACTTTAAATAATCTAAGCTCTCTCCTGTATTTCTGTGTACATATCTAAAATGACATTAAAACATTGATCTTGAATCTACTATTACTTGCAAGGTATTACCCCTCTTCAGACTAACTCTATATAACTAGCTATATGCATATGCTCCTACACCTTGAATATGATTGTACCGATGATGTGGAGTTCTTTGGTCAGTTTAAACTGGCCAAGTCCATCCCTCTACTGTTCTGAACATAGTCGATTTCTTTCAGAGAAAAATAAATAAAATAGAGTGAATGAGAGAGGGGGGGGGGCAGAAAGAGAGACTGTGAGACAGAAGGAGAGAGAAAGAGTGAGCGAGAAACAGAGATGAAGAATCAATTTCAACTGGTATTTTCTTAAGATTCAAAATGTTCTAAATCAGAAGGTGACCGCGGTGAGATTTAAACTTAGAACGCTGAGATCAAGAACGAATACCGATAAGTGTAAGTATTATATCAGGGCCCTAAATAACCACCAAAGTGTGCATATACATAATGAGGGAATGGGTAACTTCGATCACAGTTGATTATAAATTTACTCAATAAGGACTGACTTGTGGAGTTAGAGCGACACGACTCAAAATACATTAAATTCCATCTTTATATAAGACGCTTCCTATCACAGGCAAAAACACACACAACCACTCGCATTTCAACCCCCTCCTCTCTCACTCTCTCTCTCTCTCATTCGTTACCTCTTCTTTCTTCTCCCCCTCTCTCTCTCTCTCTCTCGCTCTCTCTCTATATATATATATATAAACGGCTTGACCTCTGCCGTCGGCGTCGTATTTTTTCATATTACCCACTCAAATACCCTAAGTATTGAGTACTCTGGTGTGTTATGGTCCATCTGGTTCTTTACCACATGTCCTTCGTTATATACATATATATATATATATGCAAAAGTTCTATTTAAAGTTGTTGGGATTCAACAAGTAAATATTTTTATAACTGATATAAAGCACTCGACAAATTTTTGAAGTAGATATACGATATTAATAAATGGAAACTATATTTATAAAACCATATTTATTTCATTATACATATTTCAGGGATACCACATTAAATTATGGTATGCCTTCATCAGATAAAATACAATATATAACAGTTTTACAAATAGGTTTGACGTACCCTTTAAAATACAACCATTACTTTTGGAGGCTGTCTGGATAGTGATTTGTTTATATAATAAGTCATAGTGTTAAGCACAATTAGAAAAAGACGTATTTTTCTAATTGTGCTTAACACTATGACTTATTATATAAACAAATCACTATCCAGACAGCCTCCAAAAGTAAAGGTTGTATTTTAAAGGGTACGTCAAACCTATTTGTAAAACTGTTATATATGGTATTTTGTCTGATGAAGGCATACCATAATTTAATGTGGTATCCCTGAAATATGTATAATGAAATAAATATGGTTTTATAAATATACTTTCCATTTATTAATATCGTATATATATATATATATATATATATATATATATATATATATATATATATATATATATATATATATATATATATATATATATATATATATATATATATATATATATACATATATATATATATACATATATATATAAATACATATATAGATATATATGTATATATCTATGTCTATCTATCTATATCTATATATCTATATATATATATATATATATATATATATATATATATATATATATATATATATATATATATAAAATGGAATAGAATGAAATGAAATTTCATTTCTCACTCTTAGTACGGCATTTACTCACTAAGAATGAGAAATGAAATTTCATTTCATTCTATTCCATTTTATCGTTTTCGGTGCGCCTGGCCGACTGAACTCACTCGATATGCAAATTAGGCTGCTCAGCCGTTAATTTTCATAAGGAAAGTATATGCTTTCGAACGTTCAACCATCTGGCAGAAGGGTATACGGTGCTGACGATAGCTAACAAGCTTGAAACTAGTACATCGTTCCTGTGTCAGTGTTGAACAAAAAGGTGACGTGGTTGCCTTAACACCGTACGGTATAAATCAGGCTGTCCGTTTGTTTACAAACGGACAAAGCGAGCATTATAATAAATGTTCGTTAAACTGATACGTACATATATATGTGTGTGCCTGTATGTACATATATATATATATATATATATATATATATATATATATATATATATATACATGCTACTGTACGTCTGTATGCATATATGTATGTACGTATACATACATACTTACATTTAAGTAAGTGCCGTACTAAGAGTGAGAAATGAAATTTCATTTCATTCTATTCCATTTTATCGTTTTCGGTGCGCCTGGCCGACTGAACTCACTCGATATGCAAATTAGGCTGCTCAGCCGTTAATTTTCATAAGGAAAGTATATACTTTCGAACGTTCAACGATCTGGCAGAAGGGTATACGGTGCTGACGATAGCTAACAAGCTTGAAACTAGTACATCGTTCCTGTGTCAGAGTTGAACAGAAAGGTGACGTGGTTGCCTTAACACCGTACGGCATAATCAGGCTGTCCGTTTGTTTACAAACGGACAAAGCGAGCATTATAATAAATGTTCGCTAAACTGATACGTACATATATATATGTGAGCCTGTATGTATATATATATATATATATATATATATATATATATATATATATATACATGCTACTGTACGTCTGTATGCATATATGTATGTACGTATACATACATACTTACATATATATATATATATATATATATATATATATATATATATATATATATATATATATATATATATATATATATATACATGCTACTGTACGTCTGTATGCATATATGTATGTACGTATACATACATACTTACATATATATATATATATATATATATATATATATATATATATATATATATATATATATATATATATATATATATATATATATATAACTCCTGTGTTGTTGTTTTCGACTTTTCCATATATATATGGAAATATTTGAAATGGTGGAATCCAAATAGCTATAAATTATAATAGATTTTTCAAAAAGCGCATAAAATACTCTCAAGTCACTATTTTCTGTTTACAAGAGTATTTCACCCGATTTTCTAAAGCTATTTATTATTATTTATAGCAATTTCAGCGTTTTGATTCTGCGAGCATTTAAATTTTCAAATCATCCCTGTGCCTCGATAAATCATATTCCTCTATATTTGCATCATTCTCTCCACCCACTCAATCATTCTCTGTTTCTATAACCGGCGCTACGCATGTCTGTCTACATGTATGTCTGTCACTTTCTCCCAACCCTCTCTCTCGCTCCCTCTCTCTTTCTCTCATTCATGATCTCATATTCTTCATTCGATTTTTCCTCCAGAAATGCGTTAAGCGTATATTTCTAATTACATTTTTGAGGGTGTTTCTATTATATATACATGGATATATATATATATATATATATATATATATATATATATATATATGTATATATATATATATATATATATATATATGTATATATATATATATATATATATATATATATATATATATATATATATATATATATATATATATATACACACGGAGATATATTCATATATCTATATGAAAATACATATACATGTGTGTGTGTGTGTGTGCGTGTGCGCGAGTGTATATATATGGATGTGTACGTCGATACACATATACATCGATGCGTTACTGACACACGTACATTCACTTACATAATCATATCTATTGATGTATGTATATATGTACGCATGTGGGCACAGATATATTAAAAAACAACAGTCTTCAAAATTGATATGCACCAGCTTTCAATTTATTCGACACTAATCAGAAAATAATGTTTTCTTGGACAATATATTGCTTTGTGAAATATATGTATGTATGTATATATGTATGTATGTAGATGTGTCCGCGTATGTCTGTATATATGTATGCATATAACCATGTGTGTGTATGCATCTATTACGCCTGCTGTCATGTAAGCATGTACGCATGCTTCTATACATACATACATACATACACATAGAATACAAATGTACATACATATATATATATATATATATATATATATATATATATATATATATATATATATATATATTTACACATGCATAATTACATACGCATACGTATACATACGTACCTCACACACACACATATACACATATACATATGTATACATACATAAAAATATACATACATACATACGTACATATATACATATGTATATACATAAGCACATAGATACATAGTATTACATACTCCAGAGGAATATTTGACAATTTAATGATATACTATAGCAAGTATGTAGCCAATAATAATCTTACTTATTTAAAACCATATTACAGCCTAGACAATCTACACACCATTAAACCGTGAGGGAGTGAGGCACTCCGTCGGTTACGACGAGTGCTCCAGTTTATCCGATCAGCGTAACAGCCTACTCCTGAAATTAACGTACAAGTGTACCCATAACACAGTTTTCAAGGAGATTCCGCGTGACATAGAATATGGAAAGACTGGTCATCCAAATGACAGATACAACTTATTTTTGCCAGCTGAGTCAACTGAAGCAACGTGAAATAAATGTGTCTTGCTCAAGGACAAAACGCAACAGTTGCTAATTGACTTCGTGTTGAAAGTGTAAGCAAGCAAAGGCACGCTAGGTCAATTGTATCCATTCAGCTTAAAGTTGGCGATCAAACCAAACGGAGTTACCATGTATGAAATCAACGTTTGTGTAACTTTTGTTTTAACGTTTATTTCATATATGTATATATATATATATATATATATATATATATATACGTGTGTGTGTGTGTGTGTGTGTGTGTGTGTGTGTGTGTGTGTGTGTGTCTGTGTGTCTGTCTGTCTGTCTGTGTCTGTTTGTATATATGTACGTATGTATGTTAGACATACGTTGGAGGAAGGCTCACTGAGGCAGAGATGTTCTTATTTAATATTTTTGTTTACTTAACAATGTTCATTGCATGACAAAATGAAAAAGATTTCCTTAGCAAGAAGTAATTAGAGTTTTTGCAGTTAATTTTAGACTTTAGACTTTCTCAATCTGAAGTCTATTTTGCTCCATCACATCTAGATTTTGATCTACAAAATACCTCCTATATACCAAATTTACAGAAAAATAATGTAGATAGATGTTTTGCTTCACATATCTTATGCAAAGGTTGCAGTGATCAGCGTTCCTTGTGATCCATTGGCAATTTAAAGCAAATACTATTTACCACTTCACTGGAATAACAATACTACTGATTGCTTATTTTGAATTACTACTGTTCAGCGGTTCAAAAGGAAACCTCACAAATATATAAGTATATCAAGTATCCAAATTTGTAATTTGCCATACGACCAGAGCCACATGAAGACGAAATTCCTCCTGTGCCAAGCAATCAACCATTGAGTGAATCAGATGATGATTCCAATGACGAAACTGGATGTGAAAACCAAATGGATTTCAAGGATTTTGAAATTCCTCATTCATGCCCTAAAATGAGACAAGAACAACTGGATTATTTTCTCCGAAAGTGGGACATTCTTACCTGGCTGGAACAATGATCAGAAAATTTGGTGTTCTAACCGAAGGACCAAAATAGCAGTGTATAGACACCGAGAGAGGAAATTTGTTGAATGTTTCAACACACAATGAACTGGATTTGGTTTATCGTAAAAACATTACTGATTTGGTGATGGCACTGGAAGTTCCCTCTAGTATCAAGGCAGATTATTGACAAGACACATTTATGGCTGTGTTTTCAGCTTAACGACATTCTCTTTGCACGTTGTAAATGAGTATTCATGGATTCCAGTGGATTATGCGAAGAAGGCACGAGTCATACGACACCATGAAGATGTTACTTTCCTTGAAAATGATTTCAAGTGGAAAGCTGGAATGGCTTTAAGATCATAGGTTTGGGCTACACAAAGTTTTGTGGCTTCTTGTAATTGTGGGACAGCGGGGCTCGAAATAAGCATTACAATCGGCAGAAATGGCCAGTTCGTCATATTTAGACACTAGGGTATAAAAGCGTAGTGTTACCGCCACTACATATTAAACGTAGAATCTTCAAACATTTGCGAAGTCACTGGACGCTGAGGAGCAACCAATTAAGTTGCTGAAAGATATCTTTCATCGATTAAGCAAAGCAAAGATTAAAGACGGCATGTTCGTTGGACCAGACACTCGCAAATTGATGAAGAATCAATTGTTTGGAGATTCATTGAATGAAGTTGAACAATGAGCTTATGATGCTGTGTTAAAGACAGTTCAACATTTTCTAGGAAAGAATTGAAGCCCGAATTACAAGGCTATCATAGCTGATCCTCTGGATTCATTCAATTCACATTGTGTCAAAATGTCTTTGACAATTCACTTTTTATAGAGTCACTTGGATTTCTTCCCTTTAGCCTTGGGCAAGATCAGTGACGAACATAAGGAAAGATTTCATTAAGTAATCACTACTGCTGAAAAAAGGAGCCGATCCCCGCATGACGGCAGACTTTTGCTGGTTTCAATCTACCTGAAATCCATGCTACTGAGCTTAAAAGTGAAATAAATCCTGTAACGTTTTGTGGTAAGTTTCTTCTAAGTTTATATTGTTATTTTAACATTGATAAATTGAAGTTTAATACATTGATAAACTACATACAATGTTCACAAGATTAGACACTTTTTCTGAATGTAGTATATGCCGGACATTTTGTAGATCAAAATGCAAACGGGTTAGAGCAAAATGGATTTAATTTTCATAAAGAGCACCAATGTGCTGCCGTGCAGGGGCTTGGACATCGACATTAGTGGGAAGGCTCCAGTATCACTGTTGTCGAGTTGGAAGGGACCGAAATACCTACAAAGTTGGTTTACCGTCTGGTGAGACATGGACTCCTCCATTCGGGATGGAGTACATCAGCATCTCAGTCACACAAGTGAGTTAACCAAATATTTATTACACCGTCAACCAATCCACATTGACCATATCTGATTGGTCCTTTCAGTTCTAAGTTTGGGTGTGTTTGTGTTTGTACATACTAACACTCATACACATACGCACAAACACACACACATACATATGTATATATATATGTGTGTGTAGTGTGTGTGTGTGTGTGTGTGTGTGTGTGTGTGTGTGTGTGTGTGTGTGTGTGTGTGTGTGTGTGTGTGTAAGTATGACAATAGCTATTAGATTTTGACTATACACCATACCCATTGTGTTATTGTGTTATCACCACATCTTCAGAATATATAACGTTCAACTGAACCAGTATTATCTTATTTAAACAAGTCACAATTATATGTCTATAAAAAATAAAACACGTAATGCTAGTAAAACACAACTGGAAGGAATATTTAAGTAATAAATATTTAATAAAACAATTTAGATAACGTGAACCATATTTTGAATCTAATTAAGCATCCATTTATTAATAGATACTAAATAATATTCTAAATATCTTCTTACTAACGGTTTTGTTATTTCAACTTTTGGTAAATTTTTTGAATTTTAGAAACATTACCTCCGGGGTGATGTTTTGTTTGTACAACAAACGTTTTTGTTATTTTTATGTATGGCATCTAAATGTAAGATGTAGCATATAATTCTTGTAGATTACAATACTTTTCTATGTAAGAATCACAAATAGAGAAAATTATTATAACCTCAGCAGATTGCTTTGAATACAAATTTATTTATGAATAATAACAATAGCTTAGTAATCGAGTAAAATACTTCTGAAGACGAAAGAATGTGGCTGGAAGCTGCTTCGAAGAATCAAACTTCGACACATCAAATTCCAGCTTCGTGTTCTAACTATTGAGCTAAACGACCTGTGATAATAAACTACGTTTGAAATAGAAAGCAATAGGAACAATCTTTGTTGAAAAAAAGTTGTATGTATATATAAATCTATAAACTATAGAAGCATTGAGAATTTATTTTTTATAGAATATATAGGAATCACTAGCGAAGTTGCTTCTGTTTCTAGGGGAATTTTTTCAAGAATTTCGAAGCTATCATTTATAACAATCGACTGTGGTTACAAAAAATTGCTGTCATTTGAATTTCTACATTTTATATGAGTTTCAAATAACTATCCAACACATCGATCCCTTTTACAGATAAATGATTAAACATGTTCGACGTTGTGAACACTCAACATGCTGTAATAAATCATTTTACAACTAACACAAGGGTAGCAAATATAATGAAGGAGGAGTGTGATAATTGAATAGTACTTTTTTTCATCGACCACATACCATTCTATATACCCTAAGGGCATAAAATTCCGAGAGATCCGTTATATAAACACCGTGTTTGTTGACATTTCAAAGCTGTGATTCAGATATCTATCTTGCTTTTATGGGTTAAAGCGTCAAGCCGGTATTTCGCAGATGTTTCATAGCAGCCGATGGCAGCCTCTTTTTCCGTCTTCTTTTAGGGATTTACTCTATTTCATAAGGTATATGAGTAAACTACAACTCTCTCTCTCTCTCTCTCTCTCTCTCTTTCTCTCTCTCTCTCTCTCTATCTATCTATCTCTCTCTTTCTCCCCCCCCTCTCTCTCTCTCTCTCTCTCTCTGTATATATATATATATATATATATATATATATATATATATATATATATATATATATATACGTGGTGTGTCAGAAAAGTTCCAGGACTGATGTCACAAAAGATTTATTTAAAACCCAAACTTCACACTAAGAGTTTTCTCCTTCAAAGTAATCCCCCTGGAGTATGTAACTGTAATCATGGCTCTCTGCAGCGATCAAACTTTTTTCTTCATAATTTTATATACATGTCCTCTGTTTCAGGTCGTCAAGCAATGAGCACAGAGCAACGAACAAACTTGAAGTTTCTGGTACGGTTAGGGAAAACTCTGTCAGAAGCACTGGGATTGCTGCAGCAAGTGTATGGAGATGAGATTTGCACCACTCTTGCACCACTCAAAATCGCTCACGTGATTTTGAGTGGTGCAAGAGGTTTAAAGAAGGACGCGAGGACGTGGAAGATGACCTCAGGAGGTGAAGGCCCTCAACAACCAGGACTGATGTCAACGTTGAGCGCGTCAGGCAGACGGTGCGTAGCTATCGTCGGCTCACTGTTCGACTGATGGCAAATGAGCTGGGCATGAATTGGGACAGCGTCTGGAAGATTTCACTGAAGATTTGGACATGCGGTGCCAAAACTGCTGAACGATGACCAGAAGAGTCGACGCATGCAAGTGTGCCAGAACATCCTCGAGCGTCTTGAAACCGAACCAGACTTGCTAGGGACAGTCATCACCGGTGATGAGACATGGATCTTCGAGTACGACCCGGAGGGGACCCGTTTTGAAGACCTGGACGACATAAAAAAGGCCGTGACGACGGAACTGCGGAAAATCCCGGAAGAATCCTTCCAGGAGTGCATGCAAGCGTGGCAGAAAAGAATGGAAAAGTGCATTAGACTCCAGGGGATTACTTTGAAGGAGAAAATTCTTAATGTGAAGTTTGGGTTTGAAATAAATCTTTTGTGACATCAGTTCTGGAACTTTACTGACACACCTCGTATATATATATATATATATATATATATATATATATATATATATATATATATATATATATATTCAGGGAGTGTAACGCGGAGATACTGTAGGTTCACCCAGGTGAGCACTCTGGCTTAGGTTCAGGTCAGTATCGAGGTGTAGAGCTAGACAGAGTGTAATATAATATTTGTTTCTATTTTGGCACAAGGCCAGCAATTACTCAGTGTATTACTGGTACTTTATTTTATCGACCCTGTAAGGATGAAAGGCGAAGTTAACCTCGGCGGGATTTGAACTCAGATCGTAAAGGGACGTAACTACGCTGGAAAGCATGTCTGACCCTCTACCAATACTGCCAATTCACCGCTAATAATACAAGGACGAATGGTTACTCCTTCCTTACGTGTATTGGTTGGTGACGCGCGTTTAACTACTGATCAGCTTAAGGTTCGAGCTGTATCGATCTAGCTCGACTTTGGAATCAAATTCTCGTCGACCTCTGTGGTAGTAATGACAGAGTCCGGCTAGATCGAAACAGAACGAACCTTGAACTGATCAGTAGCGAAACACGCGTCAACAACCTATAAACGTAATGAAGGATAACCATTCGTGCTTGTATTATTATTACTAGTATTAGGGCGGTAGATTGGCAGTATCGGTAGAGGTTCGGACGCCATATATGGAGTTAAAATGCCACCGAGGTTAACTTTGCCTTTCATCCCTACGGGGTCGATAAAATAAAGTACCAGTAATGTACTGGGTAATTGCTGGCCTTGTGCCATAAGTAGAAACAATTATTATTATTATTACTATTATTATTATTATTATTATAATATATATATATGTGTGTGTGTGTGTGTGTGTGTGTGTGTGTGTGTGTGTGTGTGTGTGTGTGTGTGTGTGTGCGTGTGTGTGTGTGTGTGTGTGTGTGTGTGTGTGTCTGCATGTATGTGTGAGTGTACGCTAGAATACGTATCGACACTGATATATCATTGACATAAAATACTGTGCTTTAAACATTATCGTACATTTCAATATCTGATTTAGAACGTAATCACTTATCACATTATCTTCTCATTGTGAATACAACAATGAAGAAATCTCCCGGGAACCCTTTCACCTGTACATACACAGATATACACAACGTGCATACATGTATATGCATAGATATACACATAATCATCCCCTACACATGCAAATATCTATATTATTACATATATATAATTATATATATATATATATATATACATATATATATATATATATATATATATATATATATATATATATATATATATATATATATATATATATATATATATATATCCATATGTGTGTATGTGTATGCGTGTGTGTGTATGTGTGTATACAGCTACACGTACAAGCGCATAATAGGTATGTTTATGAATAAGTATAAGGATATATATGCATATGTGTACATCACTTTATGTATGTTTGTATCCGAAGCGATTTCCTTTTGCACTAAATAATTTCGTACTTAAATACCTGTTCTTCACCCGCATTTATTCAATATAAAATACTACAATATGGTGTGAAAACCAAATTGCTGATATATATATATATATATATATATATATATATATATATATATATATATATAATAACTAGAAATTGATTATATGTTAATCAATTTCTAGTTATTATAAAATGCTCGGATGCTCGGACCTATTCGTTAGAATCTTAGACCTTATTTTGCGGGTGATATGGCGCTTGTCTTTCTGGCATGACACCCATAATTTTGATTATCTTAATTTTGTATATATATATATATATATATATATATATATGTATATGTGTGTGTGTGTGTGTGTGTGTGTGTGTGTGTGTGTGTGTGCCTCTGTGTGTGAGAGAGGGGAAGAGAGAGAGATTCTGTGTGTGTGCGTGTATGTGTGTGTGCATACGCATGCGTTTTTCTTGTGTGTGGAAGGCAGAACATAAACGGAGATGAGAAATCTTAGCTATAAGATAATATGTTATGATAAATGGTATTCTCTGCACATCAGAAATATCGTTTTCATTATTTGTCGCACATCATGACAGATCAACAGAAACAGTACGAAGAACATTTGGATTTTCCATTATATATGGTAGGACAATCAGTAAATGTAGATATCTCGATTGTGAAGGTGTTGGTTGTGATGGGGCATTGATTATGTAGAAAACAGGCTATTAAATTTATGTGCAAAGATATGTTAGCATGGTATTATTACCACGCTTAAGTGAATATAATTGACATGGAATGTTTTCTGCACAGGCGAAATTGTAAAAGCGGAAGAAATGTCTTTAAAAAAACAATAACGATAATCATTTTAGCCTCACATGTCACAATATGTTTATATGTATACGAAGATGTTGGCATATAGAAAATATGAACAGATTTCTCTACAAACAATTCAACAATTTCAGCAATAACAATAAACATGGGGTTGAGAATGAAACATGATAAAACGACAGGTGTAATCCATGAAACCAGTGGTATGAGAGTTTAATGTAGTTATTATGAATAACAAATATGATAAAAGTAAAATTTTCATTATAACGATTATTATTACATATATATATATAAATATATATATATATATATATATATATATATATATATATATATATATATATATATATATATATATATATAGTAATAATAGTTTCAAAATGAGTTTCAGAAGATCCCGTTAAGGGTGAAAGCAGCGATTCTTTGCTTAAACTTTAATCTGTTATTTTAATAAATAAATAAATATTATATATATATATATATTTATATATATATATATTTATATATATATATGTATATATGTATGCATGTGTATGGGGTGGGGGGGGGGGTATGTAAAAGTTAAACAG
>OZ024741.1:53607865-53620365 GCA_964016885.1 Eledone cirrhosa
CATATTTATATGTATTTCAACTCAAAAAATTCATATATATATATGAAACAACAACAACAGACACGCAGACACAAACAACAATAACAACACACACAACAACAATAACACACACGGAGACAACAACAACACACATCAACAACAGCACACATCAACAACAACAACACACACACATTCAATGCCTCTCATCACCACCACAATCTTAACAAACACACAGACACAGAAAACAAGTAATGACAGTAGCACAGAAATCACAGAAATAAGGGAAAGTAATAGGATTAAAAGGAGAATGGAGACTAAGGACAAAGAAAATAACCAAGACGAACACACAGACACACAAAATAGGGTAGATAACAACACTGAGCCAGTGGAAAGAGACAGGAGTAATTATGAGAGACATAGAAACAACCATGAGTCTGTTGGTGGAAATAGAAATAGAAACAACACAACTAACAATAACAATAGCACTAGTACACATAAAGCAGCAGCCTGGAACTCTACGTTTTATAATCCCTCCGATAAATCGTTCGACCTGCGACGAGTCCACGCCACGACTTTACCATTTAACAAACGCACGCAATTGCCGTCGCAGGTCGATGAACAAACAGAAGCACAATTTAGTATAGCTAGATCCGAACTTAGACATATTATAGAAGAGTATAGCAAGAAGCATAATAGAATGGAGGCCCAGCAACTGGGAGACAAATCTACAAATGGCTTGCGTAAGCTCATGCAGCGCTCACGTAATGGAGAGATAGCATGCTTTCCAACAGACAAGTCTGGCAGAATGTTGGTTGACAGCCTGCCAAACTACATCCAGGCAATGCAACCCCACATCACTAACACAAGAGAGGTAACACCACAGGAGCATGAGGATAGAGAAAAAGCCCTCAATGCCCATATGGTGATGTGGACGAATATAATGCAGCCCAACAAAAGGACTGCCAACAACTTCCAGGCCTGGAACAATGACGTGCCGGCGTTGTATGGGCTTCGAAACTACCATAAAACGGGCAGTGACCCTGTCGCGGGACCACCAACACGGCCAGTCTGGGGAGCTAACATTGCTAGTAACTACAGACTGTCCTACTTCCTCTACCTGATCATACACCCCATCATTGAAATGTCCTCAGATGTATGTGACAGCACGGAGGACCTCCTCAGCAGAATCGGCGTGCGTAACCGATCTAGGGACCTAACAAACTGCATAATAGGCAGTATGGATGTTGTGTCCCTGTATCCATCTATTGACGTGGATTTTGCTGTGGAGAAATGCGTAGAAATGATCAGTGAGAGAAAGGTTGAGTTCCGTGAGATTGATCCCAGTGAGCTGGGACTCCTACTTAAGCTTACCTATAGTAATAATTACCTAGACACATATTACCTTAGCAACCTGTGCCCTACAAGACCAGCAAGAGGCAGACCACCTACCATTACCTCAATGGCCAAGAAAACCCACACAGATAGATGGAACTGGTGGACCAGAGCCATACGGACCCCCGAAAACCACGATGAACTGAAGAAAATGATTGCACATGCGGTAGGGGCCAGCATAAAACTAACCCTTAAGGAACATATGTTCAAATTTAATGGAAAAACATATGCCCAAGAGGAAGGAGCAGCCATTGGTGTTAGCATTGCAGGCGACATAGCTAACTTATTCATGGTATGGTGGGACAGTAGACTTAAACTTAAAGAACAATTAGAAGACCCCTTAACCCTGATAATGTACTCCCGCTACGTTGATGATATAAACATCGTAGTTAAGACACCCCCACTAGAGAACAGTCAGGAACTAGAGAAAAACACAATGGAAAGCATCCAGCAAGTAGCAAACTCCATCCACCAGAGCATTAGAGTTACTATAGACTACCCAAGTAAACACCCCAACCATCGATTACCTGTACTGGACACAGAGCTCTGGTTAGATACCTTTAACAACAAAAAACAAATCCTCCATTCCCATTATGCCAAACCCATGACTTCCAAACATCTGATCCACCGAAACTCGGCCGTTTCGGACCATACCAAAATCAACATACTGATTGCGGATTTGGTACGGGTGATGAGAAATGTGTCCCGCATGTGCAACCCCGAAGAACTAGAGAGACACATACAACACTTCATCCACCGTATGCAGTTCTCTGGCTACAATCAGAGAGATAAAATCAGAGTGTATAGAGGAGCCAGAACCAAATGGAAAAAATGGTAAATAATGACATAAATGGGACCTGCCCCTTGTATAGGAGCAAATTTTGGAATAGAATAGAAAGAACTAGGAACAAGGCTAATAGAATAAACTCATGGTATGATAGCAATAAATAGCAGAGTGTAATGTTCATCGATACAACCCCTAGAGGTGAATTAGCTTACACATTTAGAAGGGCCCTAGATAAACATAAACTCAATATTAAGATAGTAGAAAGACCAGGTACCTCCGTAAAAACACTTATTAACAAGACATACCCTTTTCAAAGACCCTCATGTATAGATAAGAAATGTATAACCTGTAAAATAAGCCCCATATTAACTGTACAACTAGAAATGTAGTGTATAGCATAACATGTACTGTAGGACAATGTAGAGACAAAAATATAGTGTACATAGGTGAGACAGCTCGTAGTGTAGGGGAACGGATGAATGAACACTGGCGAGACCTTCAAGATAGTAAAGAATCATCTGTACTCTACCAACATGCTAAAATAGGACACAAGGGTAAATTAGAGAACAGAAATAAAAATAGAATCTACACACAGAAAAGACGCAATGTTTAGACAAATTACAGAGGCAATAAACATAAAAGAATTACAACCAAAATTAAATAGAAAATATGAGTGGAACAGGAACATCACAACTTACTATTAAGGTCAAAATGAAAACACACACACACATAGAACAAACAACCAACCAGTAACATGTAAATAAACAAATAAATAAATGAACATAAACACACACAGACACCCGGATGTGGCGCATGCGCAGACTGAGCACACAACACACACACAGAAACAAAATGGCGTAGGACAGAACAAAGGAGAGGCACAGAAACAAAGAAAGGAATCCCCAGTCACTGAAGAGGTCACAGAGTGTGTGACGAAAGAACTATGACAATATATAAACAACTATCTGGTTGTGGAACCAACCAACCAACCAGAAATTTATAAATTTATAAATTTATTATAAATTTGTTACAATAAATTGAAGTGAAAGCAACTGGTGCGTGTGTTTCTTATTGGCAACATGACCCTCCCAAAGTATAACAATATCGGTTTCAACACACGATTTCAGATAAAGAATCTTGTTAAACAAATTCAGAAACGAAATATATATATATATATATATATATATATATATATATATATATATAAGGGTTAAAATACTGGAGCGTGTTCGAGTTAAACACCCTCTTCGTATTATAGAAATGACAGTAAAAGGTATAGCTCAATGTAATTAAACAGAGCCGAAGAATTATGAAAGTAAAACAAAGAAGCTTTCAATACATCAAAAGTCTTTATTAGCCAACAATGTTTCGTCCTATTAAGTACTCATCAGGGCAATTAAAACAACAAGAAATATTATCGGCCAATACAAGCCGGAAACTCAGAAGTTTGTATTGGCCGATAATACTTTTTGTTGTTTTAATTGCCCTGATGAGTCCTTAATAGGACGAAACATTGTTGGCTAATAAAGACTTTTGATGTATTGAAGGCTTCTTTGTTTTACTTCCATAATATATATATATATATATATATATATATATATATATATATATATATATATATATATATATATATATATATATATATATGATTCGCAATCGTAAGGTTGTGAGATCGATTCCTGGACCAGGCGATGCGTTATGTCCTTGAGCTAGACACTTTATTTCCCGTTGCTCCTTCTACCTGGAGTTGCGACCGATAGATAGTATTAGCAATTGGAAAGACCAACGGAAACATTGTTATATATACAGTATATAAACAAAGAAAATGTGGTAAGAAACCAGGTAGACCATAACGTACCAGAGTACTCGATACTTAGAGTTTCGACGGCTAGATCCAAACTAAGCCACCAGTATTATGGCAGCGGGGAACTAGCTGAACTTATCAAGGGGTACAGTTCATGGTTGCCGCTGTCCTAATTCTGCTGGCTTAGTTCGAATCTAGCTGTCGAAACGGCCGTAGCTCAGCAATCGTGGTCCTGATTCTTTTCCTATATATATATACTGTATATATATATATATATATATATATATATATATATATATATATATATATGTATGTGTGTGGGTGTGTGTGTGTGTTTATATATATATATAGAGAGAGATAGATACACACACACACATATAGTTATATATACATATCTGTGCGGAATGGATAATAGTTGTATGTTTATGCATGAGCGTATATATCTATGCACCTCTATCTAATATAAGAATATATTGCCTAGCAGTGCTATTTAGTATATTTGTAAGCTTTACTGTATAGCTCCTGTATTTGCTGTCTCCGTCTGCTTTAATCATTCCCGCGGCACCTATTATTATGGGTATTGTTTCTACTTTCAATTACCACATTCTAGTTATCTCTCCATTACCAGATATTTATATTTGGATAGTTTCTCCATTTCTTTGAGAGAAGTAGTGATGTTTGTCTGTGGGAATTCATACATCGATTAAGAAAATTTTCCTTTCCTGATAGTCCGTGACAATACTATCTAAACGACTTTATGTTAATCTTACCGGCTGCGTAAATAAGTTTTTATCTCCGAGAATGTCCTTCGTTGGTCCATAGGAAGATTTTCTATCAATTCTTTAACAATTACCTTTAGTCTTTTTTTACTTTTAGATACTTTTCGTAGATTCCCCTGTCTTCATAATAATTTGTTTCTTTTTTTTTTTCTTTTGTAGTTCGGCTTTTGTTGGATAGTATTCTCTAGGTTCTGTTCGGTATTTGGCTTTTTCCAGTATAGTGTTAATGCTGTCATTAACCTTATATGCTCTTGGTCTATTTTCCTGATTTACAATCTCAAAGTTTATTTATATAATTTGGTCGTCAAGCCTTCTAGATAGGTAAACAATAATACGTCTTAAAATTTTCCGTAGTAAAACAAAGAGGGAATTATATGACAGCGGCATTTTAGCATAGTGCTTAATGCAGTTGCACAGCATCCGAAAGTTGTCGGGTTCGATTGCTCACTGATGCCTCAGTGCACATTTTCCTGTCTCCAGGTGTACTAGGCACTTATTTATAACAAACACATTTTATAATGAGCATTTGCTTCGGGGCTCACATTTGACAGTTCAAATTCCCCAATGTTTCTTAAGTCAACTGCTTTGTTTACACTTATGACTACAGGTTTAAATATTCTTTTTATAAAATGACAGAATCGGTGACTAATGTCTTTTTAGAGTAGTTGTTAAGGCACTCTTATTGCATCATAGAGATGTGTTGTTCGATTGTTCCGAGGCACCTTTGTCCACTTTTGTGTCTTTCTATGGGTACTACTAACTATACCCGATTTTCTACAGTACGAGAGCAGAATCTTTTGAATCATAGATAAAAGTAATAGAATCCTACTTTATGTTCTGTGACATATATATTATATACTGTATTCTGTACATATATTATATACTGTTCTACACACACACACACACACACACACACACACACACACATATATATATATATATATATATATATATGTAGTAATAAACACAGCAATTTGTGTGTCGAAAATTACGAGGGTTGAGACACCATATTTCAACCCTCGTAATTTTAGACACACATATTGCTGTGTTTATTACTACATATATTATTATATAAAGCTCAGTATTTATACTGTGAGCTTGTTAATTACAGGGTATCAATATGAGTTATTAACCCTGCATTTTATTTGTATTACGGCTCCCTAACTAGGTGAGCTTATAAGTTGGGTGTAATAAGGCTATTGTTTCTAGCCTATCCACTCACACCACTTTTGACTTCTCGCACGCGAGGTGAAATGATCATTCGTGTGGCAATTAATTTTAGGTGTTTGTCACATTTGTTCTAATCTCCTGCTGATGATGCCTACGGATTATCTGTTACAACTACAATTCTCAGGGCGAAACAGATTAAATCTCTAATCGGTCCGGGAGATGAAATAGTTATTGAGACAGTCAATATATTTTATTCTGTATTTTCCGTTTGCTTCAGGCTAAATTTGTCAAACCAACGTAATATTTCAACCCTAGTAATTTTAGACACACAAATTTCTGTGTTTATTACTACATATATTATTATATAATGCTCAGTATTTATACTTTGAGCCTGTTAATTATCAATATGAGTTATTAACTCTGCCTTTTATTTGTATATATATATATATATATATATATAAATGTGAAAAAAACCACAGACCCTCCATCTCAACACTACTTTTGAAAAGCAGAAGAACTGCGAAACCGGTAAAGGAACCAAATAAATATATATATATTTTTTTAAATAAGACTCCAGTTGCATTTTCGATTTCATCTTTTTTCTTTATACTTTCACTCGTGTAGGACACCTCGGTTATTTTTCATTTTGTAAAAAAACCTCACTTTCTAATAATATATATATATATATAAAATATTAAAAAAATAATGAATAAAACAATGAAACAGTTCCTTATATTAAACAAAAAAAGTTCATTATTTTGCTACATATATATATATATATATATATATATATATATATATATATATATATATATATATATATATATATTAAAATAACAGATTAAAGTTTAAGCAAAGAATCGCTGCTTTCACCCTTAACGGGATCTTATCGAGTCCTCTTTGGATTTTAGTCTTCAAATTTATTATTATTACTATATATATATATATATATATTAACTCTTATTTGGGTGTATAAGTGAGGAAAAGAGTTTCTAGTTATGATTAAAGAACACAACCACAAGGATATGGTCCGAACGTGGAAGAGCCTAACTTCCATTGTCATCGCCTCCATCTCTCTCGCCCTCCTCATCTCTCTGTATGGTGAGCAAATGGGGTCCCACGTCCTGTCCTACACTATTATCTGTCGTGAGCGACCAGAGTTATAGTCATTTGCCTTGAGACGCATGCATTTCAAATTTCATTTATTATGAGAATTGTGGCCTTGTGACAAATATAGAAATAATTATAATTGTCATATTTATTCTGTGTATCGCATCCTCCTCAAACTCAAATCACTGACCTCGTCTTCAGATATTCAGCACATATCTTGTGCTTCTAACGACATAAACGACTTGTCCATATTTTAGTGTTGGAAGGTTTACAGTTCAGCGGAGTATAGAAATCATATATATATATATATATATATACATGTGTGTGTGTGTGTGTGTGCGAACACATCATCACCACAAACAACACCGCTACCACAATTACCAGTACTACAGCCACAATCATCTCAAGTAACACCGCAATTAGGGCTTGATATCAGCTATTCCTCCTCACTGCCCCCCTCTCTCTCTCTCGCTCCCCTCCTCTCTCTCACGCCCCCCCCTATCTCTCTCTCTCTCTTATATTTATATTAACTTCATCACTCCCAATATCAGTCTGATATAACACATTCCCATGCTTCAACAATGTATATAGAAAATGGCCAGCCCACAAAACACTGCTTTTAGAAGCTACTATCGGCGAAATGTCTGCGAAAAATCACATACACACACACATATATATATATATATATATATATATATATATATATATATATATATATATATATACATATATATATATATATATATATATATATATATATATATATGTAAGTATGTATGTATACGTACATACATATATGTATACAGACGTAAAATAACATGCATATATATATATATACATATATACATACAGGTACACAGACATATATGTACGCATAAGTTTAGCGGACGCTTATTATAGCGCCCGCTTTGTTCATTTGTAAACAAACTGAACAGCCTGAATTTATGCCGCACGGTGTTAAGGCAACCACGTCACCTTTTTGTTCAACACTGACACAGGAACGATGTACTAGTTTCAAGCTTGTTAGCTATCATCAGCACCGTTTACCCATCTGCCAGATAGTTGAACGTTCGAAAGTATATACTTTCCTTATGAAAATTAACGGCTGAGCAGCCTAATTTGCATATCGAGTGAGTTAAATCGGTCAGGCGCACCGAAAACGATGAGTTGTAATAAAATGAAAACGAAATTTCATTTCTCACTCTTAGTACGGCACTTACATAAATGTAAGTATGTATGTATACGTACATACATATATGTATACAGACGTAAAATAACATGCATATATATATATATACATACAGGTACACAGACATATATGTACGCATAAGTTTAGCGGACGCTTATTATAGCGCCCGCTTTGTTCATTTGTAAACAAACTGAACAGCCTGAATTTATGCCGCACGGTGTTAAGGCAACCACGTCACCTTTTTGTTCAACACTGACACAGGAACGATGTACTAGTTTCAAGCTTGTTAGCTATCATCAGCACCGTTTACCCATCTGCCAGATAGTTGAACGTTCGAAAGTATATACTTTCCTTATGAAAATTAACGGCTGAGCAGCCTAATTTGCATATCGAGTGAGTTAAATCGGTCAGGCGCACCGAAAACGATGAGTTGTAATAAAATGAAAACGAAATTTCATTTCTCACTCTTAGTACGGCACTTACATAAATGTAAGTATGTATGTATACGTACATACATATATGTATACAGACGTAAAATAACATGCATATATATATATATACATATATACATACAGGTACACAGACATATATGTACGCATAAGTTTATGCGGTGGAGTTGACGGCGGTGGTGTTGATGGTGATGGTGTGGATGGCGGTGGTGTTGATGGCGGTGGTGTTGATGGTTTTAATGGCGGTGGTGTTGATTGCGGTGGTGTTGACGGCGGTGGTGTTGATGGTGATGGTGTGGATGGCGGTGGTGTTGATGGTGATGGTGTTGATGGCGGTGGTTTTGATGTTGGTGGTGTTGATGGTGATGGTGTGGATGGCGGTGGTGTTGACGGCGGTGGTGTTGACGGCGGTGGTGTTGATGGTGATGGCGTGGATGGCGGTGGTGTTGATGGTGATGGTGTTGATGGCAGTGGTGTTGATGGTGATGGTGTTGATGGCGGTTGTGTTGATGATAATGTTGTTGATGGTGATGGTATTGAAGGTGATGGTGTTGATGGCGGTGGTGTTTGGTATATTGAAGTGACGTGGGTGACGGTGGTGGTGCGGATGAACCTGGTTGTGATGATGGCGGCGGTGATGGTGCTAGTGGCCGTGGCTGGGATGGTGGCGGCGGTGATGGTACTGATAGCTGTACTTGTGATGATGGCGGCGGTGATGGTACTTGTAGCTGTAGTTGTGATGATGGCGGCGGTGATGGTACTGATAGCTGTAGTTGTGATGATGGTGGCGGTGATGGTACTGATAGCTGTAGTTGTGATGATGGCGGCGGTGATGGTACTGATAGCTGTGGTTGTGATGATGGCGGCGGTGATGGTACTTGTAGCTGTAGTTGTGATGATGGCGGCGGTGATGGTACTTGTAGCTGTGGTTGTGATGATGGCGGCGGTGATGGTACTGATAGCTGTGGTTGTGATGATGGCGGCGGTGATGGTACTGATAGCTGTAGTTGTGATGATGGTGGCGGTGATGGTACTTGTAGCTGTAGTTGTGATGATGGCGGCGGTGATGGTACTGATAGCTGTAGTTGTGATGATGGCGGCGGTGATGGTACTGATAGCTGTAGTTGTGATGATGGCGGCGGTGATGGTACTGATAGCTGTAGTTGTGATGATGGCGGCGGTGATGGTACTGATAGCTGTAGTTGTGATGATGGCGGCGGTGATGGTACTGATAGCTGTAGTTGTGATGATGGCGGCGGTGATGGTACTGATAGCTGTAGTTGTGATGATGGCGGCGGTGATGGTACTTGTAACTGTGGTTGTGATGATGGTGGCGGTGTTGGTACTGATAGCTGTGGTTGTGATGATGGTGGCGGTGATGGTACTGATAGCTGTAGTTGTGATGATGGTGGCGGTGTTGGTACTGATAGCTGTGGTTGTGATGATGGCGGCGGTGATGGTACTGATAGCTGTAGTTGTGATGATGGCGGCGGTGATGGTGCTTGTAGCTGTAGTTGTGATGATGGCGGCGGTGATGGTACTTGTAGCTGTGGTTGTGATGATGGCGGCGGTGATGGTGCTTGTAGCTGTGGTTGTGATGATGGCGGCGGTGATGGTACTGATAGCTGTAGTTGTGATGATGGCGGCGGTGATGGTACTGATAGCTGTAGTTGTGCTGATGGCGGCGGTGATGGTACTGATAGCTGTAGTTGTGATGATGGCGGCGGTGATGGTACTGATAGCTGTAGTTGTGATGATGGCGGCGGTGTTGGTACTGATAGCTGTAGTTGTGATGATGGTGGCGGTGATGGTACTTGTAGCTGTAGTTGTGATGATGGTGGCGGTGTTGGTACTGATAGCTGTAGTTGTGATGATGGCGGCGGTGATGGTACTTGTAGCTGTAGTTGTGATGATGGTGGCGGTGTTGGTACTGATAGCTGTAGTTGTGATGATGGCGGCGGTGATGGTACTGATAGCTGTAGTTGTGATGATGGCGGCGGTGATGGTACTTGTAGCTGTGGTTGTGATGATGGTGGCGGTGATGGTACTTGTAGCTGTAGTTGTGATGATGGCGGCGGTGATGGTGCTTGTAGCTGTAGTTGTGATGATGGCGGCGGTGATGGTACTGATAGCTGTAGTTGTGATGATGGCGGCGGTGATGGTACTTGTAGCTGTAGTTGTGATGATGGCGGCGGTGATGGTACTTGTAGCTGTAGTTGTGATGATGGCGGCGGTGATGGTGCTTGTAGCTGTAGTTGTGATGATGGCGGCGGTGATGGTACTGATAGCTGTAGTTGTGATGATGGCGGCGGTGATGGTACTTGTAGCTGTGGTTGTGATGATGGCGGCGGTGATGGTACTGATAGCTGTAGTTGTGATGATGGCGGCGGTGATGGTACTGATAGCTGTAGTTGTGATGATGGCGGCGGTGATGGTACTGATAGCTGTAGTTGTGATGATGGCGGCGGTGATGGTACTGATAGCTGTAGTTGTGATGATGGCGGCGGTGATGGTACTTGTAGCTGTGGTTGTGATGATGGCGGCGGTGATGGTGCTTGTAGCTGTGGTTGTGATGATGGCGGCGGTGATGGTACTGATAGCTGTAGTTGTGATGATGGCGGCGGTGATGGTGCTTGTAGCTGTGGTTGTGATGATGGCGGCGGTGATGGTACTGATAGCTGTAGTTGTGATGATGGCGGCGGTGATGGTACTTGTAGCTGTGGTTGTGATGATGGCGGCGGTGATTGTGCTGATAGCTGTGGTTGTGATGATGGCGGCGGTGATGGTACTTGTAGCTGTGGTTGTGATGATGGCGGCGGTGATGGTACTTGTAGCTGTAGTTGTGATGATGGCGGCGGTGATGGTACTGATAGCTGTAGTTGTGATGATGGCGGCGGTGTTGGTACTGATAGCTGTGGTTGTGATGATGGCGGCGGTGATGGTACTGATAGCTGTGGTTGTGATGATGGCGGCGGTGATGGTACTGATAGCTGTGGTTGTGATGATGGCGGCGGTGATGGTACTGATAGCTGTAGTTGTGATGATGGCGGCGGTGATGGTACTGATAGCTGTAGTTGTGATGATGGCGGCGGTGATGGTACTGATAGCTGTGGTTGTGATGATGGCGGCGGTGATGGTACTGATAGCTGTGGTTGTGATGATGGCGGCGGTGATGGTACTGATAGCTGTGGTTGTGATGATGGCGGCGGTGATGGTACTGATAGCTGTGGTTGTGATGATGGCGGCGGTGATGGTACTTGTAGCTGTAGTTGTGATGATGGCGGCGGTGATGGTACTGATAGCTGTGGTTGTGCTGATGGCGGCGGTGATGGTGCTTGTAGCTGTAGTTGTGATGATGGCGGCGGTGATGGTACTGATAGCTGTGGTTGTGCTGATGGCGGCGGTGATGGTACTTGTAGCTGTGGTTGTGATGATGGCGGCGGTGATGGTACTTGTAGCTGTGGTTGTGATGATGGCGGCGGTGATGGTACTGCTAGCTGTAGTTGTGATGATGGTGGCGGTGATGGTACTGATAGCTGTGGTTGTGATGATGGCGGCGGTGATGGTACTTGTAGCTGTAGTTGTGATGATGGCGGCGGTGATGGTACTGATAGCTGTGGTTGTGATGATGGCGGCGGTGATGGTACTTGTAGCTGTAGTTGTGATGATGGTGGCGGTGATGGTACTTGTAGCTGTAGTTGTGATGATGGCGGCGGTGATGGTACTTGTAGCTGTGGTTGTGATGATGGCGGCGGTGATGGTACTGATAGCTGTGGTTGTGATGATGGTGGCGGTGATGGTACTGATAGCTGTGGTTGTGATGATGGTGGCGGTGATGGTA
>OZ024741.1:53632865-53640365 GCA_964016885.1 Eledone cirrhosa
ATGCAAATCGGTAAATCTCCGGGTAACAAGATCCGGTGGTGGAGAGAGAGATGTAAGTGGGTGTACGTTGAGATGCGTGACGTGTATACGACGTGTAGAGGAATGAAGGAAAGAGCATAAAGGATAAAATAAAATAACAACACGAGAGAGAGTTACATTGGGAGAGATTTAATTGTCCCTATATATTTCGGATTCACATCCATCAACTGGGGTGGGGGAAAGGTTGTCTGCCGGAAAGGTGCGAAACGCGTCCTCCGCTGTTCGTTGTTCTCACCTTTCCGACAGACAACCTTTCCCCCACCCCGGAAAACATTTACCATATATATATATATATATATATATATATATATATATATATATATATATATAGTGAAAAGGGTGAAGAATAGCATGGTCGTCTGTACAAGAGGGTTTATTTACAGTATTGACAATTATTTCATTGATCGAGTGAGACTAAAGGCCGCTAATCTCTCGAAGTTGCGTCACACGATCTTAAATACAATGAGTGTCTCTGATCAAATCATTGGAATCATCCGTAATGCGGATATATATGCCGTATTATTTAAACTATTTCTTCCAGAAGAAATAGAAGAAATAGTTTAAATAATAAGGCATATCCGCATTAAGGAAAACAGTGGACATTAGACCAGCAAGTGTCAATATCCATTTTGTTTTCTATTAGGGGGGCATATACGTATGACCTATGGCTGAGGATATTTTTCTATAGTAAAAACCTTCGATGAAGCTTCGAAACTTCTTATGAATTTCAGATTCTGTTCAATGTTTCTAAACACACTCTCGTGTATAATATATATATATATATATATATATATATATATATATATATATATATATATATATGTGTGTGTATATATATATATATACGAAGTTATGTCTGTTCTATTTGACTTGCTTCGTCTCCTAAGTATATATATGTATGTATACGTTGGTAGAAACCCGTAGATCAAGGAAAACAGTCTTCGATATTTCGGAAGAAAACTTTTAAACAAAGTTGCATACACTTAACATGTATGTGCTATGTATACATATATATATGCCTGTGTATAGAAATATATCGTAAAATTCTATATATTTGATTGATATTCCATTGCTTGAATACTTATTAACAAGGTCTACCAATCCGATGATTTGATCAGAGACACACACTTTATTTAAGGTCGAGTGACGCAACTTCGAGTGATTAGCGAACGGCCTTTAGACTCACCTGATCAATGAAACAATTGTTAATACTGTAAATAAAACTCTTTTTGTACAGCCGACCATGTTATTCTTCCACTACTATTACTCCAAGAATAACCAGCATGAGAATTCTCGCATCTCGCCACCTAACTACAGAAACCTCTTGTTGTGTCAAACAACGCCATACGTTAAAACTAACCATAGTTCAGACTACTCACAACCTCTAACTAGATTACCTAAAACGATAACTTGTTATGCCATATATATATACATTAAAAAATCTTCCCACCGAAGTCAACAAAGAACTTACTAGATCTACCAACTCATAATATTATATTATAAAATTAAATCAAATTGTTTAGAACTACAAATGAAGCCATTATTTTCCTTTTTTTCGGACGAAATTTGCCTAAATTGCTACTATGGTTCATAGTAACATTTTGGCTACTGTCTTTTTAACACCCCACTCTTCACTGATTAACCTCGATGTCACTTGATTCTTTTGAATTTGCCACTGACAGGGAAGGCAGTGAAATTTTCAGTGTCTTGAAATTTATCCGCGCTTGCTTTTTTTTCATTCACTGAATTATTTTTGTTTGAGCTCCCTGTTTCCGCCTATCGCCAGGGATCTTAGGCGAGAATTGACTCCCTGATGAAGAAAGGATTCTCCATAGTTTTGAACACTATGTATATCCCCTTTCAGAAACTAGTTAGTTGGACTTAAGTAAGTAAGTTAATTATTATAATTTCCTTAGTTTACGTCTTTCATATATATATATATATATATATATATATATATATATACTTGGGGAGGGTCATATTTGTGTAATAATATTGCCAGAATTAATAACAGAATACACTCACTGTTTGGTTGGTTTTCGCTTCTGTGTCTTTTATATCGGGTAATTTAATTTATTCGGTCCTCAATGTTACCATTGACTGACCAACGGTCATATCAAAAACCTCGCAAAACTAATTCATCGCCGTTATATATATATATATATATATATATATACTGTACATACATAAATACATACATGCATACACCCACACATTTATATTTGTATATATATCTTTACACAAGATATTATTGACGGAGATATGCGTGTATTTTCAACTTGGTGCCGTTCTAACACTTCTCTTTCATGCATGTTGCTTGTCTTTTTATACTCTACTTTGATAAAGAGTTTAAGCCGAAGTATCAGTTGTTTATTTTACTTTTCATTTGGTGTAAATATTTTCATTCAACTTTTTTGTCTCATATATAAACAATACAAATTAATTGTTTCTACATTTGGCTCAAGGCCAGCAATTACCCAGTACATTACTAGTACTTTATTTTATCGACCCCGTAAGGATGAAAGGCAAAGGTAACCACGGCGGGATTTGAACTCAGTCCGTAAAGGGACATAACTGTGCAAATCATGGCGTCCGACCCTCTACCGATACTGCCAATTCACCACCCTTACAATAGAAATTATTACACAGCAATAATCACAGCAGCGACACACTGTTGCTTCCTAAGAATGCTTTCTGTTAATCCCGACAAGCGAGTAAAGTACGTCTTTATAGCCATCCATTTCAAATTTGGGGCCGAGCTACTTTACTGGTACATCCCTGTTGGTCCAGTGTCGGTGTCATCATCACCGTCTTCAACATCATCATATAATCCTTCTCCTCCACCTCCTATTCTGCGGTCTCATTTACCTACTACTCCCCATCATCATCAGCTTTGTCATCATTATAATCACCATTATCACCGTCATTGTCGTTATAACAGCCACTGTCCTCATCGTCACCAACATCATGTGCAAGAGCAGCAGAATAATAGTTGTAGTATTAGTAGAAATATGACTTCCTGGTGTGACATTTCAAATGTCAAGTGTGTCTCATTGAATCATTTCGGTCGCATATATATATATATATATATATATATATATATACACACACATATGTATATATATATACATACATACATACATACAGGCATACACACACAGATATATATATACATATATACACCCACACATATGTATATATATATATATATGTGTGTGTGTGTGTGTGTGTGTGTCTGTATGCCTGTATGTATGCATGTGTCTGTAAGTATTCACAATCACACACGCACATATATATATATATATATATTGACATTTTCACTTCACTCTACACTGCCAGCGGTTTCCAGACGAAAGAACGACGGAATTTTCAATTGATTTTCTCAAATGCACTTGATGATTTATGTGCTAACGTCTTGAAACCTTCGGTAGTACGGAGGTAAATCTAAGGCTCTCGAGGACGAGTGCTTACCTCGATGCTTTTCTTGCACCCTGGCTACAATCTTAAACTGTGTTTAGCAGAGTTATGATTCTGAAGTTATCTAAAACATCCATCTTGTTCTTGCTTTCGTAATCAGCATTACTACATCTCGACTTTCAGAACCAGAACTTGGAATTCTCACGTTCTGCTGTCAGTTGCAGTAGAAGGCTTCAAGGAAATCGGAGAACAAGTCTGGCATATCTACGTAAAATCTATAGTGTACACCAACGAAATCGGGTAATTTTCGCCTCGTGTGATCGGCCACTGCTTCCCGAATATCAGCTGCTCGTTTCGGCTTTTCGTAGCACTCTGCATCAGTCACCGAGATTCGTGTGGGGCCGTCGAGGTTTGCAGTGAAGTCCGCCACCATATCTGACTCCCCGAACAGTCATGGAAAGTGCTGGCGAAAAGCCGCACAGATCTGCTTGTAATCGATCATAACGGTCCATTCAAAGATCAAATTGTGGCTTTGTTCAACGTTGCGCATCATCCACCCGAGCCGGTTGAAATGCTTTCGTTCCCTCTTTTCTTAGATCATGCGCATTAGCTCTGAAAATGCAACCGCCGTATTTCACATTCAAGAAATGGTCTAGTGTCATTTGCGCAGCTAGCATATCGGTTGCAGTGCGACTCCTAACAATTTCATCAATTTATCTAATGGATCCCCCTCATTTCTATTTGTTCCTATTGCCACTGCTTCACGAAATTCTATTGATTCTACTCTAAACGCTCTCTTTAGAGAACACTACCACCTGTTGTTGACAAATGCCCCTGTCAGATTTCGCTTAATTAAAGTGCCAATCCGATCACCCTAGGCTTTACGAGTTGACAACGAAGCGTTAAATTTCTAGTAACTGGGTCCCTATCCAAACGTTTTATGAAAGTCGACCATGCAAATCCTGAATTTGTAGAGTTCGAATATGCAAACATTTGAAATTGTGGCCCCTATGTTATCCTTATCTGTTGACCTACTGAAAACCCTATTAAAACACGGTCTCGGTGAATCTAGGTGTTTCGGCTAGGTCAACACTGGCGCATTGAGGAGATATAGTCGTTACATGTCAGACTCCGGAATTACCTGAACGGGTTCTTGAAGCTTTCGCATCTCCCGCATATATTGGCTACTCTCACAATCCCAGCATGCATCAAAGATACCGTTCCAGTCTGTGGCTAACAGTAAATGGTGATACATTCCTAGAAAGTCCTTCAAACTCCTGAAGTAACCCGGCCGTCGAGCCCTAGTCGGGGCGTAGACGTTCATCTGTCTAACCTTCGCTATTGGTTACGTCCAGGACCACTAATTTACAGTCCTGGTACAGGAACATCATTCGTACATCAAAATGCTGATCTTTTCTAAGCATCACTGTGATCAAGCCTCACGTTCCAGGCCGACTAAGAGATGCGTAGATCTCAGAGTCATAAAAATTAGGTATATTGTGCGAGTGTTGGAAATCCTGGTCTCACTGACGCCAGCCACATCCATAGCAAGTGACATGAGGTCGTTGAGCAAGTAACCTGGCTTCTAGGTTTAACCCAGGCTACTAAGAATCCTACCCATTAAAGCATTCTACTCTCATACTACTGAATGGCTAGTTAAAAGAGAAAAACAGTGGTGGCTACGTACCCTCCAGGTGCTGTTAGAGATCGGGCTGTTCGACCTTCATATTCGATGGGCTTTCCTATAGGAACCCCTTAAACAGCCCACTAGTCGCTGTTAGATTGTGGGTTCCCACATCATGCTGACAGCTTTCCCTAATGCCTTTGTAGGCACATAGTGACTTTCGTACTATAATTAGTGTTTCAGGCACTTTAAAAATGCTTGTCTTCCAAATTTTCCCTTCTTTCTCACTCTCTTTATTTCCTGTTATCAGCGCTATCAGTTCTTGTTTGGTTCTTTGTCCTTGTTGGTGGTGTATTTGCTACTGGTTTTGTTGCTGTTAAAGGTCTAGTTGGTGTTGTTGGTGCAACATTTGCTGGTGTTGTCGTCGTTGTGGATTTTGAGGTCTTGTTTGGCAGCTAGCTCTTGAGTGACCCATTCTCCCCAATGATGACCTTTCGCTCCTCGCCACCCAAAACGGCGAATTAGGTCAAGAATCATGTCAATCTTCTATGGTTTAATCTGTAGAAATATCTCTAGAGTGTTCCCAGTCCAGTTCTCATCCCGGATCCTATCTACTTCTGGCAGCTTTCAATTCCTGCTAGGATCATACTTGGTCCCACCAGATATCTGCTTCTGGCTGGATCCCAGCAATGCAGATCTAGAGTTCCCGTCTTCCTATGTGAGAGTGAAACTAATTAAATTGTTCCTTTTTGCGGGAGACCACAAAATACTTCTTCGCAAGGACCTCACTTTTGGACTTGATGTCAATAGATGTATAGGTGAGAGTTTTTCTCTCTATCACTGCCAAAGCATAAGGCGGAACACTTATGTTGGCCCAGGTTTTGTCAACTTTTACGAGTCTGGCCGTCTGAAACAAACATTCCTCCCTCCTTGTGGTGTCATGTGAAACAATTCCACAGTTTTTGCAGCTGTTGCTGCGAATGTTCATTTATTGATGATAATATTGCTGTTGTCGATGTTGTTGTTGATGATGTTGCTGCTGCTGTTGCCGCTGTTGTGACTGCTGCTTCTGTTGATGTTTTCATTGTTGTAATCGATATAGTTTTTGCTGTTGTCGTTACTGTTGTTGGTAGTTCTGTTGTGTTCGTTGGCTTTGCCGATGTTGCTGCTGCTGTTGGTGATGTTGTTGTTGTTAGCGACGGTGATCTTGTTGACTGTAATGGTGATGGTAGCAGTGGTGACGTTGGAGAAAATGAGTATGTTTTCAAACTTTAGACTCGAAATCGAGTCGCTGACACGTAACAGATGGCTGGAAGTGAAGGGGCGTATCCTCTCCATTTTTCTCAAGCTTGTTCATGTGAATTTCAATAAAATGAAGTTGAAATATTTCAGCCAAAGGCTCAATTATTATGGCGTCGTCTATTCTGTGGACAGTGTATGGCATTCTATTAATAGCTTGTAAGAAAGATTTTGACAATGAATGTTATGCAAACGCGTGAAAATCAACAAAACTCACGGAACAATGTGTATACACGTCTCGCGAGACTCAACAACAAAGATAATAATGATTTCTACTATAGATACAAGGCCAGCAATTTTGGGGGAGGAGAAGTCGATTAAATAGACCTCAGTGCATTACTGGTACTTTATTTTATCGACCTCGTAAGAATGAAAGGCAAAGCTAACTTAGACGGGATTTGAACTGAGAATGTAAAGGGCCATAACTCTATGCCACGAAGCATAGTGTCCGACGCTCTACCGATACTGCCAATCCACTCCATGCAATGTAATGGTTTCTTATTTAGGCACAAGGCCAACAATTTTGGGGGAGGGGAAAGTCAATTAAATCGACCCCAGAGCGTGACTGGTGCTTTATTTTACTGACCCAGTAAGGATGAAAGGCAAAGTTAACCTCAGCGGGATCTGAACTCTGATCGTAAAGGGCCGTAACGCTATGCTGCAAAGTAAGGTGTCCGACTCTCTACTGATACTGCCAATCTACCTCCCATTCAATATAATAATAATAAAATAGGATAATAGTGAGGGTAGAAATGAAAATCAAGTGCCTACCAGATGGTCATATATTCCTTTGTGGTAAGCCAAATAAGTAATGTTTCAGGAAACGGTGTTCGAAATTTCCTCATACATCCTGCAATGACAAAAAAAAAAAAAAAATTCAATATTTGAACAAGGCAAACTTCGTTAGTAAAACGGAAGTATATTTCCTTCCTTTCTGAGCATGCCGCATGGTGAGTGAAATGGTCTACAATTATTTAAGATACCCAGGTAATTTCAGGACACAATCTTGCTAAAATAATATCTAAGATTTCGCAATCTATAAAATATCAAATTATCGTTTGCTGTTTATTGACGGTGGATGTAATATATATATATATATATATACACACACACACACACAT
>OZ024741.1:53645365-53651164 GCA_964016885.1 Eledone cirrhosa
TTATATTATTTAGTCAATGTTACAGCAAAGGTTATATTTCCACATCAATTCTTTCTTACTCTCTGTCTCTCTCTACATATATGTATATATTATATATACTAGCTAACATACCCAGCTTCGCCCGGGAAAACAGAGGAATTGCTTTCATTATCAGTATTCATTTCGAGCAATTATCAAAAAATGACACAATAATAAAAGATGTCTGTCAATGTAAAAAAAGGTCCCTATTTACTCCCTTCACAACTCTGTGTATGTTAGATTGACAGACAAGCACACAGACAGATAAACTGCGTGGCGATTGTGGAACGCCGCACGTACACACACACGGATGGAAACGCACACACGCACGCAAACTTACACATGCACCCGTGCACTTACACACACGCACACACTCACACATGTTGATAGTTTTTACACACTGTGGAACGCTGCACGCACACACACACACATAAAGATACGCGCACGTATATACACACGCACACATGTTAATAGATATTGCTTTCCTTTCCCTCTTATTTCCACACACATCACACACACACATGTCTCTACACTAACACATATACATAGTGCATCCAACACACCGTTCACTTCGCTTCTCTGTTTCTTATCCCCCCCCCCACATTGGCATTATGCATATTAATTTAAGTTTGGCGTCGATGAGGTGGGCGGAGTTGTTTGAAACCTATGAACCAATGATAATCGAGAATTATGACACACGGAATACTGACATTGTGGAAATTAATATATAGATACATTATATATATATATATATATATATATATATATATATATATATATATATATATATATATATATATATATATATATATATATATGTATATATATATAATATATATATATATATATATATATACATATATAAAAGAAAATTTCGCTCTACATGGCTGAATACAATAAATGTAATCTGAGTTTTTCGTTCGAATATTAATAATAACATGTTCGCATGCCAACACAACAGCAAGAATGAAGTGTTCATTCTACTGACATGGCTATAAAATTGAGGCTTGTTTGCATAATTGCAAACGAATGGAATGTTATTATTAATATTCGAAAAACTCAGATTACATATATATATATATATATATATATATATATATATATGTGTGTGCGTGTGTGTGTACGTAAAAGGTAAACAGAAATAACAACACAATCGGTACATGGAAGGGATATATTAGGTTAACGCTTTATATAGCAGGAAGAGGGTCTTAACATTTATATATATATCTGTGTGTGTATGTGTATGTGTATGTGTGTGTGTGTGCATGCGTACGTGTGTGTGTGTGTGCATTCGTGTGCGCGCGCACACACACATATATATATATACATACATAGATACATACATACATACATACATACATACATAATGCATAGAATAGTAGTGGCAACTTATTGACGGCGTGTCTTTAACATTTTAGCCCTGGCGGAAACCATAACGTCTCCAAATTTGAACACAGCTGCTTTCTTCCAGAGAAGGAAAGAGAAAGAGATAGATGGAGAGAGGGAGAGAGGGAGTGACAGAGGAAACGAGATGGATTTTTATATATAAATATATATATCTGTATATATATATATATATGCATATATAATTTTCGATATTATTATCATTGAGACAGTCTTATCTGGTTGGGGTTAGGTCACTGGGCTCTCTTAATTCACAGAGAGATTGTAACTAGAACATTTTTTTTTTATTAGTTTACATCATTGTTTTATATGTGCGGTTGTTTTCTCAATACACATTTTTTCACTTCTAATATTTGATTCCTATCTTGAGCTTTACTAGCATATTGCTTCACTCTATCACAATAACATCGCTCGGGAAATTATGTTTAAATTTAAAAAAAAATAAAAACAATTCGGTTTTCAACAACACTATGATATTATTGTTAATAATAATAATAATTTGTTTATTGGCCACAAGCGCCTACATATAGGGGACAATACAGATACAGGGACGGTGAGGGGTGTGTTATATAAATACGTGTAAACAATATAAATATTAATAAAAAAAATAACAAGAAACATACAAAAATGAAAATTTCCCAGTAGGGGGGAAAACCACCCAGGAGCGATTCAGCTACCTCACTAATCTTGAACCACCCGACGCTTTCAAGGCACCCGGGAAGGGTGCCTATCTCCTCCACAAATTAGCCAGCCTATAGGCGCATGCTCAAAGTAGGCCCATTCAACGGGCCATTCTCATTTTTATTAATTGTACTGTGGGGTAGCGCTTCTGTCCCCACTCTCACCTTCCTTTCCAAGTGAAACTTGAAAAAGCCGATGAGGGATTGGTCTAAGGGAAAAGTGTCTGTCTTCAATCTTTCCTGCCTGGTGGACCGCACAACCCCTTTCGCTACCACCACCAGACAGAGTAAAATTGCCTGCCCTACCCGACCAAAGGAAGACGGTGGGTCGATCATCGCTATGGATTCCGTTGATAGCCGGATCCGTTCTACACACCTCAACAGCTGTTCGACTTGACTCCACTTAATGGACGAGTGCGTGAAGCACAGTTTCGTAGCTCTGCGCGTCTCCCACGCAGGTCCGTCAGGCAACAGTTCCATGCCTGTAGAGTTTATCATTAACAACGGCATGCCCAGCACTCCGCATAGAGGGTACTGGCAGCAGATGGACCACCTCACCAACGGAACCTGCCCCCTCCACAAGAAGTTGAAGAGGAGCCATTCTAATTTGGCGAGGTGCGAACGGGGGCAGGGCACAACGGTTAAGCAGTAGTCGCTTATGGACTTGGTCGGGATTGTGCAAGTTTGCGACTCCCCTATCAATTTCTCGATGACAAGCACCAACCTCATCGTTAACACCTTGGCCAAAATCGTAAACTCTGTGTTAAGTAGGTTGTTGTGGTCGTGCGTGTTTTCGTTTGTTTTGCTGTGCTGTTGTTAGTTTTGCCGGATGTATTGTTTGTGGATGTGTCTGTATTTTTTGTGAGTGTGGTTCTGCATTTTCTGGAGTGTGTTGAAATGCTACATTTCTGAGGTGAAGTGGCCACTTTCGCCTCATAGATGTCAACGTGACTTTTTACCCAAACCACAACATAGAGTCCCCCTCCATCCTCTCGAAGGCGAATTGAATTTGGAATCTTATCTAGTATCTCCGGTTTTATATGGAGAGCACACCAAATCAGTATTCTTTGAGTGTTTGGTTTACTTTCAGGAGGGTATCACCCTTTTCCATGACCATGCTTGCCGAAATCCACGAGATATTCACCTCTGGGGGGATCCAACAAATTCTTACTCTTACTGTTCTCCTCCCTAAATACGAAAGGAAAAGAACATGGCTGTCACTTCTACAGGGAAACATCGAATGTTTTACGGCCAGAGCTTCACACTTAAAGAGCACTGAAGTACTTACATTCTTTCTGGTTCTTGAAATATGGTCTATATCGTGCATTATGTCTCTGAGTGCCCTTTCCCCTTCAGTCTGTGTGGCTGCTTTCCGCCGTCTCGACCTTATCAAGATAGATTTATATATAAGGGCTCTCTATTTCATTGTTCTCGGCGTAGCTGGGATGGCTAAATACAGCCATACATTTTTTTATTTTGATTACAAAGTGTCCAGCCCGTTATATCCCAGATCCAAATCATTGTGCCAGCTGGATAGACTGTAATAAGAAATGAAGTGGCTTGCTCTTGTAATATTTATTAGTATATAGTTCAATATGTCATTCCTATTGTTAGCCCATTACTGTGGTATTTGAGTATATTCGCCATCGGTAGACGAAACCCTCCCGACCCTTTTGTGTAAGCTTTTATGCAAGTGAATGTGCTCGAACAGGTTTACAGTAGGGTAGCTCAGGCGAGTCAAGACAGCATATATAGACCGGGTTGTGAAAAACCAACCAGTCCACAGTTAGGTTCTGTCTAACAAAATCGTATCTGCATTCATTACATCTAGTTCAGAATTACATAACAACACGCAGATTCCATTCAAATACAAATTACAGCTTCTGCTTAATACATTTAATGTGGTGAAATAAAAGCTTATTGCCTTCTACATATATAACTATATCTATATATATATATATATAAATGTGTGTGTGTGTGTTTCAACTATATATATATATATACGGCTTTTTATCTATCCATATCTACTTCTATTTCAGTACTACACATGATTAAACGCTTAAAACTGCCACAATCACACATCAGACTACATATATTCCTTTGCTCTTCCCATTTGCATAACACCCATTCTTACACACACATCAATAGAATGTACTACACATTAACATCTCTAACATAATTCAAAACATATAACATTTCACTACGCAGAGTATCAAATGGTTGATACAAATATTATTAGTATTACTATACGTTTATATTTGTGCCTGTGTATATATATATATATATATGTGCATACTTATATGCGTATAGATACGCACACACACACACACACACACACACACACACACACACACACACACACACACGCACACACACACACTAACACACGCAAATATATATATATATATATATATATATATATATATGTGTGTGTATATATATATGTATATATATGTATATATATATATATATATATATATATATATATATATATATACACATACATATATGTCTATGTATGTATATATTTACACATGCATCCGTAAGGACGTATGTACATACATACATCAATACATACGCACTTATATATCCTTGCATATTGCTCTTTTATGTATGTATATATACATTCACACATTCAGCCGGAAGAACGTATATACATACATGCTTACATACATACGTATATACATAGATACACATATACAGACATACATACTAACATATAAATATACACACATACACACAGATATATGCATACATACACACATACATACATACATACATACATACATACATACATGCATACATACATACATACATACATACATACATGCATACATACATACATACATACATACATACATACATACATACATACATACATACATACATACATACATACATACATACGCACTTGTATATCCTTGCATATTGCTATTTTATTATTGCAAGTTTTCCTCTGAAACGATAGATTAAAACAAGTCTTAAATGCGTTTGACAATTCAATGAATATTTATAAATTTCTAAATACGAATTCGAAAACAAAACGAAACGAATCCAAAATATAAACACAATAAGAAAGCAAAAACCCAAAAGAAAAAAAGTATTGCATTAGGTTTCTATTTCGCTTTTACATGTTTTATCAATGTTGTTGGTGGTTTTGTTTTCGTTTCGCTTGCGTTTTGGTTTTTAGTATTGTTTTTCTATATTACATTATTCGCGGGTTTTGGTTTTTATTGTTATATAAAACAAAGAGACATGAAGAAGGGATAAAAGGAAGAGAGTGATAGAGAGAGAGAAAAAGAGAGAGAGAGAGAGAGAGAGAGAGGGGGGGAGATAGAGAGTGACGGAGAGAGGAAGAGGACAAGAAAGAGAGAGGGGGGAGACGGAGAGAGAGAGAACGAGAGAGAGGATGGAGAGAAAGAGAGAGAAATTCACTAATGTGGGCAACAAAGATAACTACAAATTGCAAAATAATAAAACACAATAATGAAAAGAAAATAAAGATAACACATATATAACTAATAATAAACAACATTGACAATAAAACAACGGCGAATATAAAATACAATAAAATGAACAAAAATAACGACGAAATAATTCTTCAAACCGTCGGCCATTTTCTGTTAGAAATTAACGTTATTATTGGGTGAAGGAGGGGTAGAAAGAAAGAGATATATATAGAGGGGGAAATACAGAG
>OZ024741.1:53651364-53673864 GCA_964016885.1 Eledone cirrhosa
AAGTTAGGATGGGGAGGGGGGTGAGCAAAGGAAGAAGTAATAAGCGAGCCGAAGTGGTCGGGAATAATTGATCAAAAGTAATTTTATCATTGCCATAATGAAAGGTGTGGTTGTTGTAGTAGTTCTCTTCTTCATCATCTTCACCACCGGCGGCGTCCATCTCGTCGTCATCGTCATCAGCATCATCATCAGCAATAGCAGCAACATCACCGTCATCGTTATTATAATTATCAACGTTGTCATCATCATCGCCAACAACATAATGTATGCATATTTAACATATATGAATATATATATATATATTGGTATGGTGAACTAACTGTTTGTGTTATCACTTCTACCTAACTCGTCCCATGGACTGAGTGCTCTACCACTACGGATATTACCTTACAGTGTTCTACTACTATATATATATATATATATATATATATATATATATATATATAATATAGAAATGGCTTCTACAGGACTAGAACTGTTTCATTCGTGAGAAATCATCATCTATACCCTGCTATATGTTGGGTACCTTACTTACTATGGTTCCCTCGATTGAACCCGTGATAAACGTATATATATATATATATATATATATATATATATATATATATATATATATATATTGAAGTGGTTACACAACAGTTAGTTCACCACACCGAGAACAATTGTTTCACCTTCGCGGATCTTCAGCTCGGGATGTAAGATTACAGGAACCTATAATCTTACATCCCGAGCTGAGGATCCGCGAAGGTGAAACAATTGTTCTCGGTGTGGTGAACTAACTGTTGTGTAACCACTTCTACCTAACTCGTCCCTGGGACTGAGTGCTCTACCACTACGGATATTACCTTCCAGTTTCCACCACTATATATATATATATATATATATATATATGAATGAAAAATAGATCGAGAAACGGGACTGTCCATCATCAGTGATCTTCTGACTATCATCGGTGACGGTGCTGAGTACTCTTTTCTCTCAGCCGTCAACCAACCAAATAGGGATATATATATATATATATATATATATATATATTTATATATAAGGAAGGTTATATCTGTAGTAGTAGAGAGAGCACTCGGTCCATGGGACGAATTTAGTAGAAGTAGTTCCACAACAGTTAGTTCACCATTAGTGAGAACAAATGTTTCACCCTATTCGGATCATCAGCTCGGTTTAAATGAGGTTGTACGAAAAAGAAAAAAACAACTGTACGAATACGCATGTGCAGAAACAGTCATTTCTCAAAGGGGAGATAAACCCACGATAGATCGATGAGGAAGAGAACTGTGAATACTCAGAATAATTTTAGATTATTCATGTTATTCAGTCCAGAGTAATTATAGTTTGTTCATGTTAGTCAATCTTGAGCTTTGAAATTACGTAATAGGTGGTTCCAGGCGTGTGGACAACGCGAAAAGAGTCTATTACTTGAATTTAAACAAGTGCTATACCTTCTCAGGTTATTGATTCTTTCTTCAATGCACAGTCCACAAGACAGATTCCCATTTATGTATGACTTAGACTTAGTAAACTTTTCATTGAATGGAGTAATCCACACCTGTGTCCTTCAGGGACAATACGTGGCACACGAGCTGCGTGGACGATCGTTTGTCCAGGTATCTGAAAGTCAACAGATGATTCAGAAATTGTTCTTTAAACCGTCCCTCCGCCATACCTACATAGGATGTGAACACTTGTTGTTGATTTGGTCTGTTAGAAGTGACCACAGATTCGTAAATTACAGCGCGTGTGTTACATTGTTGTTGACGGGACAGTGTTAGGCCTTCGGCAAGAGCATCCTGGCGGGGTTCTGCTGTTAGGGCTGTTTTATTAATGTTAGACGAACTATTTAACCATAATAAAATGAATACTTAAACTCTAATTCGGTGCTGAGTACTCTTTTATCTCTGCCGTCAACCAACCAAATACATATATATATATATATATATATATATATATATATATCGACAGTCGATCTTCTTTCGTCAAATCAGATGAGGAAACAATGTTTCCATTGGTCTTTCTAATTGCTAATACTGTCTATCGTTCGCAACTCCAGGTAGAAGGAGCAACGTGAAGTAATGTGTTTGTTCAAGAACACAACGCATCAACCGTTCCGCGAATCGAACTCACAACCTCATGATTACGAATCCAGTTCTCTAGCTAATCAGCCACGCACCTATATATGGAGATAAATGGATATAAGAGAGCCTGTGAGTATGAATATATATTTATATGTATGTATGTATTTGTGGGTATATGCGTGTGTATACACATGCATTTATAATAAATTTAGTATAAGCTTCAGGTGTAAGATTTTCAAGGGAGGATATGATAGTGAAAAAACACAATTCGCATTGATAATACGTGGTATAAAAACACAGAAAGTTCCTTTCAATTCTTTTTTCAAAGTTTAAGGAAATGCTTTTAAGTTGTTGAATATATCGAGTACAGTTATTTTCATATATTACTTTAACAAAAATCTCACAAAAAGATTGTTGCTAGGTAAAAAAAAAAAAATTAAATAAATTCGTAACAAAATCCACGTTAGAATTATTGATTCGCAGCGCAGAAAATTTGGACACAATCTTGATTTTTTTTTTTTAATCGATCATTTCCGTGATTCACAGCGATCGAGTGAAACACGCCTCACCATATATAACATGGCTGTGTTTATTTTTTTCTTGTACTGATTTCAAAGTTTCATGCCGTTGGCCTTAACCATGATTCAGGATTGAAAGCCACAATTATTATAAATATGAAATGTGCACCAAAGAAAAGTTGTAATATAATATAATTTATGAAATATATTATAATTCAGATATATTTTCCATAAATATCAAAGATAATTTAAGAAGAAAAAATATAGCATATTTCTACAGTTGAAACGTAAGAACTTTTACAAATGCTCCGGTTCATCTGCCTAATAACAAAGTTCCTGAATGTTTAGAGGTGATAGAGAACTGGGATTATCAGAGTTTACACTTCTTCATAAATATATATGTATTGCTTCCATACAGCCATTTACAATGTATCTATGCTTCTACAGTAATTTAAACATCAAACAGAATAAATATTTCTATTTACTTCTCCCTGCCCTTGCGTCACAAAAGATCATGGCGCATTATACAAAATTCTGAACATAACCCATGCTCATATGAAATAGGCAGTACTTCATATTATAATTTATTGCCGGCTTCTAATGAATATATTTATTAACACACACACACACACACATATATATATATATATATAGGTATATATGTATATATGTATATATATATATAGGTATATATGTATATATGTATATATATATATAGGTATATATGTATATATGTATATCAAAAAACAAAACCTGACAAAGGACGGAAGCACTCATAAGAGTCAACGGCCATCCAAAAGTGTGTAAATATGTATATACACATGTACCGCGCGGTTAAACCACTGGGAGTGAAGGACCCCTAGCCTTTTGGATTGGCTCAGTGCACAGTCTTTCCTCACTTTAAAAAATATCTTCACGCACATCCATTGCCCGATACAATTAATTAATAATGGTATATCGTGCAATGGCCATACTCGATAACGAGGGGGCAGCCATCATATATATATATATATATATATATATATATATATTGTGTCCTATTTTCAATGCCTAGTTCATGCATGAACTATATATATATATATATGTATATATACGTATGTATATATAACGAAGGAAGTGTGGTAAGGAACCAGGTGGACCATAATGCACCAGAGTACTCGACATCTATTTCTGGATTCTGGACTTTGTATGTATATATATATATATATATATATATATATATATGTGTGTGTGTGTGTGTGTGTGTGTGTGTGTGTGTGTTAGAAAGAGATGGGCACGACGGCTGAGCTCATGCCGCTTCGACAGCTAATTCCAGACTCATTCTGGAATTAGGTGTCGAAACGGTCAGACTTCAGCCTTCGGGTCCAGACTCTTTTTAATATAGTCACACTCTACTATCCCAAGTATCGAGTGCTCTTAAGAAATGAGAAAGGGGGGACAATCCTGTGATTAGAAGATGGAATATCACTTTCTTTTGTTCAGTAGCGGTTCGTACTTTCTAAAAGGAATCGCATATTGAAAAAAAATATATATATCCAAATAGAAGTGGATGACAACCGCACTTTCAAACATTCGATCGTTGAAGAGAAGAACAACCCTCGGAGCTACACTACCATTTCATTAATACCCCCTTCCCCACCCCAATGGATATGTGAACTTAAATACTTGAGTAGATGTGTACACATATGTGTGTGTAGATGTGTATGTATGTGTGTATGAATGTGTACAGCTATGTGTATACATGTGTATGTATGTATGTGTGCATGTGTGCGTGTATGTATAAATATATATATATATATACATGTATATAAGATATTTTCCATACATTAATATTGTTAAAATTAATAAATATTCCAGATTAAAACTTTAGAGTGCTTCAAATCTGTTCTAAAATAAACTTTGTTGAATGATAATCAACACAACATATAACTCATTGTTTATATATATATATATATATAACAAAGAAATTGTGGTAAGGAATCAGATGGACCATAACGCACTAGAGTACTCGATACTTAGGGTAGTAGAGTGGGAAATAGGAAAAAGTATGACCCCGACGGCAGAGCTCAATCCGTTTCGACGGCTATTTCTGGACTACCGTCGAAACGGCTTGAGCTCTGTCGTCGGGGTAATACTTTTTCCTATATATATATATAGCGCACAAGGGATGGTGAGGTAGTATGTCTACCCACGGATAAGTCTGGTAGGATGTCAATAGATATCATGCAGAACTACATCAAGGCTATGCAACCCCACATCACCAACACGAGCGAATTTGCACAACAAACACACGATGGGAGAGAGAAAATCCTCAACGCTCACATGATGATGTGGACTGACATCCTAAAGCCAAGCAGACGCACTGCCAACAACTTTCAGGCGTCTAACAATAGCATACCACCCTTGTATGGGCTCCGCAAAGACCACAAGACAGTCGACGACCCGACAACAGGACCACCAACAAGACCCGTATGCGGGGCTAATATAGCTAGCATCTGCAGGATCTCCTACTTCCTCTCAATGGTTATACACCCCATAATCAAGATGTCCCCAGATGTATGTGACAGTACAGTGGACCTCCTCAGTGGAATCAGTGAGTGCAACAAAAACAGGAACCTATCCAACTGCATAATAGGCAGCATGGATGTGGTGTCACTGTACCCATCCATTAACATTGATTTTGCTGTGAAAAGATGTGTGGAGATGATCATTGAGAGTGAGGTGGAGTTCTGCGACGTCGACACAGACGAACTGGGCCTCCTACTTAGACTTACCTACGGCACTGACTACCTAGACAGCCATGACCTTAGACGTTTCTGCTCCAGTAGACCCATAAGAGGTAGACCCCCCACCATAACCTCAATGGCAAAAAAGACTCCCATGGGAAGGTGGATTGGGTGGACCAAAGCTATACAGACCCCCCAAAACAATGATCAGGTAAGAAAAATGGTCGCACATGCAATAGGGGCTAGTATCAAAACTACCCTAAAGGGCCACATATTTAAGTTCAACGAGAAGATCTACACCCAAAATGAGGGAGCAGCCATCGGCGTCAGCATAGCTGGTAATGTTGCCAACCTTTTCATGGTATGGTGGGAAAGGAGACTTAAAGATCTCCTTAATGAGAGCTCCATAGACCTCATCATGTACTCTTGTTATGTAGACGATATCAATATAGTTATAAGAACACCCCCACTAGAGAGCACTAACAAGTTTGATTTAGAACGTAGCACGATGGAAAGCATCCAGCAGATAGCTAATTCCATACACCAGAGTATAACTGTAACTATCGACTTCCCTTCCAAACACCCTAACAATAGACTACCTGTATTAGACACAGAACCCTGGATTAACACTATAGACGAGAGAGCCCAAATTCTCCACTCACACTATGCTAAACCCATGGCCTCCAAATACCTGATACTCAAAAACTCAGCAATATCCAGTAGAGCTAAGTTTAATATTCTGATCGCAGATTTGGTACGAGTGATGAAGAATGTGTCCCGCATGTGCGACCCAACAGAAATGGAAAGACACATCCAACACTTCATCAACCGCATGCAGTTCATTGGCTACAACCAAAGAGACAGAGTCAGAGTATACGAAGGAGCCATGGAGAAGTATAATACCCTCATAGAACTGGACATGAAAGGAATTTGCCCACTATACAGGAGCAAATCATGGAATAGCTTAGATAGGGCTAGACATAAGATAGGGAAAGCCACCTCATGGTACGACAACCAGAGATACCAGAGTGTCATGTTTGTGGACGCTACCCCTGGAGGGAAATTAGCTAACCAGTGTAGAAAGGCCCTGAGAAAGACCCACTTAAAAATAAAGGTGGTAGAAAAGCCAGGAACCACCATAAAATCCCTGATCAGCAAAACCTACCCTTTTAAGAAAACCCACTGTACCAATAGGAAATGTATCATATGTGAGGTGAACCCCCGGATAAACTGTAAAACTACAAACGTAGTCTATAGCATAATATGTACAGAGGGTACTTGCACAAACATGACAACAACATACATAGGTGAGACAGCTCGTAGCATAGGTGAAAGGATAGACCAACACTGGGGGGAACTAAAAGGACGAAAAAACGGGTCAGTACTATACGAACATGCTAGAAAACAACATGATGGTAACATAGACAACATAGAAATTAGAATAATATGTAAACATAAAAATGACCCAGCAGATAGGCAAATGAGAGAAGCCAGGGAAATAGAAATTAAAAGACCAAGGCTAAACAGAAAGAATGAATGGAATAACAACAACACCCAAACAAACAACACTGACCTAAGAGAAGTATAAATAAGTAAATAAAATAAAAATAAAAAAATAAAAATAAATAAATAAATAAATACATACACAAGCACAATAACAACAAGCACATAAACACACACTAGTCACCCATCACACAGCAAACAAAACACTATACACACACGCAAACGCATGCGCAAAGAAGACAAAATAAAATAAACAAACAAGCAAATAAATAAATAAATATATAGACAGACTGAATAAAAATGGCGTAGACATACAATACAACAGGAGGAAAATATAGCACCACTGACGATGTTGCAGATGTGCAACGAAAGATTTATGATAAACTATATATATGTGTTTGTGTCTATATTGTATCTGTATTATTTTTGACCGTCGGTCAGTCAATGGCAACATTGAGGACCGAGTAAGTTAGATTACCGATATAAAAGACACAGAAGCGAGAAGCGAAAACCAACCAAACAGTGAGTGTGTTCTGTTATTAATTCTGGCAATATTACACAAATATGACCCTCCCCAAGTATAACAATATTTGTTTCGACACACGATTTCATATAAAAAACCTCGCAAAAGTAATTCATCGCCGCTATATATATAAATATATATATATATACATATATATATATATATATATATATATATATATATATATATATATATATATATATATATATATATATATGAGAACGTATGACCCCGACGGCAGAGCTCAAGCCGTTTCGACGACTATTTCTGGACTACCGTCGAAACGGCTGTAGCTCTGCCGTCGGGGTCATACTTTCTCCTATTACCCACTCGACTACCCTAAGTATTGAGTACTCTGGTTAGTTATGGTCCGTTGGTTCCTTACCACAACTCCTCCGTTATATATATATATATTTTTATATATATATATATATATATATATATATATATATATATATATATATATATATATATATATATATATATATATATATATATATATATTTATATATATATATATATATATATATATATATATATATATATATATATATATATATAAATACAAGAAGCAAAGAAAATTTCAAAGATACGAAAGATTTCCTGGTGGAAGTTCAGGTGTACTCCGAGTTGATATCCAGTTTCGAGATGAAAGTCCAATCAGAAAATCCCACGAATTTTGTGAGGTCCACGTAAACGTTGATATGTATATATATATAAATATGTAAAATGTAAACAGAAATAACAACACAATCGGTACAGTATATGGAAGGTATATATTAGGTTAACGCTTGATATAGCAGGAAGAGGGTCTTAACGTTTCGGACGCTAGTCATTCATCAGAAGAAAAAATGAGAAATAAAATAGATTAAAGGGACGGGCGGGATGGAATTGGAAAAAATGTCTTTATATAAAAATAACAGGTCCATTCATGTTAACCTCTCTTGCAAAACTCCAACTCGCCCGCCCCCTAAATCTATTTTATTTCTAATGTTTCTTCTGATGAAGGACTAGCGTCCGAAAGGTTTAGACCCTCTTCCTGCTATATCAAGTGTTAACCTAATATATACCTTCCATATACTGTACCGATTGTGTTGTTATTTCTGTTTAACTTATATATATATATATATATATATATATATATGTGTGTGTGTGTGTGTGTGTGTATGTGTGTATATATATATATATATATGTATGTATATGCATGTATGTGTGCGTATGCATGTATGTGCATGTATGTGTAGATATGTGTATGTGTAGACATTTGTATGTGTATGTGTGTGTATGTATGTAGGTATAAATATTTATATATATATATATGTGTGCGTGTGTGTGTGTATGTATGTATATGTATATGAGCCATAAATATGTTTACATGTAGGGAAGTGAATATGTGAGCTAGCATGCCCCCCCCCCCCCCCCGTACACACACACACACACTTCCCCTCCGAAAAAATATCACCAACGTACATTTCTGACAAATATTCTGGAACTATCCTTATTTTTCTCTTTGCTGCAATCCTATTCTTATGAAAGACATATATCTGAAAAATCATTACCACCCCCCGCCCACCCGCACCCCAGCATCACCACCATTACTCCCCCCCCCCCCCGCATCCCCCCCCCCCCCCGCACCCCAGCATCCCCCCGCCCACCAGCAACCCAGCATCACCACCACCAGACGCCCCCCCCCCCCCCGCACCCCAACATCACCCCCCCGCACACCCACCCGCCCGCACCCCAGCATCACCACCACCACCCGCCCCCGCACCCCAGAGTCACCATCCGCCCACCCGCACCCCAGTATCACCACCACCAGACGCCCCTCCGCACCCCAGCATCACCCCCCCGCCCACATGCACCCCACCATCACCACCACCAGACGCACGCCTAAATTCATCTTTAATATAGACAATTATTGAAGGTATTCTTTATAAATTTAAGATAGTTGATTCAGCTATAAAAAAAGAATTTGAAAAACAAGCTCCCATTATATTCATCAAAAGTCATTTATTGAAATGGAACCAGCAGGAGGGCACGTTTACAACCCTTAAACACTCCCTAAACAACCCAACACCACTGCCAATCAATTATCTTGCTGTTACCATTCACTATTTTCTGTATATATATATATACTAGCAGCTGAGCCCGGTTGCACCCGGGACCACCTTTTATTAAGTTAATATTTTGAAAAATATTATTGAAAGTTTATTATAAAGAAGCAGTTTCAGGGGAAAAAAATAGAAATATGCACTTGCGGCTGGACGGCGTACAATGAGAAGTGGAGCGACGTGAAAAGCGTTGTTTATTAACAGCGAAATAGCAATGTCGATGATATGCAATTTGAAATACTACTTACTGTTAGTGGTGGTTAACATGTATTAGAATTAAAATAAAAACACGCGTCCCTTTGAGGGTTTTATTTCTTTTGATGGAAAACAGTGACCGTACTGCAGAATCGATTTCATAAAACGGTATTGTATGATCGTTAAATGTAGAAGGATGATAGTTTATTAACAGCGAAATAGCAATATCGATGATATGCAAGTTTAAAAATGCATATTATGAAGGTTTGTATGATAGTTTACATTTTTTCCTGAAACTGCTTCTTTATAATAAACTTTCAATAATATTTTTCAAATTATTGGTACCGTATGTTAACAGCGAAAGAACGTTGATTAGTTTAAAAATCTGTATGAAATTGTAAATAACTCAGCCAAGTATTAGAACAGGGGGAAATAACTCACCGAACGCGATAGTAAATAGACCGTTTGGGGGCCCTAGGGACCACATTTTTCAAGTTAGAGATTTGAAAACTCGCCTATTTTCTTCCTTGGCACTTTTTACATAGGTGTGTAAATTTTCATGTCCGTCCGACCACGTCTACTACCATTTAACCGTGCACATCTGAATTTCAACCACCGCCCATTTCACAAATATATATACATATATATATATATATATATATATATATATATATATATATATATATATATATATATATGTATAATTCCTTTAAATCTTCATCAACACTCCTTCACTGCCACACTCATTAACACCCCACCCCAGACACACCCAAATCTCTCTTATATACTGAGTCACACAACACAACCTGATCTCAGTTTGACAATTGCCACCGTCGAATGCGAGAAAGTTTTCCAGGAAAGTTAACCAGGAATTTTTTAAAATCTTCCCATCGAAGTTAACAAAGTACTTACTAGATCTACCAAATCATAATATTACAAAATAAAATAAAATTGTTTAGAACTACAAGTGAAGTTATTATTTTACTTTTTTAAAACATATATATATATATATATATATATATATATATATATATATATATATATATATATGTGTGTGTGTGTGTGTGTGTGTATATATATAAATATATATACTGGTTTGGGTTTTAGATTCCCGATAATGGGATTGTGAATTCAATAACCGTATCAGGAGGTGGGATGCGTTCTTTGGCAAGACATTTTATTGACGTTAATTTTGTTCATTCTCCTGAAGTAATAAGTATCGACGCCATTGATGCCAAGTGATAACGGCCTTTGCCATTTCTTTGGACAACATTGGTGGTGTGGAGAGGGGAGACTGTCATGCATGGGCAACTGATGATCTTACACAAAATCACTTACACGTGTTTGTCCCTAAAGGATGAATTTTCTATGTACAAAACCCATGACCGAAGCGTGTCTTTGCCCTCCTGTAGAAATTTCAAATGCAGAATATCACTGTAACTGCAATCAATTGCTATGAATAAAGCTTAGAAAATGAAGTAATATAGCCCTATAGAGGAAAATAAAACACTCTGATTGTTGACGTACCGAAGAATTGTGACTACTTCCATGTTACACATTCGGACGGTCGGATCTAAGGAACTGGAGACATTTCATTGTCATGGAGGCATGTGATACTCCAATCGCCACAACGAAACCTCCGCCGTCTGTGCCTCCAGTCACGCCATGTTTTTACTGCATGTGTAATGAAGGATGGCGTCAAACAAACACAAACAGGCTTACAAAGTGACACATCATCAGATATTACAAAGGCGAATTTTAGTGCGACATTAGACTCACTGTAAAACCTCGCTGTCCTGTATTTTCCAAATTATAGAAATCCTTTTAATAGTAAAATAAACAAACACTAACCATACGATATCCAAGCTACCTCATAGGATAAGTACCCCCAAACGAAGCGGCAAGACTACAACGTATTTTTCGTCATAAGAAACCACATTGAACAAAGCCACACAACACTAAGAGGTAACACTCCAAAGTCAGTCCTGAAAAGGTCTAATAATCACTGGAGACAAACAACAATCTACCAAACCATACAAAACAAGGAAAAGAATTTTAGTTGTTTCAATTCACCAATCCAATATACAACACGGTTTTGACATGTTGCGAAAGGCTTTTTCGTATTTAATTGATAATTATACTTATATATATATAAGTTTACGTATATCACACACATATATATATACGTACGTGTCTATATCTATCAATCTAACTATCTATCTATTTATCCTTTTATCTATCTATCTTTCTATCTCTCTGTCTATCTATCTATCTATCAGAGACCACCACCACACCAAACAACCCCTTCAACACCCCCATGGAAATTGTGCAGCCTGGTCCCCAGGAGACAAAGAGGTGAGTGATTTCTTTTCTTCTTCAGCACCAACATGGCCAATATGAGAGTTGGATGTGTGAATGTACGCGGCCTGGGGATGCCCGGGAAACAGGGCAAACTCTTAAACGACCTCAGGTCGCACAGTATGGATGTAGTAGCAATTTGCGAGTCCAGGATCCACAGCGAGCCGGAACTGGCCCCCATCTTTGACGACTTTGAGATCTACGCATATCTCTGACAGCCGAATGGTGGGGGTGGGGTTGCCGTTTTGCTGCGGAAACACCTGGACCTCGTAACTTAGACGGTACATCTGGACCGGAGGGTCTACTGGTGGTCCTAGACGCTGACGGTAGTGAAAGTGGAGCCTTCAGGCTGGTGGCCGCATATGGCTCATCCGGGACACCGCGACCAGACTTCTTCAAACGTCTAGAGACTTTTCTGTGAACGCCCCGTTCCCTGCTGTTAGTGGGGGATTGGAATGAAATTCTAGATGCACGTTGAGACTATGTGGGAGCATGTCCCAATAGAGGGGGGTGTAAAAGCCTCAAACAGTTAATCGGCCGATTTGACCTGGCCGATAGATATCGACTAGATTTTTCGACTGTGCCACTGTGGTCGTGGAGTAATCGTAGCGGATCATCTAGATCGTACATAGATAGGGTTCTAGTTAGAAATAAGGATAGGGACATGTTAAGAAGCACTTGACGGGGCCATTGTCAACAACAGATTTTGGTACTCTCTCAAGAGGGCAGTTAGATTCGATTCGATAGGTTTTAGTAAAGAATTAGTGTTAGATAGAAAAGGAACTGGTAGATAAAGTAGAAGAGGCACTTAGGAGTGGCAACGTAGCCAGCGTGCTAGCGACGAGAACGGCCTTGGACCAGTACTTCGACGCAAAACATGAAGGCTGCGTTGTCAGAAACAAAATACGTGCTCTGGGAAACGAGGGAGCCAAAGCTGTTAGCTGGGCCCGAGTGACGGAGGCGAAAAGTGGCAACAAGTCCACGATTCGGTATTTGAAGGACCAAGATGGACGCGTGATACGTGAGCCGAAGCAAATGTGCGCGGCCTTTCAGCGGCACTTTGCTCAACTGTTCTGGCAGAGCGGCGCGCCGAGAGGAGCTATGGATTTCGATTCATACCTCGACGGCCTACCGCGAATCTCGGACAGGTAGACGAAGTTCTGCAAAAGGCCGGTTTCGGCCGCTGAGATAGTGGACGCGCTGAGCTAATGCGGCAAAGGTAAATATCCAGGTCTCGCCGGTCTACCCTACGAATTTTACGTAGCAATGCCGGACTTGTTCTCCTGTCTCCTGCAACTGGCAGCAGAACGGGAGAATTCCCAGTTCTGTGACCAAGGGTGTAATCACGTTAGTCAGGAAGGACGAGAACAAGGGGGATGACATAGGCAACTTCCGGCCCATAACTCTGCTCAACACAGAGTTACAGATTTTGACCAAGGTGTTGGCAAAGAGGCTGGTGCCTGTCGTCGAAAACCGAGTGCGAGAAGTGCAGACATGCGCAATCCCGACCATGTCCATACACGACAACCTCCACCTCATGCGATACATCATAGAGAGGGTAGGGTGTAAACCCGGCTTCAGTGGGGCCCTGATCAACTTGGATCAGTCTAAGGCTCTCGATAGGGTTGACCATCGTTACCTGGAAGCGGTGCTCGAGCCGGCAGGCTTCGGTCCCGTGTTTAGGAGCTGGATTGCTGCAATGCACAACAGCAACATCTGCTCACAGGTCAAGGTGAACGGCTACCTTTCGGAGCCGTTCCATATCACGCGATCCATCTGACAGGGATGCCCTCTCTCCTCCCTTCTGTACGTACTGACTCTCGAGCCACTACTGCGGAAGTTGGAGCTATTGCAGGGCATCCCTTTGGAACAGGGACTGCGAAAAGCGGCGTCGGACTACGCCGAGGACGTGACAGTGATTGTGTTGAGCACCTCGCAAATCGGGGAGCTAGGCACATTATTGGAGGAATACGAAAGGTTCACAGGAGCGAAGCTGAACCGGGACAAATCCGTCGGTTTGCAACTCGGAACGTGGAGAGGCAGACCGATGCCTTCCGATGACGTCGTCGGACGCTGGACGGAAGGACCGGTAAAGCTGCTCGGGTCTGGTTTGGTCTTGACCTCCAGGTGGAGAAGAACTGGAACGAGGTGACGGTCAAGGTGTTTGCGCTCACCCAGAAGTGGGCCGAGTGCAAACTATCCTTGAAAGGTCGAGCGGAGGTGGCGAACTCTTTTATAGCGTCCGTCATCTACTACCTTTTGACCGTTGTGTCTTGTCCAGCCAAAACGCTCACCAAAATGGAGCGCGCACTCTTCCAATTCCTTTGGAAGAAACGGGCTCTTTGGTGAGAAGATCCATCTACTGCCGACACCCTTCAAACGGAGGGCTGCGGATGCCGTGGCTGACGATGCGCAAACACGCGCCTGCCCACGATTCGTATCGCTGACCGAGCTGCAGTTCTGGGTCAAGCAAAGACCGAGGAAAATGGGTGACTGGCACATCGAATGTGCTCAGGCACTCACAGTCCTCTGGCAAACGGACCCGGCGATCAGTGGAGACTCCACTTCGACATTCTATAGAGGGTTGGTCCGCAGCAAGTTCGACGACACGCTCGGAGAATCTCAAGGCGTAGAGGAGAAAGAACTGTCCAGTCTGTTCGGTAGGACCTTCCTCCCGGGACCAATGGACAACTTCCAAAAGTCCCTGGCCTGGCAGTGCTACCGAGGAGCTCTACCAGTTCGAGACAAGCTCTACAAACACGGGCACTCGGGTAGGTACCCTTCGAAAAAGATCTGTCCGAGATGCGTGCGCGACGAGGAAACCGTCGCACACGCATTCATACACTGCCCGGGCGTTACCGACCTGTCGGGCTATGTAGAACGACTATTGTCGCGGATGGGACCAATCCAGTTGACCACCGAGTCCATTGTCATGATCAAACCGCCATCCTCCTTCAAAAACGAGGGAGAAGCGGTTTTCCTATGTGTTATGGCTATGGTGAAAGAGGTTATATGGTGGACGAGGTTAAAAGGGCTGAGGTCAGACACCTTTCTCTCCGGCGAGCAACTGATTCGTTTTTTCAAATATCATTTTGGAAGAAGAATCAGGATGGAGAGAGAGGTGCTGTACCCCAGCAAATTTTATTAAAGGTGGGTGAATGTGGCAAAGATGGCCCGAGTGGTTGGGCCTTCTCTCTATATAAGCCTGTAGGTTGAGGAAAAAGAGGAAGAGAGGAAGGGAGTACTCACTCTTGGTGCTCCTGGAGATGAGGGTTATACATTTTTTCGAGGTGTGTACAACCCCTGTGTAACACCTCCCCCCTATTGGGGATTTCAATTGTTATTTGCTATTGTATTAATAGTTTTATTTTCACATACCTGTATGTAAAGTCCCCATTTGTATTTGTCCCCTTCTTTTGTGCCCTTGTGGCTAATAAAGAAATTTATCTATCTATCTATCTATCTATCTATCTATCTCTCTATCAGTCGTGTGTCACTTCGCGGAGAAGTTTCCGTTAATTTATGTAAGGAAAAAACGTGAGTTTTTAGTTCAATTTTATATCATTGTGTAACTTGACCACCCGTCTGGACCTTCAGGTGGTGGGTCAACTCATTTTCGCCCCTTCAGGGGCGGAATATCCATTTAAAAAATGTTTCTCCATCGAATCTTGGAAAAAAATATTGTAAAACTTTGATTACGTTATGAACGCTGCGTCCAACGATAATGGTGGTGGAGAGGCGGTAAGACTACAAAGCTCGCAGTCAACAACGTCTTCTTCACTAGATACTATAGAGATGGAAAGACAAAATGAAAATAAAAAAACGAATTCACATCCAAACAACACAAATGACACCAAACAGCTCAATGACAACAAAAATAACAGCAAAACCAATAATGATGATAAAAGCAACAATGATAACAACAACAAAGAAAAAAATAAAGACAACGCCAATAACACCAGCATCAAAGACAACAACAACACCAAGGAAAATACGGATGATACCAACATCGGTGACAACAAGAATAACAACAAGAACAACAACAATAATGACAACACCACCAATACGGATTCCACAAAGAAACCAAAAATCTCCTTTGCGGAGAAAGTTCAAAAGAAAGAACAATTGATATATCTCGACATAACAAATGCTGAACACCTTTTAAAGGACGCTAAGAGATATGTCACCTTCGAAAAAAATGGTGCTTTCAGCATCAATTCTCCGGTAGAAATTCGCAAGGAAACTGCTCTCAAAACGATAGTTTTTAGGACAGTTTCCAATTCTACCCGAAAACCAGTCCAATTGTCACAGAAAGATATTGAACTGGTTTTCAAAGATTCAATGAATGATATTGCATTCATTCAAAGAAGCAAACTTTTTGGGAGTATTTCGGTACTGATGAAGGATCAATTGACGGCCCAAAATTACTCTGTGTCGCCAATTGTATCCAACCTGTACACCTTTTTCCCTACATACATGGGAAAAAGGACACAAAAGATCAGAATCACAAGTGTCACACCAAAGGTGAACATATGGTGGATACTGTGCGGCTTCATCAATTTTGATGAAGACAGAATACTGTCAGTAGGCAAGTCCCCCAGAGATGTATTCAATGGGACTAGCATTGAAGTTCTGGTGCAAATGAGCCCAGAGCGAATATCTATGATCCCACAGCGTGTACTCCTGGACGGACTCACCTACATAAACCTTTCGGTTGAGGGTAGGCGGCCTTCATGTTACCATTGCTTTAGCAGGGGTCACCTGAGGGCTTCCTGTCCTAAACTAATGAACCAAAAAAAGGCTCTTCTGCCGACACCCATCAAAACAACACAACCACCAACACCACCACAACAACAACAACACCAACACACAAAAATAACCACAACAAACATAGTCCCACCCAACCCCACTCCACCTAAAACCACTGCAAAATCACATACAGACACAACAGCTCCCCAATACATACCCCTCCCCAATCACACAGACGATACAACAGATGAGGCTATCTCGCCATCACCCAGTGAAGACGAGGGAGAACCCCATCGCTCGAAAAGAAAGAAAAGACATCACAAAAGCAAAAAACCAGCAAACACTACCACAAACATACAACCACCAACACAAACAACAAAAATATCACAAACAAAACCCCCACCTCCTGAAAACAAAATACCTACAACAAAACGAAAGCACACACAAGAACTACAGACAAAAACAAACACAACACAAGAAAATTACACTTACACTTACATAAACACTGAAAACAAAACACTAATGGAGACCATCACGAACGACCCTTCGGTTTTCACCGAAGGGAAAACTTTCGCCCACTCTATAAAAAATAGCAAAAAACTGAACCTAAAACTGATTAGGGTTCCTATACAAACTTATAGGTCCCTAAAAGAAACATTTGAGAAGGATGTGGGGAATTCCTGCGTGAAACCACTCAACCGCGTCCTTCGCAAATGTCTCCCCACCCCAGACACCCCCATCCCACCAGACCCCACCCCACCAAACATCTGCGTCCCCACCCCGCCGGAAACCACCACCCATCCAGACAACCCCTCCAACACCCCCATGGAAATCGTGCGGCCTGGTCCCCAGGAGGCGAAGGGTGAGTGATCTCTTTTCCTCTTTTAACTTTTCAGCACCAACATGGCCAATATAAGAGTTGGATGTGTGAACGTACGCGGCCTGGGGATGCCCTGGAAACAGGGCAAACTCTTAAACGACCTCAGGTCGCACAGTTTGGATGTGGTAGCCATTTGCGAGTCCAGGATCCACGGCGACCGACAGCTGGCCCCCATCTTCGATGACTTTGAGATCTACGCATATCTCTGTCAACCGGGTGGTGGGGGCGGAGTTGCCGTTTTGCTGCGGAAACACCTGGGCCTCGTAACACAGACGGTACATCTGGACCCGGAGGGTCGACTGGTGGTCCTAGACGTTGACGGTAATGAAGGTGGAGCGTTCAGGCTGGTGGCCGCATATGCCCCATCCGGGACACCGCGGCCGGACTTCTTCAAACGTCTAGAGACTTTTCTGGGAACGTCCCGCTCCTTGCTTTTAGTGGGGGACTGGAATGGAATCCTAGATGCACGTTGGGACTATGTGGGAGCATGTCCCGATAAAGGGGGGTGTAACAGCCTCAAACAGTTAATCGACCGATTTGACCTGGCCGATAGATATCGACTAGATTTTCCGACTGCGCCACTGTGGACGTGGAGTAATCGTAGCGGAACATCTAGATCGTACCTAGATAGGGTTCTAGTTAGAAATAAGGATAGGGACATGTTAAGCTGTCCACAAATGTTCATGGTTGCCTATTCAGATCACAAACTAGTGACCTGCATGGCCAACCTTGATAGAACCCATAGACAAGGACCCGGCTACTGGAAGCTGAACTTGTCGTTACCGACAAGCAAAGCCTACAGTAGACGGATTAGCACTTTAGTTAAACAGCACTTGACAGGGGCCATTGTCAACAACAGATGGTGGTACTCTCTCAAGAGGGCAGTTAGATTAGACTCGATAGCTTTTAGTAAATAATTAGCGTTAGATAGAAATAGAACCGAGAAGGAACTGGTAGATAAAGTAGAAGAGGCAATTAGAAGTGGCAACGTAGCCAGCGTGCTAGCAACGAGAACGGCCTTGGACCAGTTCTTCGACGCAAAGCCCGAGTGACGGAGGCAAAAAGTGGCAACAAGTCCACGATTCGGTCTTTGAAGGACCAAAACGGACGCGTGATACGTGAGCCGAAGCAGATGTGTGCGGCTTTTCAGCGGCACCTTGCTCGGCTGTTCGGGGGGAGCGGCACGCCGGGAGAGGCTATGGATTTCGGTCCATACCTCGACGGCCTACCGCGACTCTCGGACAGCGAGGCGAAGTTCTGCGAAAAGCCGATTTCAGCCACTGAGATAGGGGACGCGCTGAGCCAATGCGGCAAACGCAAATCTCCAGGTCTCGACGGTCTACCCTACGAATTTTACGTAGCAATGCCGGACTTATTCTCCGGTCTCCTGGAAGCGGTCTACTGGAGAATTCCCAGTTCTGTAACCGGGGGCGTGGTCACACTAATCAGGAAGGACGAGAATAAGGGGGATGACATAGGCAACTTCCGGCCCATAACTCTGCTAAACACAGAGTTACAGATTTTGGCCAAGGTGTTGGCAAAGAGGCTGGCGCTTGTCGTCGAGAACCTGGTGGGAGAAGCGCAGACATGCGCAATCCCAACCAGGTCCATACACGACAACCTCCACCTCATGCGATACATCATAGAGAGGGTAGGGTGTAAACCCGGCTTCGGTGGGGCCCTGATCAACTTGGATCAGTCTAAGGCTTTCGATAGGGTTGACCATCGTTACCTGGATGCAGTGCTCGAGGCGGCAGGCTTCGGACCCGTGTTCAGGGGCTGGATTGCTGCAATGCACAACAGCAACATCTGCTCACAGGTCAAGGTGAACGGCTACCTCTCGGAGCCGTTCCATATTACGCGATCCATTCGACAGGGATGCCCTCTCTCCTTACCTTCTGTACGTACTGACTCTCGAGCCACTACTGCAGGAGCTGGAGCTATTGCAGGGCATCCCTCTGGAACCGGGACTGCGGAAAGCGGCGTCGGCCTACGCCGACGACGTGACAGTAGTGGTGTCGAGCGCCTCGCAAATCGAGGAAGTCGGCACCTTACTGAAGGAATACGAAAGTCTCACAGGAGCGAAGCTGAACCGGGACAAGTCCATCGGTTTGCAACTCGGATCGTGGAGAGGCAGACCGATGCCTTCCGATGGCGTCGTCGGACGCTGGACGGAAGGACCGGTAAAGCTGCTCGGTGTCTGGTTTGGTCCGGACCTCCAGGTGGAGAAGAACTGGAACGAAGTGACGGCCAAGGTGTTTGCACTCACCCAGAAGTGGGCCGAGTGCAAACTATCCTTGAAAGGTCGAGCGGAGGTGGCGAACACTTTTATAGCGTCCACCATCTACTACCGCTTGACCGTCGTGCCTTGTCCAGCCAAAACGCTCGCCAAAATGGGGCGCGCGCTCTTCCGATTCCTTTGGAAGAGGCGGGCTCCTTTGGTGAGAAGATCCATCTGCTGCCAACACCCTTCTAACGGAGGGCTGTGGATGCCGTGGTTGACGATGCGCAAACACGCGCTCAGGCTGCGGCATCTCTACGTATTCCTCACCGGACAACCGGTGTGGGCCCCGTTCGTGAGGCGAGCCTTCCCACGACTCGTCTCGCTGACCGAGCTGCAGTCCTGGGTCAAGCAAAGACCGAGGAAAATGGGCGACTGGCACATCGAATGTGCTCAGGCGCTCACAGCCCTCTGGCAGGCGAACCCGGAGATCAGTGGAGACTCCACTTCGTCATTCTATAGAGGGTTGGTCCGCAGCAAGTGCGACGACGCGCTTGGTGAAACTCTAGGCGTAGAGGAAGATGAACTGGCCAGTCTGTTCGGTAGGACCTTCCGCCCGGGACCGATGGACAACTTCCAAAAGTCCCTGGCCTGGCAGTGCTACCGAGGAGCTCTACCAGTTCGAGACAAGCTCTACAGACATGGGCGCCCGGGCAGGGACCCTGCAAAAAAGATCTGTCCGAGGTGCGTGCGAGACGAAGAAACCGTCGCGCACGCATTCATACACTGCCTGGGCGTCACTGACCTGTGGGGCTATGTAGAACGACTATTGTCGCGGGTGGGACCAATCCAGTTGACCACCGAGTCAATTGTCATGATCAAACCGCCACCCTCCTTCAAAAACGAAGGAGAAGCGGTTTTCCTTTGTGTGATAGCTATGGCGAAAGAGGTTGTATGGTGGACAAGGTTGAAAGGGCTGAGGTCAGACACCTTTCTCTGCGGCCAACAACTGATTCTTTTTTTCAAATACCACTTTGGAAGAAGAATCAGGATGGGGAGAGAGGTGCTGTACCCCAGCAAGTTTTATGAAAGATGGGTGAAAGTGGCGAGAATGGCCCGAGTGAATGGGCCTTCTCTCTATATCAGCCTGTAGGTTGAGGAAAAGGAGGAGGAGAGGAAAGGAGTACAAGCTCTTCGTACTCCTGGAGATGAGGGTTGCACATTTTTTTTCGGGGGTATGTGTTACCCATATAAACTGTCTCCCTCTATTGGGGAAAATCGACTAACTTTTAAATTCCATCTGTGATAACATTTTACACGTTTTTATTGTATGTAAACTTCCTCCTTTGTATTTGTCCCCTTCTTTTGTGCCCCTGTGGCTAATAAAGAAATATATCTATCTATCTATATTTGTTTTATATTAAGTTATTTGCTTTCTTTACTCGCCTTTTTGTGTAAACTCCCCCTCCCCCCCTTGTATTTGTCCCCTTATTTTGCGGCCTCGTGGCAATAAATAGAAATATATATATCTAACTATCAATTGAAACAAAATGAAAACGAAATTTCATTTCTCACTCTTAGTATGGCACTTACTTAAATGTAAGTATGCATGTATACGTACATACATATATGTATACAGACGTACAGTAGCATGCACATATATATATATATATACATATATATATACATATGCATACAGGTACACATACATATATGCACGTATCAGTTTAGCGGCGCTAACGTCGCTTTGTTCGTTTGTAAACAAACTGAACAGCCTGAATTTATGCCATACGGTGTTAAGGCAACCACGTCACCTTTTGGTTCAACACTGACACAGGAACGATGTACTAGTTTCAAGCTTGTTAGCTATCATCAGCACCGTTTACCCATCTGCCAGATAGTTGAACGTTCGAAAGTATATACTTTCCTTATGAAAATTAACGGCTGAGCAGCCTAATTTGCATATTGAGTGAGTTAAATCGGTCAGGCATACCGAAAACGATAAATTGAAACAAAATGAAAACGAAATTTCATTTCTCACTCTTAGTATGGCACTTACTTAAATGTAAGTATGCATGTATACGTACATACATATATGTATACAGACGTACAGTAGCATGCACATATATATATATATATACATATATATATACATATGCATACAGGTACACATACATATATGCACGTATCAGTTTAGCGGCGCTAACGTCGCTTTGTTCGTTTGTAAACAAACTGAACAGCCTGAATTTATGCCATACGGTGTTAAGGCAACCACGTCACCTTTTGGTTCAACACTGACACAGGAACGATGTACTAGTTTCAAGCTTGTTAGCTATCATCAGCACCGTTTACCCATCTGCCAGATAGTTGAACGTTCGAAAGTATATACTTTCCTTATGAAAATTAACGGCTGAGCAGCCTAATTTGCATATTGAGTGAGTTAAATCGGTCAGGCATACCGAAAACGATAAATTGAAACAAAATGAAAACGAAATTTCATTTCTCACTCTTAGTATGGCACTTACTTAAATGTAAGTATGCATGTATACGTACATACATATATGTATACAGACGTACAGTAGCATGCACATATATATATATATATACATATATATATACATATGCATAC
>OZ024741.1:53678864-53681364 GCA_964016885.1 Eledone cirrhosa
TTCCTGACATTAGAATATTTTTGAAATCAAACATAAGATGAACACTACAAATTGAATACAGATTTCAAAATCCACCACCGTCTTCTGAACACGCCATTGTATACACACAGACACACACACACACACGCACACACACACACGCATACACACACGCACACACACACACACACACGCAGATATTTATATATTGCCTACTCTTGAAATATATCATAATGATAATGATCTGGTGGTTTTCTGTTATTTCTTAGTTCATTCCACAGTTTTATCTTTGTTGTTGTACTCCTTGTTGGTGCTATCATCTTTATTATTGTCGTCCTAGTGTTAGGGCGGTGTACTGGTAGACTCGGTAGCGCGTCGGACACCGTGCTTCGCAGCATAGAGTTATGGCCCTCATGTTCTGAGTTCAAATCCCGCTGGGGTTAGCTCTGCTTTTCATCCTTGCGGGGCCGATAAAATAAAGTACCAGTAATGCACTGAGGTTGATTTATTCGACCTCCACCCCCAAAATATATGTCTGGCCTATAGTAGAAATCATTTGAGGGCGGAGGATTAGCTGTACCGGTAGAGGGTCGGACGCCATGCTTTGTAGCCTAGAGTTATAGCCCTTTATGATCTGAGTTCAAATCCCGCCGAGGTTAACTTTACCCTTCATCCTTACTGGGTCGATAAAATAAAGTATCAGTCACCCACTGGGCTCGGTTTCATCGACTTCCCTCTTCCCCAAAATTGCTGGCCTTGTGCCTATATGAGAAACTATTATTGTCCTTGTGGCTTTTCATTGGTCAGTTCGTCTGTTCATTTCTTGTTTTTTGGCAATGTAACTTCTATAAATTACTATCTTCATGTCTGTATCTCCTATCTGTTGTTGTTGTTGATGTTTTTGCTTATTTTCCTGTAGAGGTTATTGTTGTTGTTGCTGCTGCTGTAACTATTTGTTTGTTTTTTGTTGTTGTTGCCATTATTGTTGCTGATGTCAGCGATGCTATTGCTGTTGATGATGTTGATATTTTGTTGTTGTTACTGCTGTTGTTGTTGCTGGTGTTGTTGTCTTTGTTTTTTGCTGTTGTTGTTGTTGCTGCTGCCATTGTTGTTGTTGCTGCTGATTTTGTTGTTGCTGCTACGGTTGTTGTTGATGCTGCTGCTGCTGCTGATTTTTGGTTGTTGCTGTTGTTGGTGTTGGTGTTGTTGTTGTTGCTGCTGTTGTTGTTGTTGCTGTTTTTTTTTGTTGCTACTGTTGTTGCTACTACTGTTGTTATTGCTGCTGCTGTTTTTTTGTTTTTTTTACTGTTGTTGTTATTGCTGCTATTGTTGCTATTGCTGCCTTTCTTGTTCTTTTTGTCGACATAGTTGGTAGAAGGAAGTTCTGTTTGGTGTCGTTGAAATTCTTTTTCTGTGTTTAATTCAAGAGATCTTTGTTTCTTTGTCCACGTCGCTCCTCTCAATTCTCTATTATGTCATCAGGTATATAGTTTTTTTTCTGTTCAGTTTTTGCAATTTAAACGTGCTTCAACAAATATAATTCTTTGTTGTTTATAAAATGATCTTATTTCATTTCATCTGTTGAGTAAACACATCTGTCGCGAAATTAAGTATTATTTGTTTTTTTAGTTGTATGTCAAGATTTCAATATGAATTCATGAATTCATATATTTTTTTTAATCACTAGTTTTTTGGGTTAGATTGTATAATAGAGTTGCTTGGACGAATATTTGTGAAATATATTCGGGATATTCTGTGGCTTATATTTTGAATTAAATACTCCATATCGAACACAATTTACATCAAACCAAAAAATGATGTAACTAACAAATTAATGTAAGAGAGATGAAAGACAAAATTAACCTTAGCAAAACTTGAAACTATAACGCAGAGTATGGGAACGAATGTTGTAAAGAATTCTATCTGACACGCTAACGATTCTGCCAATCTACCACTTTAATGGAAACGATATAATGACATTTTAGAAATATCGGATTAAAAATATAACGAATTAACAAATTTTAGGCAAGCCATATATAATGTATGGCATTGATATTATATATAGGAATTTATGAGCAATTTAGAGAAGGTGGATATGAAATGGTATAGCTGTTTCGTGAAAAAGGATATAAATGTCGCCCAGTCGAGACAAAACAGCGGATAAATTGGCCATTGAAAAGCGACAATACAACAATAATTTGTAAAACAGCAACCATTACGAGTTAACCAATGAAAACGAGGCGGCTGCCAGAATAAATCTGATGTAATGACGAAATGTACCCACATCGATAAAATAGCCAAAGAAATAGAAGTCAGAAAAGTGATAACATGGTGATAATGAAAATAAAAAAACCCCAAAAAATCACTACCATAATCAAATAACATTTAGAAAGTAGCCAATAAAACGATGGCTACAGACAGTAGAGCACGAATGCTATTATATAATATGAGCTTTAAATACCAATAAACCACTCGGCTGAATATTGAGAGTGGCATGATACCAAGGCTAAGAGAAAAATAA
>OZ024741.1:53683864-53708864 GCA_964016885.1 Eledone cirrhosa
ATGGTATCTCAAAACTGGAGGAAAAATAAAAGTATGTAATGAAACACTCTAGAGAAATTAATATTTGTAAAATAAAAAAATAATGACATATTGAAAACATAATTAAAGTTATAACAAAATACACATACCGCTGTGTTGTTTACAAATTGCATATATTTCTTGAAAAAAAAAACAGGTGTGATAATCTCTGGGAATATTTCCAAATATCCCACCTATATCTCACATCACGTGAAATATGCTATTTGGGCTTCGTTCCCACCTCGTTCCCGCCCCGACGCCATTTTCTATATATTTTGAAAATTTTTTATCGTGAATTTATTGCAATTTGGTTCTTTATTTTTCTTTCCGACATATTGCTTTACCTGTCGCCGTTGTTAAATTTGTTTATTCTTTCACACACATACATATGTATGTATATATATATATATATATATATATATATATATATATATATATATATATATATAAATATATATATATATATATACACACACACTCACACACACACACACACACCGACACACACTCACACACACATATATATATGTGTGTGTGTGAGTGTGTGTCTGTGTGTTTCTTTGTGGTGTGCTTGTATGCAGTGGGTTGTGTAGTTGGGTTACGTAAGTGAGGAATGTGGTAGAAGGTAGACGTGAAGTACATAGAGGCAGCTATAGGGAACTGAAAGAAAGAGATTAGAACTAATAAAAGAGATAATTTAATTTTTGTTGCTTTTTATTGTTCGCTAGTTGTGTAGATAGCGATTTATGTAAGAGTCGGGATTAGAATTAAAAATAGAATTAAAACTAGGATTAGTATGATTACTGTGAGCTGTTACGCAGCTACTGACTGCGAGCCTTGTTGCTAGGGTAGTATGGGTTAATTTATAGTGAACGCATTCGGAGAGTTGTGTTACGCCACTCTTGCAGGGCTTGGAAAAACCAAACTTCCGAAGACCGCTGACTAGAAGAGACCATAAACACCGCGCAGGTGTATAGTAAACAGCGAGAAGGACGACTATAGGTTTGAAGATGAGTGGTTGAGTAAAGAATCTAAGTCAATATAATGTGAATTGCAATAAAAGGATGCATAACCTTCTTTACAGAAAGAATTACTACTACATTGACACCTTCCTTTAAGGCTTAGTATTGCATAAACCTAGAATTGATATAATGGGGGTTATAATTCAGCTACTAAGACTTATATTATTCCGCGGGTTTCTATTCAAGAAATGTTTAATTTCAACAACAAATGTTTGCGTTCACGTTTATAGGTACTGAGAATTTTTGATTTCCGTTTTATATATATATAATTCAGCCGATTTCTTCCAGTGCAGTAGAGAAAGCCAGAGAGCAGAGAGAGAGAGAGAGAGAGAGAGAGAGAGAGAGAGAGAGAGAGAGAGAGAGAGAGAGAGAGAGAGAGAGAGAGAGAGAGAGAGAAACAGAAACAGTTTTGACTCGAATACTGGACTAGTACTTCTTTTATCGACCTCGAATAGATGAAACGCAAAGTTGAAATTGCCGAAACAGATGCCGCAAATCTATCTAACGTTATATCGTCTCTGTCAATTTCCGACCTCATTATGATAATATTTGTCACCTGATCGTGGACTCCATTTTACACCAACATAGTGATTCTCCTATCTCTAATCTGGCAAGTAATGATAAGACCGAAGCGTCACAAGAATTGCCGTCTATGGTTGCCAAATAAGATTAAAATAATATTAGTTACTTTTCGCGACATATGTATTGTTAATTAAATAGATGTCCCTCTCCTACCATAGTGTAAAGTGAGACTAATTAATGGATATAACCTAGTTGTCCAATCAACCAAGGCCGACACGCATACATTCAACACAGACACAAGATTGCCGTTGTCAAATTTAACAAATAAAACAAAGAACTGTAATTATTTAGTAAAATTATATTAACAAAATTAACAAAGAGAAGGAAAAATTCAATACTTCATAAATTATATACATGCCATATTTAATAAAAAGAAATCACACACTAAAGAATATACAAATTAATAATAATTGTTTCTACTTTAGGCACAAGGCCAGCAATTACCCAGTGCATTACTGGTACTTTATTTTATCGACCCCATAAGGATGAAACGCAAAGTCAACCTCGGCGGGATTTGAACTCAGATCGTAAAGGGACGTAACTATGCTGGAAAGCATGGTGTCCGACCTTCTACCGATACTGCCAATCCACATTAACAAAAATAATTATTAAACTAATACTACTAAGCCACCGTTGGTTTATAATGTAAATGTTTAGCTTGTTTGTGCAGCTAAACCACTAGGTATAAACAGAATAAAACATCTGTTATTAATGGTCAATGTTTACCTCAAAATTTCGTCGATAATATACAGACTATATTGAGTATTGAGAAATTAGCATCGCCAAATAGAATATACATCTATCTTTAACTATCTATAAAACTATACCTTTACATGTATGTATATAAATATATATATATATATATATATATATATATATATATATATATATATATATATATATATATAGAGAGAGAGAGAGAGAGAGAGAGAGAGAGATTACAGTAATCAAAGTTCAGTTTAAGTCATTTATTTGCTTACAATTGTTTCCTCCAAACCGAGGTTTGGATTCTTCGGAGCAACTATTTATAACATACTTGACCTCCTTTTCAACCCAAGAGACACATAAAACATATGCGCATATTGATCAACAGTGGGGTGACATTCATCAAATGATATAGCATGGCAATTTACATATAAAGGTTACAGGATAAAAATAAAATAAAAACAAGAGTGAAAATAAGAGTGAAAATAAAGATAAACATGAAGCGTTGGCAGTCTATGAAGATAAAGCAAGAGGAAAGCTTAGAGTAGTCAGTGTATGAAACAATCTCCCGTGTAGCATGCACGCGTGTCTTATCTATACATGATTAGAGTGCGTCAGAATGATATTTGCAGGGTCAGGCAGTTGAAGCTGGTAATCGATCTTATTATGTAGGTTGAATTATTAAGTCATTTATTCTCATACATCTGTATGATATACAGTCTCGGATGCGGGGAAACACCAAAATATCAAAAACCTTCAACATACTATAAACCTTATTGTATCGTAGGCAAGGCCGTACCACTGTCCTTGCTCACACCACCACTCACATAATCCATGAGACGTAATATATATAGAGAGAACACGCGTCTATTGTATAATTCGCGGTGGTTCAGCATATAGTCAAGCTATAAACCGTATCCAGTCGGTTCTTAATTAATATATCATGCTGTCCAGATTCCGCAAGTGCCTGAATGACTAAGGGGAATTAATGCGTAAGGGGAGGTAACTAGCTAGTTATCTTAGTTACATTACTATGCTAAACTACATTAATGGTGATTCAAATACGTGCCTATCATGTGAAGTTATAACTAATATCTAGAGTATGTTACCCATTTATAGGTTAGAGAGTTGTCCATTGAGAAGTACAAGGCTGTATATATTAAGATGATTACCATCCATTAATACTAATTACCATCCTTAATACTAATAACTGCTCCATTTTGTTGAGCTGATATACCATAAATTACCAGCATGCTGATCAAAGACCAACTCCCTATGTCAACCAAGAACATACCTTTACCAACCAAAAATACATATGAAAAGTTGTTGATCAACAGTGTAAACTCCTTTATCAATAGAGTGAGATGGAGGACATTCCATTATGATAGAAACAAATCTGGCAAGGATAATAACACCAACAAATTTGACTCCTTCGGCTTTAAAACATTTAGAAGCCCCCCTCATAACACACTACTAAACCTCTTCGAAAACGACCTAATTAAACTAGTTAAAAACATTAAATACAAAAAACACCATAATAAAAACAACACCTTCTTAAACAAACTTAGCACCTCTATTAATGACTTCAAAACTAGTAGTAACATTTTTGTACATGCCGATAAAACTAATAACATATACAGCCTAGATTATAATACGTATAGAAAGTTTATATATAATGAACTACATAAAAGCTACAAGAAAACCACTATGAAAAACTTAGAAGATATTAATATGGAAGGCTATAATATAGTATCCAAACTAGGGCTCCAGAGACATACACAACCTTACACCCCAAACCCCCCTAGATTCTCTCTGAAGGACCATAAGGTAGACTTCATTAGCAACCCCTCGATTAGACTAATCTGCCCCTCCAGATCTGACATTGGCATTATCAGTAAACAAATCCTAGACAAAATCATCCCACAGATTAAACACAAGATTTACCTTAAGCAATGGGGAAATACGGGTGAAGTGATTGAATGGTTCAAAAATATCATAGATAACAAGGATAACAAATTTATTCAATTTGACATCAACTCTTACTACACCTCTATTTCCCCTATCCTACTAAATAAGGCACTTATAATGGCCATGGACAATAGTGACTTGACTAGACCCCAGATTGATGTAATACTTGCGGCCCGTAAAACAATAATCACCTTTGAGGACCAATTATGGACCCGCAAGGATACGCAAAACAACTTCGACATTGCTATGGGGTCTAGTGACTCGGCGCAGGTCACTGATTTGGTTGGCCTATACTTACTTAACCTAATCCACAGGGAACTTCCGTACCTCAGCGGTGGTTTGTATCGCGACGATGCACTTCTACTTATAAACTATAAAAAATTCAATATAGAAAGGACTAGAAAACTATTGCACAAAACATTCAAAAACTTTAACCTTAGTATTACCATGGACAAAAACACCAAAAACGTCAACTTCCTAGACGCCACACTCTACCTAGACTCATTGATATATGCACCTTTCCACAAACCTAATGAACAACTCATCTACGTAGATACCAAGTCTAACCACCCTAAATCTATATTGAACTCTATCTCTAAGGGAGTATCTAATAGAATCTCTAGTCTATCATATGACATAAACACATTTAACAATAACTCGCAGTATTATAATCAGGCATTAGCTAGATCAGGCCATAATACAGGGATAGAGTTCCTACCTACAAAAACACATAGCTACAACATCATTTCACACAACATGTCCATGGGAAAATTTAATAATAGGAATAGAAACCGCACACACACTAATAGGGATTGTAACAACAAGAGTAACCAGCACCACAGAAATGACCATAGGAACATTAAAGGAAACAAATCACCAGACATAAAAAACAGAAATAGAAGAAGAAATGATACATTTTTCAACCCTCCTTTCAATTTAAACGTCTCTACCAACCTTCCTAGGGCTTTCTTCTCACTACTAGATAAACACTTCCCATCCGGCCACAAGTACCACGGCCTTTTAAACAAAAACACTATTAAGATCTCATACTCTACTACGCCTAACTTAGCATACCACATAGCTAGTACAAATAAAAGAAAAATTAATTCTTACTTCCAACAAACTAAATCACGACGGTCAATAAACCTTCAAAATAACATTCAAAATAACAGTCAAAGTAACATTATAACAATTAACCGTAATATCAAGGGAAATAATAGTAATAGCACTAGTGTAAACATTAACGCTGCGTACCACAACCCGCATAACCATAACCCTATAGCTAACATCCAAACTTCTACACAGCATAGTAACCGGCAGACTAGCACCCAGAATAATTGTAACTGTAGATCAAGCAGAACCTGCCCTTTAGATAAAAAATGCTTAACCAAGGATATCATATACTCATGCACAGTCACAACTAACAGCTCTTCTGAAACCTACATAGGCTCTACTTCTAACTGCTTCAAAACTAGATACAATTCGCACCTCCACTCTTTCAAAAATCACAGTCTAGTCAACTCCACTTCACTATCTAGCTACATACACTATCTAAAAACTAAAAATAAAATATATACACTTAAATAGGAAGTGGTAGGTAGTGCAACATCGTACAAACCACCTGATAAATTTTGTAACCTCTGTCTACTAGAGACCCATACTATCATCTTCTCTAAACATAATCTCCTTAATAAAAAATCAGAAGTGTTCGCAAATTGCCAACACCGCTTCCGACACTCGTTCCAAAACTTTAAACCCTATATATAATAATGTCAGACTGGAACCGGCACCACCCCTAGCAATTAACATCAGTAGCACGCCTTACACCTCACATCCACACCCATCTCTATACTCTAAAGATAATACTGACAGAATCTTAGTACCACCTACCCTGGGAATACCCCCTTGTACCTCTAATACTGATATCTTGACCGTGGACTACTTATTCTGCATTGCACAAATATAAGATTAGTATAAATTGGGGACACGGTACTGGTTGCGATAGCATAGTCCTGTGCATGGACTACCACCAAGAGATAGATTGATGATTAGATAGATAATCGTATTGTTAAGTGATTATATACTGTAAGCGATCAGTTCAATGAATTATGCACGTAATCATCTTGATGTGAACTCCTTTAGTACCTATTAATAGACTCCACTCTAGCTTGTAGATGTGATACATAATTGATTTATATTTGAGACGGGGGTTGTCTATTGCTTGATGGCCAGACTAGTGCATTTATATGAGAGATTGGATCTCCGGACCATACCGAAGATTTACTGGAGATGCAGGCATGCAATGGCCCGGAGCCTACCGGGTGGCATATATAATAGTGGGACCATACCAGGTCCTACTGTTATATTACATTTGCATGGAGCAGTGACTTGAGAGTCTGACTCCTCTTATAGAACGTTCAGATATGACACCCCTTAATTAATGGATGGTAATCATCCTAATATATACACCCTTGTACTTCTCAATGGACAACTCTCTAACCTATAAATGGGTAACATACTCTAGATATTAGTTATAACTTCACATGATAGGCACATATTTGAATCACCATTAATGTAGTTTAGCATAGTAATGTAACTAAGATAACTAGCTAGTTACCTCCCCTTACGCATTAATTCCCCTTAGTCATTCAGGCACTTGCGGAATCTGGACAGCATGATATATTAATTAAGAACCGACTGGATACGGTTTATAGCTTGACTATATGCTGAACCACCGCGAATTATACAATAGACGCGTGTTCTCTCTATATATATTGCGTCTCATGGATTATGTGAGTGGTGGTGTGAGCAAGGACAGTCGTACGGCCTTGCCTACGATACAATAAGGTTTATAGTATGTTGAAGGTTTTTGATATTTTGGTGTTTCCCCGCATCCGAGACTGTATATCATACAGATGTATGAGAATAAATGACTTAATAATTCAGCCTACATAATAAGATCGATTGCCAGCTTCAACTGCCTGACCCTGCAAATATCATTCTGACGCACTCTAATCATGTATAGATAAGACACGCGTGCATGCTACACGGGAGATTGTTTCATACACTGACTACTCTAAGCTTTCCTCTTGCTTTATCTTCATAGACTGCCAACGCTTCATGTTTATCTTTATTTTCACTCTTATTTTCACTCTTGTTTTTATTTTATTTTTATCCTGTAACCTTTATATGTAAATTGCCATGCTATATCATTTGATGAATGTCACCCCACTGTTGATCAATATGCGCATATGTTTTATGTGTCTCTTGGGTTGAAAAGGAGGTCAAGTATGTTATAAATAGTTGCTCCGAAGAATCCAAACCTCGGTTTGGAGGAAACAATTGTAAGCAAATAAATGACTTAAACTGAACTTTGATTACTGTAATCTCTATATAACTGCTCTGTAAAACAACTGATGTTATTACATTGAGCTATTTATCTTACTGGTAATAGGATAGTAATTATTGACTATCTCTCACTATTTAGGGTTTGTGTATATATAATATATTACCATTAAAGGTTTTATTGCATACATAACCATAAATAGTACCCTTAATACTATATATATATATATATATATATATATATATATATATATATATATATATATGTATTTATATATATTTATTTTGCGAGGTTTTTGACATGAAATCGTGTGTCGAAACAAATATTGTTATACTTGGGGAGGGTCATTCATATTGTTGTAATAATATTGCCTGTATTTTTGACCGTTGGACAGTCAATGCTAAACATTGAGGACCGAATGAATTAACTGATATAAAAGATACAGAAGCGAAAACCAACCAAAGAGTGAGTGTGTTCTGTTATTAATTCTGGCAATATTATTACAACAATATGACCCTCCCTATGTATATATATATATATATATATATATGGTAAATTTCTTTAAGTCGTTTGGAAGCCTCGACATTGCAAATGGGTAAATCTCCGGGTAACAAGATCCGGTGGTGGAGAGAGAGATGTAAGTGGGTGTACGTTGAGATGCGTGGCGTGTATAAGACGCCTTTTCCTTCATTCCTCTACACGTCTTATACACGCCACGCATCTCAACGTACACCCACTTACATCTCTCTCTCCACCACCGGATCTTGTTACCCGGAGATTTACCCATTTGCATTGTCGAGGCTTCCAAACGACTTAAAGAAATTTACCTTATTATTCAACAATGCTTCAAGCAAACTTCAATACTCCCTTATATATATATATATATATATATATATATATATATATACATATGTATTTATATATGTAAGTATACAGCCGCGACAGACCAAGATCTTTACGAAACACCATTCACATACACAGACTAACTATCACACAAAATTACTCAACAAGTTGTATACGCGTGCGCATATATAATTATGTATGTGTATGAATGTACGTATATGTATAGGTATGCCTAAACAATCCACAGACACACGCACAGAAAAATAAAGCGATTAAATTTTAGGCACACAAATGGCACACAAATATATTCGAGTCGTGAGATAGTTGAGAAAAATGCCACGGTAAATATAGTGAGCACCTCTCTCACTCTATCTCCCCCTCACTATCTCCCTCTCTCTCTCTCTCTCTCTCTCTCTCTCTCTCTCTCTCTCTATATATATATATATATATATATATATATATATATATATATATATATATATATATATATATATATATATATATATATATATATATGTACATATATATGAAATGTATACAACTCTGGAATACAACCCGACACGAAACAGACCATTGTAACAGCATCAAATGCTTAGTCCAGCGAACCCCTTGTAACTATCGTTACGCACTTACCTAACAAATATATATATATATATATATATATATATATATATATATATATATATATATATATATATATATAACTGGTATAATTCTAATCTCTGTCACTGTTTCCCTCCTCTCTAAATATATTTATATGCATATGTATACATACATATACATATATATATATATGTATATATATATATATATATATATATATATATATATATATATATATATATATATATATATATATATATATATGCACTCTACTCTGTATGAATATTGAGTGCTAATTTTGGCATACCGCCTATGGAAGCAGCATAGCTACCATCATACACAAGTATATATATATATATATATATATAGATATATATGTACATGTGTGTATATGTATATATATATATATAGATATATATGTACATGTGTGTATATGTATATATATATATATATATATATATATATATATATATATATATATATATATATATATATATATATATATATATATATATATATATATATATATATATATATATACATATATATATATATATACATATACACACATGTACATATATATCTGTGTGTGTGTGAGTCTGTCTGAGAGAGAGAGTGAGAGAGAGTGAGAGAGAGAGGGTTACTGGAAGAGCAGAAGAACATTAAGTATGTACGTGTAGTTTATAGGTAAGACAGATACTTAGAATCGATATAGATTATCTATATAATCTCTATAAATATATAGTGGAATACGTTCTGTTCATAAATGATTTCAGCAAAGAGAAGAAACAGACGAATTTGAGATTCCTAAAAGACCATTAGAAGAATATGATGATGGAAAACTTATTGATTAATGTATTTGTTTTAACAAACAGGAATTATCATTCCATTACTCAAAAGTAGAAATCTGGTGGTCATTACTGAACAATATTTACTACGTATAGAGACCTGGTCACACAAGAATTTGTATATATATATATATATGAAAATTAGAATTGGTGCTCATACAGTGTATTGCAAAATCACTATATATACATTCATATATATATCGCTATATCAGAGCACCAATTCTAATTTTCAATTTCCGCTTGACCGGCAACCGCTCCATATAATCAGTTCCTGATTATTACTAGAATTCTATAAGAATCTAATATTCATGATTTTCAGCAAACAGGTGGAATAGTTAGCTTTGATAAGCACCAAAAAGTGTGAAACAGAGCTCTGTCAGCTTTATCTCCCCTGTTTGCTGAAAATTAAAGTAAGTGAGACTGTCACTACTCTAAAACAATAGCGTAAGGTCTTCGAAATGCTTTTAATTAAGCATACAGTGTATTGCAAAATACACTATATATACATTCATATATATATATATATATATATATATATATATATATATATATATATATATATATATATATACGTAACAGGACATTTTCTGCTGTGTGACCTATGTGTGGGGTAGGGATTAGCGTGTTTCGTAGCCAAGTGACGTAATATCCAGGGAGTATATAACTGCGATCTCAGCTCTCTGCTTGTATTGTATGTTTTTTTGGCGTGCATTTGTTAACAGCTACTCACTTTTAGACCGTCGACTGATGGGTAGAGAGCAACAAACCACCCTCAAGTCTCTGGTCCGGCTGGGGAAAACTGTCAGAAACACTCGGTATACTGCAGCAAGTTACGGAGATAAGACGAAGGCAAAAAACGTTTAAAGAGATGCCAAGATGTGATTCATGACCCCAGCACCGAGTGGCCTTCAACGAACATGACTTAGGTCAACGTTGAGAACGCGAGGCAGTTGGTGCGTGGCGATTGTTGACTGTTTGACTGATTGCAAGTGAGTTGGGCATGAACTGCAACAACGTTTGGAAGTTTAACACCAAATATTTTGGCATGAGGAATATCGCCTGCTCACAAAGTCCTGGGCATACGGCAGTTCCTGGCCGAGAAGATCCACGCCACACTGGAACAACCTCTTTATTCACCTGATCTTGTTCCGTGTGACGTTTTTTTCTTTTCCAAAAGATCAAGGGGGTCATGAAGGGGACCAGTTTTGAAGGCGTGAAGGCCATTAAGAGGGCCATAAGAAGGAGCTGAGGGGCATCCCAGAAGAATTCTTCCAGCAGTGCATAGAACCGTGACAGAATGATTGAAACGTGCATTAGATTCGAAGGGGATTACTTTGGATGGAGAACCATGTAGCTTCTTGTTTGTAATTGAAATAAATTGTTTGTGAGGCCAGTCCCACTACCTTTAGGACATACTTCGTATATATAATATATGTGGACATATAAACATAAGTTACAGGGAGTGAGTATTTGTCATATTACGCATGGGCTACTTTGTTATCTCTAAGCCAAGCTGAGTCGTGCGTCTGTCATTGTGTACTTTTCCACGTATCAATATGCTAACCATGCAAGAACTTCTCATGTAACAATGGCACTTCTCCAAGAACTCTTTACTGATTGGATAATTTCGAAAGAAATTTGGCCACCAAGCTCACCTGACTTGACACCACCAGATAATGTTTTCTGAGATTCAGCTAAAGGATCAGTGTATAAGAATCGCCCGAAAACAATTAAGGAATTGAAAGATGCACTCATAACCTTCAAACGGTCCATAGCACGTATACTCTCCAAGATCTGTTTCAAAAGAAGTGTAAAAGCGTCCTGTTATGTAATGAAAACGAAGGATGACATTTTCATCACCTCATATAAAGTCTTAGAAAGAATTTTATTTCCATTTCATTTTACATTATTTATTTTAATTTCGAAATAAAATAATTGCTGCGGAGAGACTTTTGTATCTATACAGATTAATACATTTGCACACATACACACACGCAAACACACCCACCCACACCCACCCACACAAGCATGCGCGCGCACACACACTCACACACTCACATGTGTATATATATATATATATATATATATATATATATATATATATATATATATATATATATATATATATATATATATATATGTGTAGTAGAGATCGAGAGAGATCGAGAGGGATAGAGAGAAAGAGAGAAGGGGAAGAGGCAGAGAGATAGAAAGACACTAAATATATGTATGGTGTTTGTATAATATGATTTGAAATCACTTGAAATACAAATTTAGTTTCTACTTTCATAAAGCGTGACAAATCCCTGGTGACGAAATAGGAATAATTCTATCTATCTATCTACTGGAATGGTATCCTAGATGCACGCTGGGACTACGTAGGGGCCTGCCCCGATAGAGAGGGGTGTAATAGCCTCAAAGGGTTAATCGGTCGATTTGACCTGGCCGATAGATATCGACTAGATTTTCCGACTGCGCCAACCTGGACTTGGGCAAATCGTAGCGGATCATCTAGGTCGTACCTAGATAGGTTCTTAGTTAGAATTAAGGATAAGGACTTTTTAAGTTGTCCAAAAATGCGCATGGTTGGCTATTCAGACCACAAATTAGTGACCTGCATGGTCAACCTTGACAGAACTCATAGACAGGGCCCCGGTTACTGGAAGCTCAACTTGTCCTTGCCGGCAAGTAGAGCCTACAGGAATCGGATTAGTACGTTAGTTAAGGAACGGTTGACTGGAGCGATCGTCAACAGCAGGTGGTGGGTATCTCTAAAGAGAGAGATTAGAGTAGTCTCGATAGAATTTAGTAAGGTTCTAGCTGCGGATAGGAATAGGAAGGAAAGGGAGCTAATAGATAGAGTAGAAGAGGCAATTAGAAGCGGCGACGTGGCCAGAGTGCTAGCGTCGAGAACGGCTTTGAGCCAGTTTTTCGACGCGAAGCACGAAGGCTGCGTTGTCCGAAGTAAAATACGTGCTCTAGGGAACGAGGGGACCAAAGCTGTTAGCTGGGCCCGCGTGACAGAGGCCAACAGTGGAACTAAATCCACCATCCGGTCTTTGCGAGACCTGGATGGACGGGCGATTCTTGAGCCTAAGCAGATGTGTGAGGCCTTTCAAAGGCACTTTGCCCGACTGTTCGGGAGGGGCGGGGAGCCGGTTGGGAACGTGGACTTCGGTCCATACCTCGACGGCCTGCCGCGCCTCTCGGACAGGGAGGCGAAGTCCTGCGAGGAGCCGATTTCGGCCGCTGAGATAGAGGAGGTGCTGAGCCAATGCAGCAAACGCAAATCCCCGGGTCTCGATGGTCTTCCTTACGAATTATATCTAGCTATGCCGGACTTGTTCCCCGATCTCCTCGAGGCGGTCTACTGCAACTGGCAACAGAACGGGAGAATTCCCTGTACTGTGACCAAGGGCGTAGTCACGCTAGTGAGGAAGGACGAGAACAAGGGGGACGATATAAATAATTTCAGGCCCATAACTCTGCTAAATACAGAGTTACAGATTTTGGCCAAGGTGCTAGCAAAGAGGTTGGCGCTTGTCGTGGGCAACCTGGTGGGAGATGCGCATACATGCGCTATCCCGTCCAGGTCCATCCATGACAACCTCCACCTCATGCGATAAATCATAGAGAGGGTTGGGAACGAACCCGGCTTTGGTGGGGCTCTGATCAACTTGGATCAATCTAAGGCGTTCGATAGGGTCGACCATGGTTATCTGGATGCGGTGCTAGCAGCGGCAGGCTTCGGACCCGTTTTTAGGGGCTGGATCACTGCTATGCACAGCAGCCGCATCTGCTCTAGTGTCAAGGTGAACGGCTACCTCTCGGAGCCGTTCAAAATCGCGCGGTCCATCCGACAAGGGTGCCCTCTCTCCTCCCTTCTGTATGTGTTGACTCTCGAGCCACTACTGCGGGAGTTGGAGTTGTTGCAGGGCATCCCTTTGGAACCGGGATTGCGGAAAGCGGTGTCGGCCTACGCCGATGACGTGACAGTAATGGTGTCGACGGCCTCCGAAATCGAGGCGGTCGGCACCTTACTGGAGCAGTACGAAAAGTTCACAGGGGCTAAGCTGAACCGGGACAAGTCGATCGGTTTGCAACTCGGCACGTGGAGGGGCAGACCGATGCCCTCCGATGGCGTCGTCGGACGCTGGACGGAGGGCCTGGTGAAGTTGCTCGGGGTCTGGTTCGGACCGGACCTCCAGGTGGAGAAAAGCTGGGCGGAGGTTACGAACAGGGTGTTTGCACTGACCCAGAAGTGGGCCAGTTGCAAACTATCCCTGAAAGGTCGGGCGGAGGTGGCGAACACCTACATAGCGTCCGTCATCTACTACCGTCTGACCGTAGTGCCCTGCCCAATGGAAACCCTCACCAAGATGGAGCGCGCGCTCTTCCAATTCCTTTGGAAGAGGCGGGCTCCTATGGTGCGGAGATCCATCTGCTGTCAACACCCTTCGAAAGGAGGGCTGGGGATGCCGTGGCTAATGGTGCGTAAACACGCATTAAGGCTACGGCACCTCTACGTATTCCTCACCGGACAACCGGTGTGGGCCTCGTTTGTGAGACGAACCTTTCCCAGACTCGTCTCACTCACCGAGCTGCAATCCTGGGTCAAGCAAAGACCGAGAAAACTGGGCGCCTGGCACACTGAGTGTGCCCAGGCGCTCACCGCCCTCTGGCAGGCGGATCCGGTTGTCAGTGGAGACTCCACCGCAACATTCTATAGAGGGCTGGTACGCAGCAGGTGCGACGACGCCCTCGGAGAAGCCCTAGACATGGAGGAGGACGAACTGGCCGGCCTGTTCGGTAGGACATTCAGCCCGGGACCTATGGACAACTTCCAGAAGTCCCTGGCCTAGCAGTGCTACCGAGGAGCTTTACCCGTTCGAGAAATGCTCCACAGACACGGGCGCCCGGGTAGGGACCCCGCCAAAAAGATCTGTCCCAGATGCGTGTGCGACGAGGAAACCGTTGCACACGCATTGGTACACTGCTCGGGCGTAGCCGATCTGTGGGGCTATGTCGAACAACTGCTGTCAAGGGTGGGACCGATCCGGTTGACCACCGAGTCTATTGTAATGATCAAGCCGCCACCCCCTTCAAAGATGAAGCAGAGGCGGTGTTTCTGTGCGTAATAGCCATGGCGAAAGAGGTTGTATGGTGGACGCGTCTGAAAGGACTGAGGTCTGGCACCTTTCTCTCTGGCCAACAACTGGTCCGTTTCTTCCGATATCATTTCGGAAGAAGGATCAGGATGGAGAGAGAGGTGCTTCACCCCAGTCGTTTTTATGAAAGGTGGGTGAAAGTGGCGAGAATGGCCCGTGTGAATGGGCCTTCTCTTTACATGAGCCTGTAGGTGGAAAAGAGGAAGGAACGAGAGAGCACCCCCCTCTGTGCTCCTGAGGAAAAGGGTTGCACACTTTTTTCGGGGGTGTGTGCGACCCCCCAAGGCGCCTCCTCTCTATTGAGGATTTTGTTATAAATTTTATTTTTTGTTATATTTTATAACAAAATCCTCTATTGAGGATTTTGTTATAATTCTATTTTTTGTTATATTTTATTTTATTTTTATATATTGTTATTGCCTCCTCCCTATTGAGGACGCCTTGTTTTGTAAACTCCCCCCATTGTACTTGTCCCACTTTTGATGCCCTTGTGGCAAATAAAAGAAACATATCTATATATCTATCTATCTATCTATCTATATATATATCTATCTATCTATCTATCTATCTATCTATCTATCTATCTATCTATCTATCTATCTATCTATCTATCTATCTATCTATCTATCTATTATCTATCTATCTATCTTTCCGTTTTATAATTCCTCCTATTCTGATTTTTCCATTAACAACTTCAGAAATATTGACAGATTTTATTTTATACTTCCCTGTATCTCTGTATATTTATATATATATATATACATATATATATATATACATATATATATATATATATATATATATATATATATATATATATATATATATATATATATATATATATATATATATATATATATATATATATATATATATGTAAGTATGTATGTATACATATATATATATATAGAGAGAGAGAGAGGGAGAGAGAGAGAGAGAGAGAGAGAGAGAGGAGGGAGAGAGAGAAAGAGATTGAAAGAGATAGAGCTAGATATATAGAGAGAGATATGCATATGCATGTACGTGTGTGGGTGTGCCTTATTTGTTTGTTTGAGCTTGTGTTTAGGTATTTATATATGTCAGTGTGTATGTATGCATGTATGTATTCATGCATGATTGTATGTATGTATGCAGGTATGTGTGCACGTATGTTTGTGCATGAATGTATGTATACATATATGCGCGAATACATCTTAAGAAAAAAAAACATCCCAAGTGCGTCAACTGTCAAAGAAGAGAGAGAACAGAGCGCATATGCCTAACCAAAGAAGAAAAACATAGAAATGAGAGAAATAGTATAACAGAAGAGAATAATAAGGACTGTAGTCCAGCTTGCAGAAAGATAAGGACATAGAAATGTTCACATCCAAACATAGATTCCATAGAAATGTCATAGTATTAGAAAATAGAAATTAAGTTGCTAGCAGCTGCTACAGGGTATTGTATATATATATATATATATATATATATATATATATATATGTGTGTGTACATTGGAAAATGTTCGAGACTGGACTCCAGAAATAGCCGTCGAAACGACGTGAGCTCTGCCGTCGGGGTCTTGAACTTTTTACTTTTACCCGCTCTACTACCCTAAGTATTGAGTACTCTCATGCGTTTTGGTCCACCTGGTATCTTAAAACACTTCCTTCGTTATATATATATATATATATATATATATATATATATATATATATATATAGAGAGAGAGAGAGAGAGAGAGAGAGAGGGAGGAAAGAGAGAGAAAGAGAGAAAGAGAGAAAGAGAGAAAGAGTGAGATATATATATATATATATATATATATATATATATATATATATATATATATAGAGAGAGAGAGAGAGAGAGAGAGGGAGAGAGAGAGAACGAGGAGCTTGTTAGGTAGGTTGATACACAAAGGGAAGATATATGCCATGGAAGGAGAATCTCGATGGTCACTCAACTGGGAGCAATGCCACAACAAATCTTTCAGTAATACCTACACCAGGCCTTTTACAGAAACACTTACATACTGGATATATTATGTGTGAAAGTTTCGGATCGTTTTGAGCATATATCAGAATTATGGAGTCTGGGCATAGGCAAAAGAACATTAATAAAAACAACAGGAACAACACTGATCATATTTCAGCAAGATTAAAATCTGTTCGCTGCAATTTGAAACCTTGATGTTGCTATCAAATGTTTCACCTTCCCAGTCTTATATAAGGTTTTAAACAAATTTCATCAAATTAATATACATATGTATATATATATGGGCTAGGTAGATGCGTGTGTGTATGTCGGGAGTGTCTGTGTGCGCATTTCTTTGTGTTTATGTTTGTGAGTGTATATGTCTGTGTGTATACATGTATGTATAATATATATATATATATATATATATATATATATATATATATATATATATATATATATATTATAGTTGAGACAGTAAACAAAAACAAAAGAAAACAACGTGGAAGCGAAGAGGCAGTACAAATATTAATATTAGTTTCACGCTTGAGAGTATATATATATATATTTATATATATATATATGCATACATACATTCGTATATATGCAACTTTTGTATACGTACATTCATACAAGCACACAAACATACATTAGTGTGTTGAAGAAACACACGTGATGTGAATAGGGCAAATAATTTTGAAATAAGTTAAACGGTAATTGAACCCGGAAAGACCTTGAACAATTAATGGTTTAGGAAAGAGACGGGAGAGGTGTGCAAAAACAACTTAAAGAGAGGGGAGAAATAGCTTTCATTGTTCAATTAGCTTTTACTGTGTCATTGTCTTCTTATTTGTCTTGGCGGCGTCTACCATCTCTCATTCTGGCTCTCTCAAACTATTTTCCTTTCTCTTCCCATCTCTCTCTCTCTGTATCTATCTATCTATCTATCTTTCTCTCTAAGACGCCGGACGATTTTGGCATTTAACTTCCGGTTCATTAACTTATTCGACATAATGGTAATCAGACTTGTAGCCTCAGGTTGATACTGTCCCGAAAATCAATGGGATGTACAGCTTAATATATAACAACCAACACATACGCTCATATATATATATATATATATATATATATATATATATATACATATACATATATGTCTCTTTCTATATATATATATATATATATATATATATATGTATATCTTATAATCTATCTATCCATGTATTTCTATAATTTTCTCTCTCTCTCTCACTCTCTCTCTCTCTCTCTCTCTCTCTCTATATATATATATATATATATATATATATATATATATGTGTGTGTGTATGTATGTAGGTATATATATATATATATATATATATATATATATATATATATATAAATACATATCACGATAAATTAACGGAGCCATAGATTCTCGCTATTCCCTGTCAATAATGTGCTCAAAGGAGAAGAAATCCTGAGCTCGTTAAAATACAATATGTTGAAAAGGTAACAGACTAGGTAACATACAGTGCGCTATCAATAACATACATATACATACATACAGGCATATATACATACATATGTACATACATACATGTGTCCGTGTGAAAGTATATATACGTTTACGGGCTCTTAAGCCTGGATGGGGCTGTAGAAGGCAGTGTAGGTATATAGAGCTTGTTCGAAGCATTTAAAGTGCGCGGAGCCCATTCCTCACCAGGTTTAAAATCGACCAACTTCTAGTGAAAAGGTGAGAGAAAAACGGGAAAATAAGAGAAAAAAACCAACAAGTATACTGGACTACTACATTTTTTGTACGAGCTTTTATGTAGCTTGCACTAGAACTTTTGTATCGTGGCGGCACCCTTAGAGATAGTATTAGTATTCTTAACGGGACTCTGAATTATTATTTCGTATTAGTTTACTATTTTGCACTGGGTGGTTGCTGGCCTTGTGCCTGGGGTAGAAACCTTTATTTATTATTTCGTGGTAGTTTCTTTAGTATTTTGGCCCCTCACTTGTTGACCCGTCACCGTAAAATATACTCGGTTTATTACTTATACCTCTTAAAAGGGTCTCATTATAATTCCGTCCCACCTAGCATACTTTTTTTAGCCTAGCAGTACCAGTGAGAGACTTACGTCGTAGTAACCAGAAATTGTTTATTTTTTTTTTTACATTTAATTGCTTTTTAACACTCGGTATTTTTCTATATATTTACCCCTTATTGTTCTACTTATTGTTTCGACTTCCTCCCCCTCCCCCTCCCTAGTATCTTCTTTGACCTCATGCCCAGCTGTAGTCGACACTATCAACGCATGAATGGGTCTCCTCCACCCCCTCTCCCTCTTTCTCCTACTGGCAGGTTTAGCTACCCCTTCCCTCCACAAATTGCCATCATAGAATTATTGTGTCTCAACAACAAACTTTTGACCAATCCTTGTGACAATCACTTTGACCTTATATGGAATTACCCCTTGAGAAGCTCGGCTATTCAAATACCAGGATAAAAATGTTCATTTAGTCCAGAATTAGCCGTCGAAACGGCTTGAGCTCAGCCGTCGTGGTCCTACTAGTTCCTATATATATATATATATATATTTATTAAAATAACAGATTAAAGTTTAAGCAAAGAATCGCTGCTTTCACCCTTAACGGGATCTTCTGAAGCTAACAAAGTCAATCTGTAAACGCAGAAGTGAATATTTCAAAAAAGGTTGCGACCGGGAGAAGACAGGAAGACGATACTTTGGTACGTGGAAACGTTCCCTGGCAAAGAACGGGAAAAAACGAATATAATACGTCATTAATAGGAGCGGTGAAAAACAATTACACGCAAAGACAGAACCTCGTTTTTGGTAAAAATGAAGTTGTAGACTAATATTCTCTTAGGCGGTTCATAGAGACGTTCTCAGGCAATAAACGAAAAATAACGAAGATAATACGTCATATGTGGAGCGTGGAGAACAATTGCACACAAAGACAAAACCACGTAAATGGTATAACTGAAGTCTTAGACTAAAATTCTAACTAGGAAACCGAATGATTCTCCGCTTAAGAGTTGAGAATAAAGTAAAGAAATACAGAGGTAATTGAAATTAAATAAATACATACACGCATCCAAATACGTAACATGCATACCCATTCTTTTCGTTACCCTCTAAGAAGAAATATGACGTCACTTTCAGATTATATCTGGGGTCTAAAACACAACCACACCCAATATAAGTTACACTGGGAGATCCTAACTAGGGCTAGATCTTATAACGGAAATAAAAGACCTCTGCGCCGCTGAGACCCGGAAATACTCGACGCCACAGACCACATCTTAAACAAAAAATCTGAGGCAATTTCGGCTTGTACACATAAATTGCACAAAACTTTCCTGTATTACAGCCCCACATTATACCCTAACGAATAGTACGATCTATACGCGGATAATTTACGTCTTGATGTGGTAGCTAAGTATATGTTATGTTTATACCATTACTTATTTGCATAGGTAAGTATATATTACATGTATGTTTTGTGAAGGTACGTATACTTTCTCGTACGTATATTTGATTGTATATGTTATGGTGTATATTTTATATATTCTGGTACATATGCTTTTGGTTATGTGTATACCGTGAGTTTTGCGTCTGTGTGAGTATGCGTGTTCGTACGTATGTAGGGTGTGTGTATATGTGTACTTCGTGTTTTGGTTGACGTACGTCTCCGAACATTTGTGTATTTACATGTAGGTATGTGTGTGCGCTTGTTATATACGTATTTATTTATTTATATACGTTTATTTAATTATTTGTATACACGCACCCATACACATATTTATATGTGCGTGTATTTGTATACATATAGCAATTGTTTTCGCGTATGCTTGTGTATCTACGTATTTGGATGCGTGTATGTATTTATTTAATTTCAATTACCTTTGTATTTTTTTACTTTATTCTTAACTCTGAAGCGGAGAATCATTCGGTTTCCTAGTTAGGACTTTAGTCTAAGACTTCAGTTATACCATTTACGTGGTTTTGTCTTTGTGTGCAATTGTTCTCCACGCTCCACATATGACGTATTATCTTCGTTTTTCCCGTTCAATGCCAGAGAACGTCTCTATGAACCACCTAAGAGAATATTAGTCTACGACTTCTTTTATACCATAAACGTGGTTCTGTCTTTGCGTGTAATTGCTATTCAGCGCTCCAATTAATAACGTATTATATTCGTTTTTTCCCGTTCTTTGCCAGGGAACGTTTCCACGAACCAAAGTATCGTCTTCCTGTCTTCCTCCGGTCGCAACGTTTTTTGAAATAATCACTTCTGCGTTTACAGATTGACTTTGTTAGTTTCAGAAGATCACGTTAAGGGTGAAAGCAGCGATTCTTTGCTTAAACTTTAATCTGTTATTTTAATAAATATTTGCTCTACGGTTCTTATATATTTGATATATATTTATCCTTATCGAACCCTCTTTGGATTTTAGTTTTCAAATTTATTATTATTATTATTATTATTATTATATATATATATATATATATATATATATATATATATATATATATATATATATATATATAGTTTCAGAAGATACCGTTAAGGGTGAAAGCAGCGATTCTTTGCTTAAACTTTAATTTTAATAAATATTGGCTCTACGGTACTTATATATTTGATATATATTTTCCTTATCGAGCCCTCTTTGTATTTTAGTCTCCAAATGTATTATTATTACTATATATATATATATATATATATATATATATATATATATATATATATATAGTAATAATATATATATATAATGTATTTTGCAATACACTTTATGCTTAATTAAAAGCATTTTGAAGACCGTAAGCTATTGTTTTAAAGTAGTGACAAATTCACTCACTTTGATCTCAGCAAACAGGGGAGATAAGCCGACAAGACTTGTTTCGCTTTGGTTGAAGCTTATCAAGGCCAACTACCCAACCTGTTTGCTGAGATCATTGATGTTATATTCTTATAGAAATCTAGTAAATAATCAGGAGCTGATTATGCAGAGCGGTTGTTGGTCAGGCAGAAATTAAAAATTAGAATTAGAGCTCTGAAATAGCAATATATATATGGATGTATATATAATGTATTTTGCAATACACTTTATGCTTAATTGAAAGCATTTTGAAGACCGTAAGCTATTGTTTTAAAGTAGTGACAAATTCACTCACTTTGATCTCAGCAAACAGGGGAGATAAGCCGACAAGACTTGTTTCGCTTTGTTTGAAGCTTATCAAGGCCAACTGTTTACTGAGATCATTGATGTTATATTCTTATAGAAATCTAGTAAATAATCAGTTTGCTGAGATGAAAGTGAGTGAATTTGTCACTACTTTAAAACAATAGCTTACGGTCTTCAAAATGCTTTTAATTAAGCATAAAGTGTATTGCAAAATACATTATATATACATCCATATATATATTGCTATATCAGAGCTCCAATTCTAATTTTTTATATATATATATAAATATATATATAATATATATATATATAAATATATATATAAATATATATATATATTTATATATATATATATATATATATATATATATATATATATATATATATATATACATACATATATATATATATATATATATATATATATATATATATATATATATATATATATATAAAAATATAAATTAGTGAGAATCGTATTTCGGCTATTGGAAATATATATATATATTCTTATATATATATATGCATACATACACACATACATATATATATATATATATATATATATATATATATATGTGTGTGTGTGTGTGTGTGTGTGTGTGTGTGTGTGTGTGTGTGTGTGTGTGTGTGTGTGTGTGTGTGTGTGTGTGTGTGTGTGTGTGTGTGTGTGTGTGTGTGTGTGTGTTGTGTGTGTGTGTGTGAAAAATACAAATCACACCACAATGAATACTCAACATAATTCCAAACAAAACTGTTCTGAGAATGAAATAAACCTTCTAATAAACGCATGGTACTGCTTTACCCAAACGGAAAACATATACGCTTCATGCATGTCTGAACGGAATTGCTAAGTGAACAGTTCATCTTTTAAAGTCCCGATTAGAACAGCAGATTCAAAACAAAGTAAAACAAATTGAAGTTGCATTTAAATTAATTAACCGACATTCTGATAAACTAAGATGTGTTTTTTTTTCAATCACTGTTCAACCAATACAGCAGCACCAACCACCACAACAACACATTCACATACATCAAGTATCTTCAAATATTGCTAACTCCGAACAACAGCTTCAATCACTCCTCAATTCAACCACAATTGATGACCTACTAAGTGAAACCATCAACCTTTGCATCTGCTCACAGTAGGAAACCGAGACTTCACTTTCTCTAACTACCCCAATAATTCAAACAAGTAATCACTTATCATCATTATCATTGTCATCATCTCTGCCTACTACGATCAACCCAATAACAACATCTTTGCTTCCTACTATCTCAAGGAATGTACCTCCCACAGCTCATACAGGATACCCAAACCTACACAAATTAACATCTATACCGCACACAACACACATTTATACACCCCCTCGAAACCCCCATCATTTGCTGCTATTCCTTACGTAATAAGTTATGTACTGCCAGAGACTGAAAATTCACTCATTTACCCAGGACAAATCGCTCAATCTCTATAAACAACAGCCAACAGCAAAGCACGTATTCAAAAATAACGCCGCCATCACCACCAATAACTTTACCAAGATGCTAAACAAACCTAAATACACACACACATGTAACACGGAATCCTAAAATCTGCCGCTATACCCAGCGAGACAGATTAAGTCTGCAGCGTGATTTTCCATTTACCTATCTTCCAGGTACTCGTCGCACAAATAAAAATAAAAATAAATATCCTAACCAATATAAAACCCATAACTGCAATCACTTACAGTTCTCTAAACAGGAAACCTCTATTTTAGCCATATTCATATGGCAAAAGAACTACAAAAACACATTGTAGCCATCACCCAACAAAACCCCCACCTCACCCCACTGCACAAACTCCCATTGCTGCCATTAAAAACATCCCCAAAACAATCAAAATCAGCCACCACTTCAGCCTCAACATTTTTTTGCTTAATGCTCAAGGGATCAGCCCTTCCACCAATGCTAACAAATTGAAGATCAAATTTCTTGAGGATTGTGATGATGACCATCCTAACAACATCCCTTTCTTTGTCAATCCCCTTCACTTGGAAGCCGAAGTGAAAGTGAAGTCGAGGTGAAAGATATCCGTGCAAATCGCGCTGGCAGAGAAGAAAGGGCGGGACTGCCATTTTTGTACATGATTCTTTTTCGATAGAGGCTAAGAACATATTTTCCAGTGGAAACTGTGAAGCAGTCACTGAGTACAGTAAAACCAACAACTTATTAGTAGTTGGGCTCTATAGGACACCACAAACGCCTCTACTATGCTTCAAGGAATGCCTCAGCAGCATAAAGTGTTTAATCCAACAGTGTCAGCCTAGCAACATCTTAATGGTGGGGGACTTCAACCTCCCCGGTTTTTACTGGTCCACAAACAGCTTGTTACCAGGTTTTTCCACCTCAAACCATGACAAGGAGGCAGTATAATCGCCTCTTGACTTCATGGATGAGTTTTTCCTGTCCTAACTGGTGCTCGAACAAACAAGGTGCCACAAAAGTATATTGGACCTAATATTCAGTAACCACACTGACACTATCCACAATAAAGCCTCTACTCTCAAATCATGACATGCTTCTCTGTGATCTGAGATTCCACCGTCCAAAAAGCAAACCTAATGATAACTCTCCAGTTCATCCATTTGACACCATGTTTCTTCATACTGCAAACTGTGAAACAATCAATTTTGATCCTGCAAATGTCGATTTTCTTTCACGCACATTCACACACCCACTAACATAAAAAAATCCTGGCAGACGTT
>OZ024741.1:53711364-53738864 GCA_964016885.1 Eledone cirrhosa
GTGTATGTGTGTGTGTGTGTGTGTGTGTGTGTGTGTGTGTGTGTGTGTGTGTGTGTGTGTGTGTGTGTGTCTGTGTGTCTGTGTGTCTGTGTCTGTGTCTGTGTACTAGAGTTTATGTATTGTGACGTTGCTTGAAATTAGTCGATTTGCCATTGGAGATTGTGGAGTGTAGTGTTTTGTATACTCTTCCCTCTTAAACTGTTAATTCATCGTTGCAGCTGGTCTGAAATTTGGTAGGCCTATTCTTACTAGTGATAGCCGAATAAGATTCGGAGTTCGTTTTGTAATAGGCTTAAAGCAACTCAAGTAGTAATGTAAAATGTTCAACTACAATTATGGTTTAATAGAGGTTTCTATGAAAGTCAGCTTATATTACTGAAGACATTTTAAGTACCATTGATATAATTACTGGTAGTTGTATATACATATATATATATATATATATATATATATATATGTATATATATATATGTATATGTATATATATATATATATATATATATATATATATATATATATATATATATATATATATATATATGTAAATATCTTTAAGCCGTTTGGAAGCCTCGACAATGCAAATGGGTAAATATCCGGGTAACAAGGTCCGGTGGTGGAGAGAGAGATGTAAGTGGGTGTACGTTGAGATGCGTGGTGTGTATAAGATGTGTGAGATGTGTAGAATGAAGGGAAGAGTATAAAGGATAAAAATAAAATAACAACACAAGAGAGAGTTACCTTGGGAGAGATTTAATAGTTCCTATATATTTCGGATTCAGATCCATCAACTGTGGGTTTTTTCCGGGGTGGGGGAAAAGGTTGTCTGTCGGACAAGTCCGGAACGCGTCGTTCGCTGTTTGTTGTTTTGAATATCTGAGGTATTCGGCAGAGCGCGCGTGCGCGTGAAATGGGGTCGGTCGTACAGAGGGCAGCGGCCGAATGAGGGAGTGGGATGGCGCTAGCTGTCATTCCATTCTCTGCCTGTTTGTTAAATGTTACTGTGTGTGTGTGTGCGTGTGTTGTTGTCTCGCTTGAGTGTGTGTGTTGTGTGTGTGTGTTGTTGCCTTGTTCATCTGTATTGGCAGTGTAGTACGTTCGTATGGTGGAATGCTACTGTGTTTGTGTGCGCGTGTGTGTGTAGTTGTCTCGTTTGCGTGTGTGTGTGTGTGCGTGTGTTGTGTGTTGTTGCATCGCTTGTTAACTTAAACCAGCCATTTCATTTCGCTTCTCTCTGATCCGTTGTTTATTTGCGGTTGCAGTCGTTTGATAAAAAGCGCTTCCTTGATACGTAACGTGCCGACGTTTCTTTCAGTCGCTAGAATCGTGACAATGGGCCTTCCGTCTTTGTTTCCGCATTTGTCTATGTGTTTCCGGAAAGACGAGGCCCTAGTTTTAGTGTGTTCCTTGATCCGGATGTGCAAAGGTCGAATTGTGCTACCTATGTAGTATTGGTTGCACCTGTCACATTCTATCTTATACACGACGTATGTGCGTAGGCAACAGTTAGCATGGCGTATCGGGCAGTCTCTGAGGGAGCATGCGTCAGTAGATTTTTCGGGTTTCCTGGAGAGGCATCTTCGCCGGGAGGGGCCCGAGTGGGCCAGGTGGATGTCGAGGCCCTCCCTCCGTATAGCCTTGCGGATAGCGTTGGTGGTTTTCTCGCCCAGGTGTGGCATTTTAAGGAAGCACTTGCCTTGGGTGCCTCTCTGTATCTTGCGTCTGGTGTCTCCTATTCTGTCTGTGATCGAGGTAGGGTACCCGTTCGTCTCCAGCACCTCGAGGAATCGCTTGGTATGAGTGACACCACTCGCGGGATCACTGCATCTGTTTTTGATTCGCGCAATCTCGTTCGTGATGTATCCTCTTTTGGCACTGTTAGGGAGGGCGGACTTGTAGTGAACGAATAGGTCCCTGCAGGCTGCCTTTCTGTAGAAGTTGCAGTGGATCCCTCCTTGTTCCGTGATGTTGATTCGGAAGTCGAGGAGGGCAAGTGACCAGTCTTCGTTGGGGTGTTCAACACTGAAGTCAACGTTCTCGTCCGTGTTGTTGAACGTCTCATAGATTCTGTTCGCCGTGTCTTGGGAAGATGTGAGGATGAGGATATCGTCCACGTATCTTGAGAAAAAGGCTACGGCGTTGGGGTGGCAGGCGTTGAGTGCCTTGCGTTCGAGGTTGTCCATGTAGGAGATCGCTAGCACACCTGATAGGCTTGATCCCATGGGCAATCCCGAGGTTTGTTGGTATATTTGGTCAAGGAATCCGAAGTAGGTGTTGTCGACGACGATGGATAGGAGTTGGTGGATGTCAGTGGTGGTGATATATATATATATGTACATGTATATATATATATATATATATATATATATATATATATATATATATAGAGAGAGAGAGAGAGAGAGAGAGAGAGAGAGAAAGAGAGAGAGAGAGAGAGAGAGAGAGAGAGAGAGAGAGAGAGAGAGAGAGAGAGAGAGAGAGAATAAGGAAAAGCGAAGTAGTTTCAGATGTTCAAGTCCTTTAATAATAATGCTGTGATATATATTTCAATGACGACACTGGTCACACTGTTCTGTGAGCGAGTGTCGTGACATCATCAGACAGCATGTTACATAATAAGGTTATGTTTCCGAGGCAATCCAAATTGAATCGACAGGGGAACGGATTCAATTTGGATTGCCTCGGAAACATAACCTTATTATGTAACAAGTTGTCTGATGATGTCACGACACTCGCACACAGAACAGTGTGGCCAGTGTCGTCATTGAAATATATATCACAGCATTATTATTAAAGAACTTGAACATCTGAAACTACTTCGCTTTTCCTTATTCGATATTTACTCCGTCACTCCTATGTGGAAAAAGTACGTTGAGTGCTTGAATTGAATTGCATCTATGTTTACCCTAATATATATATATATATTTATATATATATATATATATATATATATATATATATATATATATATATATATATATATATATATATATATATATATATAGCAGTGGTTACACAACAGTTACTTCACCATACGGATAACAATTGTTTCACCTTAGCAGATCCTCAGCTCGTAATGGACATGGTTATACGGAACAGGAAGGACAACCGTACGAACGCGCATGCGCAGAAACCGCTCACTTCACACAGGCAATACTAAAATGCGTGCGAGAGGTGTAAGGGAGAAAACTGCGAAAGTCTGAAAAGTTTCTAGTTGATAAGAAAATTATGATGTTGTTGTAATTCAATCCGGAGCTTTGTGGTTATGCAAGAGGTGTTTCGAGACGTGTGGGCAACGTGTGAAGAATTCATTACTCGTGTTTAGGCAATCACTATTGCATAATCTCTTTAGAATATTTATTCGTTCATCAATACATAGTCCACATGACGGATTTCCCCTTGCGTATGGCTTGGAGTTAGTGATGGCTTTCCATTAATAACCACGACGATAACAAGAGTAACAACAACATGTGTGTGTGGGGGGGGGTGTACATATGGTAAAAGGGTAAAACCCCATTCGGTCACGAATGATAATGGGATGTGCGCCTAGAAAGCGCCCCCCCCCCGATGGCACAATCCGGGCAAGGTTGTTTATAGTAGACTAGCAGTCATCAATGAGTACCAGTCTGTTCTCTCCATGCCACCAATGTTGTCCACTTTTCCTATAATCAGCTGTTTCCCAACCCCTATTTCGCACCCACTCACATACATTTACTACCTTCAGCACTATATGAAGATTTTTACTAATACACCCACTCACAAGTACATAGCTGCAATACCACACATAGATACATAAAGACATACATTAAGACATCTAATTATTATACAGACAACACCAATTAATTATATGAAATTATACTAACTCAAATAATTAATAAAACTAACACTGTGAATTAATTGAAAATGACTACCTAATAAAACTAATACTACTAATTAAGTAAACTAACCTTAATAATTAATTAAACTGACAGTAATAATTAAATGAATCAACGCAATTTATCAACTAAACTAAAATGATCACGCGCACATACACTCGTGCAAACACACAAGATACACCATCTCAGCACAAATACAAACAAAACGTCAGAGTGACCCTAACAGCCTCCACAGACCTTCTTGTCCATTGTCACCACACCTTAACTCACTCTCCTTGTGAGATACACACAACCCGCTTGGACATTCATAACGGTCTTTCTAAGTGGGATATACACTCACCCAACAATCCACTCTGCCAATAACACAAACAACGACCCCTATACATCATTTCTTCCCATCGAATGCTTTCATCACAAGCTTGGCAAATATATATATATGTGTATGTATATGTGTGTGTGTGGGTGTGTGTGTGCGTATGTGTGAGTATGTGTGTGTGTGTGTGTGTGTGTGTGTGTGTGTATCCCTTCTTATTTGGCCCACACACACACGGAGAGAGAGAGAGAATAATACAAGCGTATGCACACATACATCCATAAACACATTCACATATATACATTAATAGCAACATAAACGCAACCAAACACACACAAACACACACACACTCATTCATGCATAAACATAAACACACACACAGACGTATACCCAGGTGCACGTGCAAAAGTATAAAAATCCGACAAACACGTCAATCAACGATACACATAACACGAACACAGATACATACACACATACATACATACACACATACATACATACATACACACATACACACACACCAACGAGCAATAATATCAACGATTCTCACACCCTAGAATTGAACTCCGTCTACACATATGTAACAACATCAATGATACACCCGGATATGCCAACTCGGACTACACCTCTCAGACATTTACGAAGTGCTGAGAGTATAAATATGATATAAAGGGTGTTGTGCTCAAGCCCGCAGTTGTTGTAGAATAGCTTATAAAATATGATGAGGACCCTTATAAATGGGAAAAAAAGTAGCCATCGGCGGCTACCGCAACTTTTCCTCCGTCTCTAAGGGTCTTCACTATCTTTTATGAGATATTTCATAGCATCTCCGCGCAGAAACACCTTACTCTTTATATTAAATACACACACACAGACATACAAACAGACAGACACACAGACACACAATCACACAATCACACACACACACATATATATATATATATATATATATAGCTGGTCTGAAATAAAGTAGACCTATTCTTAAGTCCAGAAATAGCCGTCGAAACGGCTCGAGCTCTGCCGTCGGAGTTAAACGTTTCCTATATATATATATATATAATCTCATCTTACATAATAATGTATATATTTTTCATATATCTGTAACGACGACTAGTTATCATCTTGTTACTTAGGATTTCGACAGTAATAAAAGCAGACAAATTTCACCAAACCTCGATTAAAGACGTAATTGATCTCACAAAGTGTGCTGCCGTTACATTGCTGCTTCAGTTGACATAAAACCAAATCTGTGCGTTTGTATGTGTATATATATATATATTTATATAAATATATATACACACACATACAAACGCACAGATTTGGTTTTATGTCAATATATATATATATATGTGGGGGGGGGGGGGCATGGGTGTTTGTTCTGAGGAGTTATGTATATTTCGTTTCACGCCTTTAGATTCCTCAACTATTGCCGAATTGCCGATTTGATTATGAAAACGTTCTAAGCTTCAGCGCACAAACTGTCTACATATCCATCCATCCATCCACCTATATATCTGTCTATCTATCTATCTTGATAGAGTAAGACACGCTTCACATCGGCTCCGCTATTCCATCGGGATTTACCCTTACTATTGTAAGTACCGGATAAATTTTTCAGTGCAACACATTTGGAACACTAACCCCTGTTTTTTAGGGAAACATTTTTGCATTTACCCCCTTTTTAGGGGGTAAAATAAATATCTATTTTTGCCGAAAAATTTCTTTCTTGGCAGCATGGCGGAAAAGATGGCAGACATGTCTGCCATTAGCTCTGCCACGCCCCCCAAGTCTGAAGAACAAAAAATAATTACAACAAAATTAGACAATGAAACAAACAAAGAAAATGAAAAAACAAATGTTAAGGAAAATGAGCAAACAGAAAACAAACAAACAGAAAATAATACAAATAACAACAGGGCAACTTTCGCCCAGAAAACAAAACAATCCATTACATACACACCAATTGACCTAACTGCCGCCAGAGAAAAACTGGCCGAAGCAAAGAAACACATTGTTTTGGGGGGAGAACGGAATGTTTTTCATTAACTCCCCCCCAGAATTCAAGAAAGCCAGAGCAGAAAACACAGTTCTCTACAGAACTATACTGAACCAGACAAGAAAGCCAGCACAGCCCAGCCAAATGGAAATAGAGTTAGTCCTAAAAGACTATATGAAGAATATTCTCTTCATACGAAAGGACCGACTCTATGGCAGCATTTCGGTCCTAACAAGAGACAGGGAAACGGCGGAGAAGCTTTCCCTAAGCCCACTCTCATCGACAACATATAGCTTCTATCCCTCCTACATGGGTAGAAGAACACAGAGAGTAAAAGTAAAAACAATGCTGCCCACAATGGACTTCTGGTGGGCTATTGCTGGCTTCATTGATATGGGCGAAGACACAATGCTGTCAATGGGGAGGGCAACTGGAGATACGTTCCTGGGAATGGGCCTCGACATACTAGTCCAAATGAGGCCCAAAAGAATAGCACAAATCCCGGATCGCATCTGGCTGGATGACCTTACCCCAATAGACATAATTGTAGAGGGGAGAAGACCAGCATGCTATTTATGCATGGAAAGGGGACACGTTAAGGCTAACTGCCCGAAACGTATCCCCCAAAAAGGACTATTGCCCACACCCACCACAAACAGTACACCAACACCACCCACCTCCAAAAATACACTAATACCACACACAGCAAACAAAATACAGACACCACCAACCACAAACACAACACAAACATCACCACCACCAGCACCAAACACAAGCACGACACAAAAATCACCACCACCAACCACAACACAAACACCACCATCACCAACCACAAGCACGACACAAACATTACCACCACCACCACAAAACCCATTCCAAACAAATAATTAAAAAAACAGTAACAAATCTACCCCTCCCGCAAAAAAAAACAACCACACAACACGTCCCTCCCACCTAGCGCTGAAGAGTTTCCCCCAACTTCTGAAGAAGAAGGAGGAGAAGCCTTCAGACAAGTTAAAAGAAAAAAAAGAAAACACACACCCAGCACACCACAAATAACCCACACACAAACACCAACTCCAATCAAAAACACCCCACAAACAAAAATAAATCTGCGCCTCCCCTCTCCGAAACATTGACAGCATCACAAAAAAAGACGTTGCAATACACATATATAAATAAAGAAAACAAAAAACTGGTTAAATTAATAAACAATAACCCTATGGTGCAGACCGAAGGGCCAAACTTTATCTCAACAGAGAACTTCACCCATTTAAAAATGATAAAGGTCCCTCTGGACCTTTATCGTTCCTTAAAAGAACAATTTAGACGGGACGTGAGCCCCCCCTGTTTAAAACCGTTGAATCGCGTCCTCTTGAAAGATTTCCCCATAACCGCCCCTCTCCCTGACACAACTCCAAATACCCCAACCCCACCACACACGTGTACCCCCACACCACCACAAAACATCCCTCCACCCAACACACCTGATGCCATGGAAATTACGCAACCCGGAGAGGTAAGTGCTTTTCTTTCTTCACTTTCAACACCAAAATAGATCAATTGAGAGTTGGCTGTTTGAACGCGCGTGGCCTGGGCTCAGCTTGGAAGCAAGCAAAGCTTCTAAGTGACCTCAGGTCACAAAGTATAGATGTGATGGTTGTTTGCGAGAGTCGGATCAGCAGCGTGAGACAGCTGGCGCCCGCCTTCGATGACTTTGAGATGCACGCATCTCTCTGTCAACCCGGAGGAGGGGGGGGGGAAGTGCCGTACTGCTGGATAAACGTCTGACTCTCGACGTACAGATTGTTCACTCGGACCCGGGGGGTCGATTACTGGTGCTGGACGTCGGAGGCGGTGAAGGCGGGGCTTTCAGACTGGTCGGTCTTTATGCTCCCTTCGGGGCGGAAAGAGCCGACTTCTTCCAGCGTCTGGAGACTTTTCTAGGAACGTCGCGTTCCCTGCTTTTAGTGGGGGACTGGAATGGAATCCTAGATGCGCGTTGGGACTATGCAGGGGCATGTCCCGATAGAGGGGGGTGTAGCAGCCTCAAGGGGTTACTCGATCGATTCGACCTGGTCGATAGATTTCGACTAAATTGTCCAACTGCGCCAACCTGGACCTGGGTAAACCGCAGTGGACAATCTAGATCGTACCTAGATAGGTTTTTGGTTAGGAGTAAGGATAGGGACGTATTTAGTTGTCCAGAACTGATCATGGTTGGCTATTCAGATCACAAATTAGTGACCTGCGTGGTCAACCTTGATAGAACGCATAGACAGGGTCCCGGTTACTGGAAGATGAACTTGTCCTTACCGACAAAGAAAGATTACAGAAACCGGATTAGTAGCTTAGTTAAGATGCGGTTGACGGGAGCGATCGTCAACAGTAGGTGGTGGATATCTCTAAAGAGAGAGATTAGAGTAAGTTCGATAGGTTACAGTAAGGAACTAGCGGCGAATAGAAATAGGAGGGAAAGGGAGTTAACAGATAAACTAGAAGAGGCGATTAGGAGCGGAGACGTAGCCAGAGTGTTAGCGACGAGAACGGCATTGAGCCAGTTCTTTGACGCGAAGCACGAAGGCTGCGTTGTCCGAAGTAAAATACGTGCTTTAGGAAACGAGGGGACCAAAGCTGTTAGCTGGGCCCGCGTGACAGAAGCCAAGAGTGGGATTAAATCCACCATTAGGTCTTTGCGAGACCAGGATGGACGGGTGATCCTTGGACCTGAGCGAATGTGCGAGACCTTTCAAAGGCACTTTGCTCGACTGTTCGGAGGTGGCGGGGGGCCGGACGGGGATGTGGACTTCGGTCCATACCTCGACGGTCTACCGTGTCTTTCGAGCGGCGAAGCGGAGTGCTGCGAAAGGCCAATCACAGCCACTGAAATCGGGGAAGCGCTCAGCCAATGCAGCAGACGCAAATCTCCGGGTCTCGATGGTCTACCATACGAACTTTATTTAGCTATGCCGGTCTTGTTCTCCGAACTCCTCGAGGCTGTCTATTGCAACTGGCAACAGAACGGGAGAATTCCCTGTTCTGTGACCAAGGGCGTGGTCACGCTAGTGAGGAAGGACGAGAGCAAGGGGGACGACTTAAGTAACTTTAGGCCCATAACTCTGCTGAATGCAGAGTTACAGATTTTGGCCAAGGTGTTGGCGAAGAGGTTGGCGCTTGTGGTGGGTGGTTTGGTGGGAGACGCGCAGACATGCGCTATCCCGTCCAGGTCCATTCACGACAACCCCCACCTCATGCGATACATCATAGAGAGGGTTGGCTACGAACCCCGCTTTGGTGGGGCCCTGATCAACTTGGATCAATCTAAGGCGTTCGATAGGGTCGACCATGGTTACCTGGATGCGGTGCTAGCGGCGGCGGGCTTCGGACCCGTTTTCAGGGGCTGGATTTCTGCCATGCACAGTGGCAACATCTACTCTAGGATTAAAGTAAACGGCTACCTCTCGGAGCCGTTTCAAATCACCCGATCCATCAGACAGGGGTGCTCCCTCTCCTCCCTTCTGTACGTATTGACTCTCGAGCCACTGCTGCGGAAGTTGGAGTTGCTGCGGGGCATACCCCTGGAACCGGGATTGCACAAAGCGGTCTCGGCCTATGCCGACGACGTAACAGTAATGGTGGCGGACGCCTCGGAAATCGGGGCGATCGCCACCCTACTGGAGGAATACGAAAGGCTGACGGGGGCTAAGCTGAACCAGGACAAGTCAGTCGGTTTGCAACTCGGAACGTGGAGGGGCAAACCGATGCCGTTAGACGGTGTCGTCGGGCGGTGGACGGAGGGCCCGGTGAAGCTGCTCGGGGTCTGGTTCAGACCGGACCTCCAGGTGGAGAAGAATTGGGGCGAGGTGACGAGCAGGGTGTTTGCGCTGACCCAGAAGTGGGCCAAGTGCAAACTATCACTGAAAGGTCGGGCGGAGGTGACGAACGCTTACATAGCGTCCGTCATCTACTACCGCCTGACCGTCGTGCCTTGCCCCAAGGAAAAGCTCACCATCATGGAACGCATGCTCTTCCAGTTCCTCTGGAAGAAGCGGCCTCCCATGGTGAGGAGATCCATCTGCTGCCAGCACCCTTCGAAAGGAGGGCTGGGTATGCCGTGGCTGTTGATGCGTAGGCACGCATTGAGGCTACGGCATCTACAGGTATTCCTCAACGGTCAGCCGGTGTGGGCCCCGTTTGTGAGGCGAGCCTTCCCACAGCTCGTCTCGCTCACCGAACTGCAATCCTGGGTGAAGCAAAGACCGAGAAAACTGGGCAACTGGCACACCGAGTGTGCCCAGGCGCTCACGGCTATCTGGCAAGCGGACCCGACTGTCAGTGGAGAATCCACCTCGACATTCTATAGAGGGTTGGTGGCTAGCAGGGGCGACGACACCCTTGGAGAGTCGCTAGGCATGGAGGAGGACGAACTGGCCAGCCTGTTCGGTAGAACTTTCGGCCCAGGACCCATGGACAACTTCCAGAGGTCCCTAGCCTGGCAGTGTTACCGGGGGGCTCTGCCCGTTCGAGAAAAGCTCTACAGACACGGGCGCCCGGGCAGGGATCCCGCGAAAAAGATCTGTCCCAGATGCGTGCGCGACGAGGAAACCGTTGCGCATGCACTGGTACACTGCCCGGGCGTTGCCGATCTGTGGGGCTACGTCGAACGACTGCTGTCGCGTGTGGCGCCGATTCGATTAACCGCCGAGTCTGTGGTGAACATCAAGCCGCCTCCTCCCTTCAGAAATGAAGCAGAGGCGGTCTTTCTGTGCGTAATAGCCATGATGAAAGAGGTTGTGTGGTGGACGCGCCTGAAAGGTCTGAGGTCGGGTGACTTTCTCTCCGGCCATCACCTGGTTTACTTCTTCCGATACCTCTTCGGAAGAAGAATCAGGATGGAGAGAGAAGTGCTTGGTCCCAGACAGTTTTATGAAAGGTGGGTGAAAGAAGCGAGAATGGCCCGTGTAAATGGGCCTTCTCTCTACATTGTTCTGTAGGTGAAGAAGTGAAGAGGAAAGGGGGAGCGCCTCCTCTCTGGGCTTCCCCCGCGAAAAGAGTTGCACACTTTTCGGGGGTATGTGCAATCCCCAACACGCCCCCTCCCTTTTGAGGACTTTTTATTGTTATATTATTATTGTTATTCCTTTTTTCTTTACTCGATTTATGTAAACTCCCCCACTGTGTAAATGTCCCCTTCTTTTGTGCCCTCGTGGCAAATAAATAGAAATTTATCTATCTATCTATCTATCTATCTATCTATCTATCTATCTATCTATCTATCTATATACCAATCTATCTAGCTATCTATCCATTTATTTTTCTATCTATCAAAATATATGCCTGCAAATCACTTTATATATATATATATATATATATATATATATATATATATTTATATAGGGAAAGGTAGAGAAAGAGAAAGAGAGAGAGAGAGAGAGAGAGAGAGAGAGAGAGAAGCACACAGTTCGATACTTCTTTGTGGCTGCTGGCGAATTTTATGTTTCTCCAGTGATTACAATTTTATTAGTAAATGAATTGCTTTTCATCGTTTCAGAGGCCAAAATAACAAAATAATTAACAATACGTTTAGTATATTTATATACTGACTAATTGATAGGAAATATTTGTGTGTATATATATATATATATATATAGAGAGAGAGAGAGAGAGAGAGCAGAGTATGATATCACACAAAAAAAAAGAGAATCAGTGTTGCGACGAATGGATTTTATTGGACATATTACAACGATTGTAATATGTCCAATAAATTCCATTCGTCGCAACACTGATTCACTATTTTTTGTGATATATATATATTTATTAAAATAACAGATTTGCTCTACGGTTCTTATATATTTGATATATATTTATCCTTATCGAGCCCTCTTTGGATTTTAGTCTTCAAATTTATTATTATTACTATACGGACGCCATGCTTTGCAGCACACAGTTACGCCCCTTTCTGATCTGAGTTCAAATCCTGCCGAGGTTGACTTTGCCTTTCATCCTTACGGGGTCGATAAAATAAAGTACCAGTAATGTACTGGAATAATTACTGGCCTTGTGCCAAATGTAGAAACAATTACTATATATATATATATATATATATATATATATATATATATGTATATATCGTTGAAGAGGAGAGGTTTCCGGCAGTGAGCGGCAGTGAGCGGCAGTGACCATTAGGACCAAGTCCAACCTGCCCCAGTGGGAAAACAGCGACTCCGTAATTAAGTGGTTTGAAACTGAGCGAGTTTGAAATTAGAAATATAAGCTTTCACCGTATTTTTGACTAAAGAAATTTTTACCCTGTAATATATATATATACAAGGGCGGTGCCCCAGCATGGCCTCAGCCGGATGGCTGAAACAGGTAAAAGAGTAAAAGAATATATATGTAGCCATTCAATGGCTATCATCGAAATATATAAACCAGTAAATCAGTAAATAAAGGATTTTGAGTTCATGCAATTGACTTATGTTTTGTTTCGTCACTATATATATATATATATATATTTAGTTAAAGAATGAGATTAACATGGTTGGCTGTACAATAAGAGCTTTATTTAAAGTACTGACAATCGATTCGTTGATCATGTGGATCTAGAGTTCGCTAATCACTTGATGTTGCGTTATTCGATATCCAATACATTATTCACCTATGGTTAACACATCAGTGTATGTAGACCCACATGATCAACGAAACAATTGTCAGTACTTTAAATAAAGCCCTTATTGTACAGCCAATCATGTTAATCTTCATTCTATAATTATTATTACTCCAAGTATAATCTGCATAGAAATTACCGCGACCTCGCTGCATAACTATGGAAGCACCTTGTTGAGTAAAAAAAAGCCGCACGTTAAAACTATCCACGACGCAGAGCACTATATATATATATAAAATATATATATATGGCGATTGTGTTGTTGTTGTTGACGGTGTTGTGTGAGGGTTGTTTTGCTTTTGTTGATATTAAATACCAGATCATCTGGGGATATAACCCCGATAGAGTAGTAATATATTGAGAATTCTATGTAACTCGACTTCTAGTCAGAATTTGGAACACATTTCCTGTTCTGATGAAGAACTGAGGTGTCTAGGTTATAATAAACTGTTTATGTCTCTAATGAGATTGTAAACAACAAATATAATGCATGTTTCACAATCGCTTTTGCATATTTTAAGTATGGATACGTAACTCCTAATGGAATTGGCGAGACATCGTTGTACCATACAACAAGTGTTGGGTGTTTTAAACATGGCGTAGCACATCTCCTCTCCAGGTCTAAACACAGTCAATTTCTTCTAGAAAATGAGAGGGAAATCCAAAGTGTACATACACTCTGATGGAATACACCAGAATAGTTTTTAAAGAAAATGCATTCCAGTAGTGTCTATCTTATCAATTTTCCACATATAGTACCCCCGGACCATATGTATTACCTAAGTAATTCCGATGATTTGATCAGAGACATCCCCTGTATTTAAGGTCGAGTGACGCAACTTCGATTGATTAGCGGCCTTTAGACTCACCTGATCAATGAAACAATTGTTAATACTGTAAATAAAACCCTTTTTGTACAGGCGACCATGTTATTATTCACTCTGTCATTACCTAAGTAATATTTTTTCTTGAAAGAGTGTAGGTTTTGATTTGTGCGGGATATTTTGCTGCTATTTCAAGTAAGACCAGCGAGTGAGCGACCGCATAAAGACATCCTCCATTCTTTTATTAGAAGAATGAAAGAGCGCTCAACTGCACGTCTTGTCTGACTGCGTCATTAAACAAGCTTATTTTCTTTCACGAAAAACCGCTATGTCTCTCTATTTAGCTTCGTGATTTTGCAAACAAATGATTGAAAGAAATTCTTCTCAAGAATACAATTATTACCCACCTATCTCCAACCACACACGATTGCTTCTAAACATCCTCTAACCATTCTCCACCTTTCACCCAACCTCTATTCATATCTCCCCATTCCGTTCCAATATAGAAGCGTATTGCTCCAACAGGAAGCAGACGGAATGCCTGTCTTAGAGGAAGTTGCTTAATACAAGATGTTTGGATGGAAACAACACCCTTTTACCTTGCCAAAAACAAAAAATTCTTTTATATTTGATTAGATAATTCTCGTCATCATAATCATCATCATCAACACCATCATCATCATCAGCAGCAGCATCATGATCGACATCAACATCGTCGTCGTCTCATAGAATATAACCATCACCAACAACAGCAACAGCATCACCTTCTTCTTCTCCACCACATCCGCCCCTCCTCTTCTGTTCTTTCATTTTCGAGTTTTCTTTCCCGACTTTCCGTTTTGTTAAATAGAAAATGGAAATATAACCGAATTTCAAATAATGATATTATGCATGTATATATATATATATATATATATATATATATATATATATATATATATATATATATATATATTATAAGATAGAGAGAAAGAAAGAGTAAGAACGAGAGAGACATTCTGTAAAATCTAAACGGAAGCTCCTTACAATGCTTAGTCCTGATCGAGATGAATGTCAAGGCTAACCTTGACAGGGAAAATATGTATTTCAATTGAATGTCGACAGTATTTGTTAGGAAGAAACTAAATGTGGGGAGACGGTAAGACTGCACAAATCCCGAATTAAGCTTAAAATCTCAATTTGTTTTAATTCCCTACTATCAAATGATATATCTGACTTAGAGGTTACAGTGTTCGGCTCACGATCATAAGGTTGCGAGTTCTATTTTCGAACCGAGTAGGGGGTTGTCTTTGAGCAAGTTTGTTTAAGAAGATGATTTAGTTCACGCAGCTCCATGGCAAAAATGCATTTCACTTGTAAATTATTGTGTCATGCCGAATCTCCTGAGAACTACATTAAATGTGCAACCATCCATAGCATTCTTAGCCAGTTACATGTTAATTTTACGAGCAGGCAGTTCCTTTGGTTGAATTAACTGGGGTATTCATTGTTGAAAATTACACAGGTCCAACAATACGACTTTAAAACTTGAAATGTTGGCTTAAACAACCTTTCTGGTAATAATGTTACTTGGAACAAAATTCATCAAAATTAGCGTATATTTTTATGGGTGAAGTTTTGCTATTAGGTTATTCATGTCCTGGGCCAATACTGGCCGAAGCCTATCAAAGTTATACCGATTCAAAGGTTCTGAAATTGAAATTGAAAAGCCCTGGTGTATTCTCGTGTGTCGTTTAGCTGTTGTCACATCCCGATGTAAATACACGTATCCATTACAGATAAGAAATTTACGAAAAAAAAAACAATATTGCCAAGTAAATACAGGTTATATATATATACATACATACATACATACATACATGACTCCCGTAAAGTTTCCGTCAACTAAATTCGTCTCACAAGGTTTCACTCATTTCGAAACTATAGAAGAAGACATTTTCTCTGGCTTCCACACCATGGGATTCAACCGAAAACACATGGTTGTGATGCGACCTTTTTAAGCTCCTTGCAATGATTGCTCTTATATATATGGGACATGTTTCTCTACAGTTTGTATTTACTATATTTCCCATGACCTAATGCTAATTGCTTTGAACAAATTGTGTTATTATTGATGATTGGTTAATGATATGTACACGTCTCATTAGTTAGCAGTAAATTATTAATAACTCTCTGTCTTCTCTCTGATATAAAAGGAGAATAAATTTTATTTTTCATCCAGTTAAAGTGACTAATGTATAATACATCTTCTGTATAATACATCTTCTGTATAATACATCTTATGTATAATACATCTTCTATATAGTACATATTCTGTATAATACATCTTCTGTATGGAACATCTTTATAATACATCTTCTGTATAGTACATCTTCTGTATAATATATCTTCTATATAGTACATCTTCTGTATAATACATCTTCTATATAGTACATCTTCTGTATAATACATCTTCTATATAATACATCTTCTGTATAATACATCTTCTATATAGTACATCTTCTGTATAATACGTATTCTATATAGTACATCTTCTGTATAATACATCGTCTATATAGTACATCTTCTGTATAATACATATTCTATATAGTACATCTTCTGTATAATACATCTTCTATACAGTACATCTTCTGTATAATACATCTTCTATATAGTACATCTTCTGTATAATACATATTCTATATAGTACATCTTCTGTATAATACATCTTCTATATAGTACATCTTCTGTATAATACATCTTCTATATAGTACATCTTCTGTATAATACATCTTCTATATAGTACATCTTCTGTATAATACATCTTCTATATAGTACATCTTCTGTATACATATTCTATATAGTACATCTTCTGTATAATACATCTTCTATATAGTACATCTTCTGTATAATACATCTTCTATATAGTACATCTTCTGTATAATACATATTCTATATAGTACATCTTCTGTATAATACATCTTCTATATAGTACATCTTCTGTATAATACATCTTCTGCAATGGAGTTGAAACTTATGTTACATCAATAACGCCTACGTCACTTTCCCTAACACATTGCGCCATGTTCCTAACGATTTTTTGTCTAACTCTTTCAACAATTGTAAATTACTACGATAAAACTAGTTCGACATACTTAAATACCTTGAAAGTTTCGTACATATTTATATTTTCATGGACTCGCAGCTTTCTAATCAAAAGATACTTAGACAAGTGGAGGAATACATATAAACTAAGCCGTATCGGTTGATCCAGCTTGGGGATCGATTTGAAGACAGTTGTTTCTCATAGGGCACTTTAAAAGTGATGTCTAAGGACTCCTATCTAACGACCCTCTCAGCAAAAAGTGGGCGAAGTAGACGACGACGACAACGAAGAAGAAGAAGAAGAAGAAGAAGAAGAAGAAGAAGAAGAAGAAGAAGAAGAAGAAGAAGAAGAAGAAGAAGAAGAAGAAGAAGAAGAAGAAGACATCGATGGATCTGAAAGATCAAATTATATAAAACTAGTTCGACATACTTAAATCTGAGGTAGGCATACTTTCATTTCAAATCAGACTGTATGAACAGATTGATTGATTGTCTGTAACAACCAATTTCTATTTTTATTTTACTATAAAACGGGAAAAAATGTTTAGAGATTTTAATATCAGCATAACTTCATTGTATGAGACAAGGTGGTGCTATAGATAAGGAACTGTGTCACCCAGAAACGAAATTTGCGTAAAAACTTGAAAACCTATTTCAAAATATTTTAGACAATATATAAGTGCTAGTAAAAATAGTGAAACTGAAAAACTTTAGGTAAAATTGAATGATTTAATTTTCGTATTTTTCATAAACTACCTCCATAAAATACTATCATTTTAGAGTAGCTTCATACTCTAGATTCCTTGGCTACTCTGCCTGAAATTTTTTGACCTTTGCGCATTTTCCTGGCAATCTATGGAACTTCAGTTGCAAACCAAAAGGGTTTCTCAACCTTCGTCGTAAAGACTCAAGAATGGTTGTCTTCATTTGTTCTCAAGCACTGTTGCCCTCGCTGGCTCGTTTTTCCATCGGAGAATAGATACTTTTCAGGAGTTTCGTCTGTATATCAGAATGTCATCAGAGAAGAAATGTGATAAACAGGCGAAAATCTAGATTAGGAAGACTTATTATTTAGCCTAAATAAAACGAATGTAGATAAAGTAGTAAGTATGTTTGAAACAGCGAGTGAGTTTGAATATAGAAATAAAGCTTTCGCCGTACTTAGACTAAAGAAAATTTTAGCCTGATAGTGGGGTTTAGAACCCTCGAGGAAATGGAAAAAGATTAATATTGACGCCAATACTCATTTTTTTTCCATTTCTTAGAGGGTTTTACAGCCCACTATCAGGCTAAATTTTCTTTAGTCGAATATATATATATAAATTAATAAAAACAAAGAAACAGTTCCTTATATTAAAAATATGATTATTATCCCTCTATATCACCCATACTCCTGAACCAAGCCTTGATATTGGCCAAAAATAGATCAAACTTAACTATTGATGACATTAATATTATCACGCACGTTAGACAAACACTATTGGAATTTCAGAAGAAATACTGGACCAGAAATACATATAGTAATCTATTCGACATTACTATTGGCCCTAGTGAGACTGCCTAAATTACCGATCTTGTGGGCCTCTTTCTTCTATTTAACATAAATGCTTCTTTTCCCCACCTTAAAGGTGGTTTATATCGTAATGACTGTCTTCTTCTTTCCACTAACCTTAGCCTATCAGAAATTGAAAAAAATAAAAAAAACTTATTAGAACTTTCCTCAAAGACTATTATAGTCTCACTAATACATTTGAAAACACCAGTAAAGTAGTTAATTTCCTTGATATAACTTTAGACTTATCTACGGGTATCTACCAACCTTACCATAAACCAAACCAAAACTTACATTACATACACTCACAATCCAATCACCCTAGATCTATCCTTAAAACCTAGCATATAATATCTCACTCAGAATTTCTAACCTTTCATCTAACCAGGATGTATTCGATAAAAATGCGACCTTTTATAACGAAGCTTTAGCTAGAAGCGGCCTCAAAAACAAATTAGTCTATATACTTTGTAACAATAATACTACAAACATACAACCCAATATAACCAACAAACACCAAATAAAAAATACAGACCTAAATGCCACTCACACTATACCCAAAAATGCCAACTAAAAAATTTAATTTCTCTACCTCTTCTCACATACAATATAATAACTTTCAAAAAACCATTCATCTTAATACTCCAATATATGTTAATAACATTACTAACAAGATTCCTAATAATCATACTAAAACACCTAAATCAGTGAATTTAACTAAACATATGTATAATAAATTCATTAATACTAACTCTCTTAGTAAACATCAGGATACATCGTATAAAAATTTAAAAAAACAACATCGAAACCGTAATAGACGAGTTACTTGGTATAATGCTCCATTTAATCTACAAATTAAAGATAATGTGTTTTACTATCCTAGAGAAATACTTCCCGCCAAACCATAAATACCATCAAATTTTAAATAGATCAACGACCAAATTCTCCTACTCCACTACCAAAAATATACAACAAAATATAAGTGCCTACAATGCATATAAATGTAAAACAAACCATGAATATACCACCAACACATCAAACTAACCATAATACTAAAATAAACCGCAGCAAACCACCATCTCCTTAACATACAACAAGTCGAGTAAATTCCACACCTAATTTGACTAACTCCCCTGATATAATATTCACGAATGGTTGTAACTGTAGAAACAAAGCAAATTGCCCATTAAAAGGAAATTGCCTTACTAATAACAGCATATACATGTAAAATTAGCACTAAGGACTCAACTTATTCATATATAGGAGCTACTTCTAACCAATTTAAAATAAGATTTTATACCCACAAACACAGTTTTTAAAATGCCGCATTAGCTAATACAACATCCTTGGCTAAAATAATTAATAATTATAGAAAAAAGAATATCGATTATAACCTGACCTGGAATGTGCTCAAAAGGGCCACCCCTTATCAAAATAACAGATATGAATGTAGATTATGTTCCCCGGAACTTTTTGAAATAATGAAATCTAAGAATATCCTATTAAATAAGCGACAAGAATTAATTATATCGTGCAATCATAGAATTAGAAGAACTTTCAAGTATTATAAACCTAATTAATATACACTTATATTTTACAAATTATTATAATTATTTTTTTAAAATTTAGTTAACCTATAATTAGTATTTTACTACTGAGAACTTCATAATTTTATTTCCCTTTTACAGCTATCTTTTCCTAAAATTAATACCTATAAGTATACATATAAACTATTTTAATTTCATGTTATGAATCTAAATTCCTTGTAGTCTATATAAGTTTGTTATTTCTCACTAATACATGTATCCTCCCCCAATTTTTTTTCCTTCGTTTTTAACAACATTCTTTAATAACATCTAACTATTTATCACATCTATATGAATTATTATAAATTTATCCCTATAAGTATACCTATCAATTAAATTAATTTAACTTCTTTTTATAGATCTAAATTCCTTATGTTTTAAATAAGATTGGTATTTCTCACTCCTAAAATGTTATTCTCCTTCGATTTTAACATTAGCATTATTCTTTAATAACATCAAATTTTCGTGTACCTTTCACCGGCTTGACCTCTTTTCATCCCCAAAGTAATCTTTTCATTCAAAGTATTCTTTCCATTCAAAACTGAACTCTGCATTCCTCTACCACTAATTTAAATTTCTAATACTACTATTCTATCAACTTAACCACTTACTACTTTTTTATAGGTCAATTCAAAACCTGTTCCCAAACAGACCTATTATATTAAATCTTTGTTGTTTTTTTTTCAACAAACAAATATTATTTCTGAAGACAGCATATATATGTGTAGGTATGTATATTCCCTCTGATAGTTTGTAAAATGTTTACATAGATCTATATGATATACATACCAACACACACATATATATCCTAGAAACGATCGCAAAATGATGAATTTTTTAATATAAGGAACTGTTTCTTTGTTTTTATTCATTGTTTTTATTAATTTATCTTGACTCTGTTTTCCTGTGATTTTCATCGAAAAAAGTTTTGAATACATCTTCTCTTTTCGTGATATTTGGATTACATTGAGTTCTTCATACGGATTGGACACTACCGTATATTTTGGTAGATTTATCTACATATATATATATATATATACACATTTAAATATATTAGTACATTGTTCATTTCATACAATTGTATTGCTGATTCAAGTATAGGAAAGAATTTGAAATGATTTTAATATAGGAATAAATTGATATTTAAGGAAGAAAATAGTCTCTGTTTTTCTTTATTAGTCCCAAACGTTCTAAATATTTATAGCTATAACACGTCGTATTTTTATTTGTTCAATATAAATAAACGATAGGAGACATAGCTGCAGTTTAATGATCCTCACCGGATTTTGTTTCCTCAGAAAAGTTTTCATTATGCATATTTCTCAGTGATACATTTTCAGAAGTTTACATTGTGTTTATTTCCTTGAAAATATATTATTTTTGTAAGTAATTCCTAGTTGTTGAAATGACAACCGCTCACAAATGAAATTTATAACATTATCATGATTCATATTACTCATTATCAATATGAAATTGGAAGACATTAGGAAAAATGTTCGTGATTAATTTTACTCTAACATCAAACACTGATCAAATGTATACAGTAATGAAAACATTAACAAATGGATGTGTGCAATAAGGAAAGAACAAAAAGCGAATAAATAAATGAAATAAATAAAATGTTTTATTTTTAATTTCACCAGAATAACTATGATATACAACTATGAACATTTCATATACAATATCTCATAACGTTTTACTAATAATTTTACAAGAAAAAAAAATGGAGGCGGACAATAAGTTGTAGTTATACGTGATAGATGATGTATGATAGGCAACATAAAAAATATATAAATCACTCGTCAAAAACATTTGCAGAAATTTTCTTCTGTTTAATTAAAATACAAGGGTGTTAAAAGTAATTGGTTGAATTGGTGGCAACTTCTGATAAAGGAAAATAATTCAGTTGGCTTCTATGAAATGCCCTAACGCGAGTAAGCTATGCGTGGGCACAGATATTTCTTTAATTAAACTTATATTATACTGTGGATAGATGTATACATTCTTCTATTCTGAAATGTCTGGATACGCCATTTTGAAAACATATATGAGGTTTTATACACGCATGCATACACACACTTATACATATAGACACACGTACATAGATACATAATATACAACATATATGTAATTATGTATGTATGTATGTATATATATATAGGGAGAGATGACCCCTTAGCCTTTGTCAAGGCAGAATTCTAGGAGAAGGAAAACTCTGATATAACACCTGCAACCCTGATGGTATCCAATGATGTTGACTTGTTCTTCTTTTTGGTAAATATCATCTTGGTTAAGAGAGTGTGACTGGCTTTGTGCCGTGCCTTTGCTCACTATAAAAGCTTCACGGCACAGGCATTGCTTTATATCTGGAGATCTCTCTGCACTTGTCATCACGGGGTACAATGGGCCCAGCACTATGTGTCAATAATTGTCACAAGTGTAGTGTTTGTACCAGAGTTTTCAAGTCGCTGGCTGGACTAAAAAGTCACACTCGTTCAGCGCATCATTAGGGGTTCTCCTACATGGATATAAAGTAGTGGCCGTACTCGAAAACGACTTGGCAGCCACCATATATATATATATATATATATATATATATATATATATATATATATATATATATATATATATATATATATATATGCATATATCCAAAACACGGGGCGCACAGGGTTAAGACATCGGAGATAAATGGGAAAATGCACGGTCCTTTCTAATCATATGTTTGTGTGTATGTTTATAGGTATGTATGTATATATGGTGAGTTATTCTTTCCTTGCAGCTTTTGCAGCAGTACATACATATATACATACATACATACACGCACGCAAAACTATATATATATATATATACATATATATATATACATCCTCACTACAGTTACAACACCAAGACAGCAACAGTAAACATATCAGCTCTATATTCTCGTTATATTCTAGCCAGATCCCCACTACGACCATCACAACAACAAGAAACACATGGTGCTCATAAACTTCTTCACACATAATCCGACTATTAGGAATGTGGTTTTAACAACAAAAACAACACATCAACAAAGGCAACGATAAAATATCAGAAACAAAAACGTAATAAAACATAATAACCAATGAAACTAATACAGGAATAATGAGAATAAAAACATCGAACATTGATGGATGCAATTTCCGCTCAAAGATTAAAATGTTTCATTTATCGCTTTCTCCCTTTCCTCAGACGTTGTTGTCTCTCATCATTTGTATTTGTTTATGTTTTCTAATTACGTTAATTCTTTTTATATTTTATTTATTTATTGTGTGGTGGGTGGGGGTGGAGTAGGGTGTTCTTCATTCCATTTATATATTTCTTAATTTGTATTTTGCATTTATTTTCTTTGTTTGGCAACATCGTGTTTGTTTTTGTTAATTAACACCGCCCTACATGTTGCAAGATAGAATTCGAAGAGCTTGGTAGTGATCCGTACTGGTTTGTAGTTGTGTTGGTAGTACTGGAGGTGGTGAGTGTGCTGGTGACAGTGGTTATAGTGGTGGTGTGATATTAAAGGTGGGATTGGGAAGGTAAGGATGGTGGTAGTGGTGGAAGCGTTGGTTGGGTTTGTGGTGCTAGTGATGGTATTGGTATATCGTCTTCTTTCCTATTCTGTTGAGCTGTTTTATTTTTTTTATATTTCATGCATATACACTAAGGACTTACAAATATACACAGTGCATTGAGAATAGCTCTACTAAACACTGCACATGTTTTACAAAGAGTACTCTCTATACAATAGACATGACAGCTTCAGAAACAACACTGCACATAGCCAAGGCGCACAGAACTGTACTGGGCAGTGCAATGATGATAGACCATAATATTAATAGTAATAATTCTTATTTCCAACACTATTATTATTATTAATTCTAACGGTGGTAGAACAGCAGTATCAATAGAGCATCGGACAAGATGCTGTATGGCATAGAGTTACGTCCCATTATGTTCTAATTTGAAATCCCTCCGATGTTGACTTTGCCTTTCCACGATACGGAGTAGATAAATTAATTATTTCGACCTTTGGCACAAGGCCAGCAATTACCTCGTAAGAATGAAAGGCAAAGTTAACCTCGGTGGGATTTGAACTCAGACTTTAAAGGGACGTAACTCTATGCTGCAAAGCATGGTGTCCGACCCTCTACCGATACTGCCACTCCACCACAAAATAATGGTTTCTTATATAATCACAAGGCCAGCAATTTTGGGGGAGGGGAAAGTCGATTAAATCAACCCCAGTGCGTGAGTGGTACTTTATTATATCGACTCCGTAAGGATGAAAGGCAACGTTAACCTCGGCGGGATTTGAACTCAGATCATAAAGGGCCGTAACTCTATGTTGCAGAGCATGGCGTCCGACCCTCTACCGATACTGCAATGTACAAGTAACACACTCGGGTCGAGTTAATCCCACCAAATTAGTGATTCTGTACCTAAATCAGAAAGCATCATTTCTAACCCTGGCAAAGAGTCAGTAATTTTGAATAGAAGTCGATTGAATCGACAACACTGCATTACGACTGGTGCTTTAATTTACCTAACCCCGTAAGGATGAAAGATAAACCTAAAATTGGTTGGATTCGATGTCAGAAAGGGGAGTAAGTAAATACCATAAATGATATTGTCTGTTACTCCGACAATTCTGTCAATCCACCATCCTCCTTATATAAGTGAGGATAAATAGAAATAACTAAAAATGGTAGTAAAGATATAAAGCAGTAAATTTATTTACATTATCTTGGGACAATGTCAATATTCCTCTGTGTAAGAAGCGATAATTCATACTGTCATTAAATGTGTCACATATATTGCATAGTTTTTATATTTTATTTTATTACAAACGTGTTTACACAACTGGGACAGTGTGAAGGCATGTGTGTCTCTATTATTTGAAGATCTTCACACTAAAAACTAACAAAAACATGTAATAGAGCAGAATGAAATAATTGCACGCACAATATATGAATATTGCGGAGACATAATTAAGCATATTGTCTTTGGCGGTCAACATAGAATATATTGACAAGCAAGTTGAAGGTGATGCATTCATACAATGGGATTTTGTGAATATTATTTCAATTCATGAAACACCCACAGAAAAGAAATGATATGAACATACAAGAGAACATGTCCAAGAGAGATTTTAGTTTGAGATGAGAATACAAAAACACTTGTATGTATGTTCTTCTGGTTATATAATTTCACGAATGTTTACCAATAGAGAGAGAGACAGTTTCTAACATAGACACAAGACTCTCTCATTGGAATTTACATAACATCAACTAGGTAGATTATGTATGTATGTCAGCATGCATGTTATTGTATGTGTGGATATGTATGTTTTGAGTAATATGTGTGCATGTGTATATGCTTTGTATCTGTATATGTGTATATGCAGTTATTAGACGCAACATTTTTGTAATGTTTTACATATTTTTACTGTTCCATTAATTCTTGTAATTTCCTGTTCCATTAATTCTTGTAATTTCCTAACTAGTTGTGTTCTTTCTGTTCCGGTGAAGCCTAGCTTCTCAAGATTTGTATTGAGGCAGTTACTAACATACCACAGTGCCCCAATAACTACAGACATAAATCTGAAGGTGTAATCAGGGTGGAGTATCTGCAGATTTCTCATCAGTTCTGCATAAATATTCTCCTTTCCGCTAATCTTTAATATTATATTGGCATCTGCTGGGCAGCTAATTTCCACTACTGTGCATGCTTTCTTCTCCCTGTCCCATATCATAATATCTGGTCTGTTATGCCTGCATTTTATTGGGGTTTTTACTGGAACATTCCACCAGTACTCTTTCATATTATGTATATGTATGTCTTCCACATTGCTGTAGTTTTTAATGTGTTTATTATCGGGGCTAACTTTTCTACGGATTGCATTGTGCTGTGTTTTTCAACTACAACATGCTTCATTGGTAGATAGTACCGCGATGACATCTTTGGGCAGCTGCTGATGACATGGGTGACATCTTCGATGTTAATTCTGCAGAGTCTGCACTTGTTATCACATCTAGGTGTTTTGCCTGCATCCCTATCTCTTTTGTGAATCAGGTATTTTGTGTTAATTTCCTGTTCTTGGATTTCAAAAGTGTATCATTCAAAGTGGGAGCCAATATAGAGGTTGTTGGTCCAAGATAGACTACTTTCCTTATCTATATTACTCTCTCTCTGGAGCTTCCTGGCAACATATCCATGCATGATTTTTTTTGCTGATTAGCATGCAGTTTTTCATCCATCGATTCACTGTGATACTGCTGAGCGGTTTCCATGGGTGTGAGTTTTTGATTATCACACAAGGAATATCTCTCGAAGAGTTACTTTCCAGCTCTCATGATCTTATCTGTTTCATGCAGATAGACTTGCTCTAGGGACGGGCTCCTACGCTTCGAGGTTCGTAGATGTTGTCAGGGGGATATGATGCGACATTTAAATGCTGTCTGGACTGATGTTAGGCCTCTGCCTCCCTGCTTACGTTTCAAGTAAAGGCGGTCTATGTCACTGTTGATGTGGAAGTTTCCGGTCTTGTTTAGTATTTTTCGAGTTCTAGCATCAACTGCTCGGATTTCATCTATCGTATGTATGTATGTATGTATGTATGTATGTATGTATGTATGTATGTTCTTCTGGTTTTATAATTTCACAAAGTTTTATCAATAGAGAGAGAGTCGGTTTCTAATATAAACACAATACTCTCTCATTGGAATTTACACAACATCAACTAGGTAGATATGTATGTATGCATGTATGTACGTATGTATGTATCTATGTATCTATGTATGCATGTATGTATGTATGTATGTATGTATGTATGTATGTATGTGTGTGTGTGTGTGTGTGTGTGTGTGTGTGTGTGTGTGTGTGTGTATGTATGTATATGTGTGTGTGTATGTATATGTATGTATGTATGTGTGTGTATGTATTTTTTGTGGAGCGAGAGCTTCCTAGTCTTCATTAAGACATGTCTCTGGAAGAAGGTTACACCTGGGACGTTTGTGTCCAATGATGAAAACCAGTTCTACTTTTTGTATAATGTATTTGATGTTCAGAGAGTGGGATTGGCCACGAGTAAAGCCTTTCCTCACTTAAATATGCTTCATGCACAGTCATCACTTGTTATGCGACATTTGTTTTGTGATTCATGGTATTCATGGTCATAAGTAGGTCCCTAGCAGGACTGGTCCTCATGCTTAAGTATCAAGCGTTGGCATTACTCGAAATCGAGTTGCAGTCATCATGAATGTATGTATGCATGTATGTATGTATGTATGTATGTATGTATGTATGTATGTATGTATGTATGTATGTATGTATGTATGTATGTGTGTATGTATGTATATATGTATGTTTCTATATATGTATGAATATCGGGTCACACTTGAGTGCTACTGGTAACATGTAACCCAATACAACCTGTCACATGGTCGGTTCGTCGGTGACTAAACCGACAACCTCACCAAGTTTACTTGGTTGTCCAAAATCACTCTCCTCACCAAGTAAACTTGGTGAGGAGGGTGATTTTGGACACCCCGCAGGACAAAAAATAAAACCTGATAAAGGGCGGAAGAAC
>OZ024741.1:53743864-53761364 GCA_964016885.1 Eledone cirrhosa
TAATTGCTGATGTTGGTTAGATTATCAATATTAGTAGTATTGGGGCACCCACTGATGAATTATAAGAGCCCACTTGAATATATATCTATTGATGGTATACAAGCTCCTACATAAATTGGTATAATTTCACCCAAATTGTAGGAATCCTATAATGAAACGAGACGTCCGTCTGGGAAGAGATATATTAGATATGTCTCATTTGAAATAATACAGCCAATTTTCCACGCAATACTTTTAGTTAGCACCCCGAACACATAATTGGGAATATAATCACTTATTTCCTAATGTTTGTTGAGTGAGTTGGAATTTGGCCGGAGTATCGCTAAAAAGCTTTCTCCGATATTGTATTTATTTACTTACTCTTGGCGCAGCAGATTTGAAAAAAAATCCCGGTATAAGGTTAACATTTCTTTGTTTATTTATTATATATGAATATTGATTGTTCCTTATATCTCATTCTGTTATTTTGCCCGAGAAAATATCTGTGTGTCATCAAATGTTGTACACACATAGATATTTTTTCAATTTCCAATTGAGTTCTCAGCACGTGGCCTGAATTCCTTTCAGAGTTCATTGTCACGCGCATGTATTGTTTTTTGGGGCGGTAATTCACTTCCTCATTTTTTTAATCAGTTCGAGCACTTCATTCAGAACTGCTGGACTGGCAACCTGACAGATACCTCAGGCACAGAAAGTAATTATCGCTAAATGCTGATGTTGGTTAGATTATCAATATTAGTAGTATTGGGGCACCCACTGATGAATTATAGGAGCCCACTTGAATATATATCTATTGATGGTATACAAGCTCCTACATAAATTGGTATAATTTCACCCAAATTGTAGGAATCCTATAATGAAACGAGACGTCCGTCTGGGAAGAGATATATTAGATATATCTCATTTGAAATAATACAGCCAATTTTCAACGCAATACTTTTAGTTAGCACCCCGAACACATAATTGGGAATATAATCACTTATTTCCTAATGTTTGTTGAGTGAGTTGGAATTTGGCCGGAGTATCGCTAAAAAGCTTTCTCCGATATTGTATTATATATATATATATATATATATATATATATATATATATATATATATATATATATATGTATGTATATAGTGCCAAGAGTTTCCGAAGAGTAGATCAAAGAGAGAAGTGGCCTATGTAATGTGGAGGTCCAAAATATATTATATTAACGGGATCTCAACACAAATGCATGTGGTAGCTTAGGTTTCAAACTTCAACCAACATATATCTGCGAGTTTAGTTATGTTCAGACAGAACGCAGATGGCTGAACGTTATTTCATACATAAGAAGGGCTGTGGATTGGCAGTATCGGTAGAGGGTCTGACGCCATGCTTTGCAGTAAAGAGTTACCGCCCTTTATGGTCTGAGTTCAAATCCCGCCGAGGTTAACTTTGCCTTTCATCCTTACGGGGTCGATAAAATGAAGTACCAGTCACGCACTTTCCCCTTCCCCTAAATTGTTGGCCTTGTGCCTATATAAGAAACCGTTATTTCATACATAAGATCTCGCCAGGTATAAGGGAGGTAATAATGTGATAATACCTTTGGTAATTTTGTTATAAGTGGAAGCAGCTCATATGCCTGCAAGTTATATATATTGTGTCATTATTGTCCCTATGGAGGCGGGTTGCCGTCTAGTTAATCGTATGTATTATTTATGTGTGATTAATGTATGTATCCTATTGCGCTAAATTGTATTTGACTGTTGTTTGATGCCTCAGACACGTTTCTGAACAAGGACGGTTGTATGATGGTAGGATTTTGTCTGCCTAGGCTTCTCCATGCCGAGAGGAGATTGGATCCCACATGATGGCATCCTCTGAATATTTCATGTTTATGTTTTAGATGATTCTCTGAGGACTCCATGCAATATTTTAAGTATTTGCTTAAGTAAAGTAAACACATCTGCAACGAATATGCAAAACCAAGTCGACATAATCATACCATTAAAACCAACCACACAGATAACAGCGACAGCGAATGATATGAGAGTATGATAGAAAACTAGTTTAGACAGGGGCACTATTCACATGTCACATCATCCAAACATTAGGAAATGAGGACGGTCACGGCCCTGGCACATTGTGTATGAACCCTGGATGATAAAGGAATACCAATCACGATTAACCGTAAAATTCTGGATACACACAATCTTATATGAAAGGATCAAAGAGGCGTCATTTTTGCTTACGCGAAACATTTACTATTTTGTAGAATATTACTACTGATAAGTAGCAGATATTTCTAAGAGGATAGATCACACCAACTATTAATGAACTCCAAGGGATAATCTGACGCCACAACTGAATATAAATTAGCACACCTTATGTATATATAAGGTTGTGGCAGAGATAACTCAATATATACGAGAATCCACAAGTCTCATGAGCTATTGATTCGGTAGTGAATAAGCCCGATCGTACATTCAGCTGAGCGATCCTGAAATGCACGTAACGTGTGTCTAAACATAATGATATAAAACTTATTCTTACTTCCTACTTCTCAACATTACTATTATTATAACAGTCTAGTTCTTAGGGTTACAGACTACAGTGAAGTACCAAACGTTGAATAGCACATCGGCAGCCGGACCTATATTAGCATTGAGTGCATAAACTGGTGAAACAATAGTAACTATAAGTTAGACCCACCAATCCCCACACACACACACTCTCTCTCTCTCTCTCTCTCTCTCTCTCTCTCTCTGTATATATATATATATATATATATATATATATATATATATATATATATATATATATATATATATATAGATATATAGATATATTTATATATATATATATATATATATATATATATTCATTTACAAATATATACATATACTCAAATATGTACATATTGAATTTTAAATAGCAAAGCCTGCAACATAATATCTACAGACACTCTCATACGCACACAAACACATCCAAGCAGACACACAAATATATATATATACACATATACATATGTATGTATATGTATGTATGTATATATATATATATATATATATATATATATATATATATATATATATATATATATATATATATATATATATATATATATATATATATATATATATATATATATATATATATATATATATGAGAGTATTGACGTTTGTTTAAAGCATTGTGGAATAATAAGGTAAATTTCTTTAAGTCGTTTGGAAGCCTCGACAATGCAAATGGGTAAATCTCCGGGTAACAAGATCCGGTGGTGGAGAGAGAGATGTAAGTAGGTGTACGTTGAGATAGGTGGCGTGTATAAGACTGTAACGTGTAGAGGAATGAACGAAAGAGCGTAAAGGATAAAAATAAAAATAACAACACGAGAAAGAGTTACCTTGGGAGAGATTTAATTGTCCCTATATATTTCGGATTCACATCCATCAACTGGGGTTTTTTCCGGCGGGGGGGGGGTGTCTGTCGGAAATATGCGAAACGTGTCCTCCGCTTTTCGTTGTCTTGAATATCTGAGGCATTCAGCAGAGCGCGCGTGCGCGTGAAATGGGGTCGGTCAGGCAGAGGTCAGCGGTCGAAGTAGTTCTTTCAATTGTGGGAGTGGGGTTGCGCTAGCTGTCAGTCCATTCTTTGCCTGTTTAGTGAATGTTACTGTGTGTGTGTGTGTGCGTGTGTTGTTGTCTCGCTTGAGTGTGTGTGTGTGCGTGTGTTGTTGTCTTGTTCCTCTGTATTGGCAGTGCAGTATGTTCGTATGGTTGAATGCTAATATGTGTGTATGTGTGCGTGCGTTGCTGTCTTGCATGTGTGTGTGCGTGTGTTGCTGCATCATTTGTTAACTTAAACCAGCCACCTCATTTCGCTTCTTTCGGATCGGTTGTTTAGTTGTGGCCCTAGGCGTTTGATCCAAAGCGATTCCTTAATACGTAATGTGACGACGTTTCTTTCTGTCGCTAGAATTGTGACAATGGGCCTCCCGTCTTTGTTTCCGCATTTGGCTATGTGTTTCCGGAAAGACGAGGCCCTGGTTTTAGTGTGTTCCTTGATCCCGATGTGCAACGGCCGGATTGTGCTACCTATATAGTATTGGTTGCACTTGTTACATTCTATCTCATACACGACGTATGCGCGTAGCAACAGTTCGCATGGCGCATCGGGCAGTCTCTGAGGGAGCACGCGTCAGTTGATTTCCCGGGTTTCCTGGCGAGGCATCTTCGCAGAGAGGGGCCCGAGTGATCCAGGTGGATGTCGAGGCCCTCCCTCCGTATAGCCTTGCGGATAGCGTTGGTGGTATTCTCGCCCAGGTGTGGCATTTTAAGGAAGCACTTTCCTTGGGTGCCTCTCTGTCTCTTGTGTCTGGTGTCTCCTACTCTGTTTGTGAGCGAGGTAGGGTACCCGTTCGTCTCCAGCAGATCGAGGAATCGCTTGGTATGAGTGACACCACTCGCGGGATCGCTGCATCTGTTTTTTATTCGCGCGATCTCGTTCCTGGTGTATACTCTTTTGGCACTGTTCGGAAGGGCGGACTTGTAGTGGACGAACAGGTCCCTGCAACCTGCTTTTCGGTAGAAGTTGCATATATATATATATATATATATAACGAAGGAATTCTGGTAAGGAACCAGATGGACCATAACGCACCAAAGTACTCAATACTTAGAGTAGTAGAGTGGGTAATAGGAACAAGTATGACCCCGACGGCAGAGCTCAAGCCGTTTCGACGGCTATTTCTGAACTAAATAAGAATTTTTTCAAAAAAATTCTTATTTAGTCCAGAAATAGCCGTCGGGGTCATACTTTTTCATCTTCCTCACCTTTCACTCACTCATACTTTCTTCCCGTTTGACCTGTCCGTAATTCTTTTCTCGCGCGCTCTTGGCCAAGCCGGTATGAATCTTTTCTCTCTCTCTCTCTCGTCTGCGACTTCACAGAACTTATGTTTACCGAATTCGCAGATCAGACCCCTTCTTCCTCCCGTTAGACCTGTGCGAAATTCCTTCCTTGCTCACATTTCAACCAGGTTTGATTGTCTTTATTCTCTCGTTCACGATTTCACCGAATGTATATTCATAGAAATCTGGGACTTGTCTCTTTCTTCATCACTTTCTGTTGCTTAAACCATTTTGTTTGTTTACCCTAGCGTCCCCTTTATTTACGTGTCCCAACGACTTTTTTTAGCCGTTGCTCGCACCAACCTGAGGTATATGGCCTTTAAAGCGATGAAATGCCTATGACGGTTGGAAGGCCACTGATGAAGGACAAACTTTTTCATATGTAACCCACTTGCAACGCCGCTGCTCCATTATTATCATATATATATATATATATATATATATATATATATATGCGTATATATATATATATATATAATATATACGTATATATATATATATATATATATATATATATATATATATATATATATATGTGTGTGTGTGTGTCTGTGTCGCTGTATGTATGTATATATATATATATATATATATATATATATATATATATATATATATACATGCATACATACATACATACATACTGCGACATAGACACGCGTACACGAATGAAAAATATTTTCTATCGAAAAGAAAATATGAATTTAAAGCCAAGACCACGAATCTTGCAGAGATGAAAAGACTAAGTAAACAACAACCTGAATAACAATCACTATAGAAATGACAGCCAAAACAGAAAGACGAACAATAAAACTCAGAAACAACATAGAAATAAACAATATTGACGGAATTCTTCTTCTCACCTCAATATATATATATATATATATATATATATATATATATATATATATATATATATATATAGTGCAAATTTATACGGGAACAAAACAGAGAGGCAGATAAATATATATATATAATTATATATACGATATTAACAAATGGAAACTATATTTATAAAACCATATTTATTTCATTATACATATTTCAAGGACACCGTGTTAAATTATGGTGTGCTATCATCAGATAATATAGATCAGTTTTATGAATAAATATTGACATACCCTTAAAGAATGCAACCATTGCTGTTGGAAACTCCCGGATAGTTCCAACAGCAATGGTTGCATTCTTTAAGGGTATGTCAATATTTATTTATAAAACTGATCTATATTATATTTTATCTGATGATAGCACACCATAATTTAACACGGTGTCCTTTAAATATGTATAATGAAATAAATATGGTTTTCTAAATATAGTTTCCATTTGTTAATATCGTATTTTTACTCCAAATATTTGTTGAGTGCTTTATATCAGTTATAAAAATATTTGCTTGTTGTATCCCAACAATTTAAATAGAACTTTTACATATAATTATATATATATATATATATATTTATATATATATATATATATATATATATATATATATATATATATATATATATATATAAGTTTTAATATAGATGAGATTCTACAGGACTAGAACTGTTTCATTCTTTAGAAATCATCAGGAATCTTCTGATGATTTCTAAAGAATGAAACATTTCTAGTCCTGTAGAATCTCATCTATATTAACATTGTTATACTCTGCTATATATTGAGTACCTTACTTACTGTGGTTACCTCCGATTCAACCCGGAATAACTTACCTATATATATATATATATATATATATATATATATATATATATATATATATATATATATATATATATATATATATATATATATATGTATATATATAAATATATGTATATATATAGAGAGAGAGAGAGGGAGAGGGAGAGAGATAGATAGATAGATTTAGATTTAGATATATAAATATATATATATATGCGTGAGTGTATATATATATATATATATACACTCACGCATATTTATATATATATATATATGTGTTTGTGTGTGTGTATTATTTTATAATTTATATTGCCTGGTGATTCTGTCTAAAACATTGTGAGAATTACAATTACATAGTGTGTGTTCCATGCAATGAATACCAAACAGTTGTATTTCGTTGACTTGGAATATATTGTGATATTTCCATTCCTTATTGCTTTCTTTATACATATGTATTGTAAACATGCACACACACACAGGTGTATACAAAGATATGTATATATATTTAAGTATATACACATACACCCACGCATTCACACACGGACATACACAAACACTTATATATATATATATATATATATATATATATATACATATTCATGAGGGTTTTAGATCTGTGAGTTCTTGCATCTCTCTCTCTCTCTCTCTCTCTCTATATATATATATATATATATATATATATATATATATATATATATATTCGTATATTAAATGTGTGTAACTACATTTTTAAAACGTCCCTTTGTCCAGATTGAGTTCTGAAGTAACAAAGAAATGGTTTAAAAATAAACGATTTATTATGAAATCTATGCATATATATATGAAGGCTCTCTCTTCACAGCCACTCTCGGACTACTAACATATCGAGGAATTAAAGAACTGGAAAAGTATTGCATATGAAGCTGATAGAAATGTCGTATAGATGCTAATATTGTGAATAAATGAATGAGTGATGGATTGATTGCGTTGGAAACAAGTTGAATAAAATGACATTGAATCCCTTCTCCCACCTTAGCTACCTTTGTACGTAAATTAGAAACCACTCTTTACATTTGTATGTAGATATAAAAATATGTGAATTCAGACATTGTATACATAGCTATTATTGTATAGGCAGGTATTCAGTTATCAATTCTGAAATGTTTAATACCTTCCTTAATGTATTTCTGAGGAAATACAATCTATTTTAATATATGGAGATTTTGGAGGGATTTTCGAAAATTATTAATTATTTCATTGCTAAGACATTATTTTTCAGACAACTTAACAAAAGTTTCCGATATAAAATTATGTTGGAAGATTTTTAAATGGTTGGTTTCGTTTTATATATCAGAATTGCGTGTGTTGGTATCAAAAGAGTTAAAACTAACTTCAATGACTGCCCAAGTTTAAATGTTTCCTCATTTTATGGGGTTCCTCTAAAAACCGGCGGTATTGCTCTAAGCAGTCTAATTTTCACACAATAAAATTACGAGAAAGCCTCGCCTATTCAGTAAAGAGCTGCATCGGAGGAAGTGTGGGCATCGACTGAATATTACAAATTTGTCACAAACGTCCATATATAAATTCCAGGGGGAATCGTGTACTATGCTTTAAAACTTCTGCCAAAACACAGTCCTTCCGAAGAAATAATTACATTATTAACAAACAACTTATATTAGATGCTTTGTGTTTGAAAATTTTAAAATGAATCGTGAAACATATATATGGGAGATTGTGCGTATATAAACACATGTATCCGTATGTGGATATGTGGTCAGAATACATTACAAATATATCAATAACAACATACACACTGATCGTGTCAATGTGACATATATATGTGTGTAAACTCAGGTGTCAGGCGCCTTTCATTTTCTAAGCCAAACACATCTTCTCTTATTCATCGCACCAGTACACACATTTCTTTCTCGCCTCATATCTCTCTTAATCTCTTTGTAGAAGTCTATTTATCTATCGCATATACATAGAAATACCATATGTGTGTATATATATATATATATATATATATATATATATGTGTGTATGTGTGTGTGTGTGTGTGTGTGTGTGTGTGTGTGTGTGTGTGTGTGTGTGTGTGTGTGTGTGTGTCTATATATGAATATATATGTATATACATATGCATTTATAGAAATATATATACACATATAACCCTAAAAATATATGTCTATAAATTTTATTTAAATATATGTACACATATACACCTATATATATATATATATATATATATATCCACACACGCACATTTATGTAGATAATATACACATACATATAAATCATATATGTCTCTTCTTTTCTATTGAACGTTTTTGGACATTTACCAAATGGACATTTTAAAATAATTGCCCAAGCTATTATACTTTGCCTATTACAATCATATATGCATATATGTGAATCTGTGTGTGATTATACGCGCGCGTGTGTGTGTGTGTATGTTTCTGTTCTTATGCTTGTGTATGTGCACGCGCGCGTGTGTCTAAGAATATATCGGTTGAATTATATTGCATTAGACGTTTGTAGATATATAGAAAATGATGTGTGTGTATATATATATATATATATATATATCTACAGACTGTCGTGTAGCCAATCATGTTGCTAAGTAAATAGGGGAGACCTAATAAGATCGAAATATTTCCGTTGTTTTCCCCAAATTGGTTTCTAAACAAGGTGCTCTCCCTGGATTAGCTAAAACTAAAAGTGTCCTTTGACTAATTCTCTCATTCTGATCAAATCAAACGGGTGTCTTAGTGTTAATATTACGTTGATATTCTCTGTTGGTTGTAAATTATTTTACCACTCGCTATATTAAAAATACAAGACTCTGCGTGTATGTATTTATGTCTGTATGTATGCATTTATGTATGTATGTATGTATGTGTGTGTGTATGTATTTATGTGTGTATGTATGTATGTACACATTTGTCAGGGCATTCTTCTAGGAGAGGGCAACTCAGGAAACTGGGATAACTCCGACATAAAGCCTGCGGCTCAGTAGCTACCGTCGCTACTGTCGGGTTATCGCTACTCTCGCCCAGAGGGTGGGATTGGCTCAGTGCACCGTCTTTCATCACAAAAAATTCTTCATGTTCAGGCATTGCACGATAGCATTAATTGATAAATATTAATAATGTTATACCGTGCAATGGCTATACACGATAACGAGAGGGGGGGGGGGGGCAGGCATCATGTATGCATCATGTATGCATGTATGTATCCATGTATGTAGGTATGTATACATCTGTGTACGTACGTTCTAGTTTTATTACTTTATAAGGGTGGTGGATTGGCAGTATCTGTAGAGCATCAGTCAAAATGTTTTGTGGCATATAGTTATTGTCCTTTACGTTCTGAGTTCAAATCATGTCGAGGTTAGCTTTGCTTTTCATCCTTACGAGGTTAATAAAATAAAGTACTAGTAACGCACTTGGGTCGATTAAATCGACATTCGCCTCACCCCAAATATTGTTGGCATTGTGCCTAAATCAGAAACCATTTTTTATAAATCTTCACCAATAGTGCCAAGACTCATTGGAATTTAGACAACAGCTCGACCAGCACCGTCTTGCCTGTTTTGGAGCGGCCTCCAAATCCCACAGTGGTGCCTGGCTCCTTGCCCTGCCCTCCTTCTCCACTGGCACGCAGCTAGACACCGTGGACTCTTTCGGCCTCCACGCGCTTTCCTGTTGCCACAGTGCCGGCCGCCTTCCACGCCATGCTGCCCTCAACGATGTCATAAACCATGGCTTGGACGCTGCAGGCTTCCTTTCCCAGCTCGAGCTTCTTGGGCTGGACAGAGGGGACGGCGAAAGGCCAGATGGCATGACCATCTTCTCGTTCCGTGGTGGCAAACTCCTCGTCTGGGATGCCACTTGCACGGACACTCTCTGCAGCCGTAACCTGGTGCAGTGTGCGACTAACCCAGGTTCTGCTGCACGTCGGGCTGAGGAGGCCAAACTCTTCAAATACCGGTCGCTCTCCGACAGGTTTGTGGCTGTACCCTTGGCAGCGGAAACTTCTGGTGTCCTCGGCCCTAGGGCTACCTCACTACTCACCACCATAGGCGCTGAGCTGGCCAGCCGCAGGTGTGAGCCCCGCGAGTTGGAGTGGCTTTTTCAGCGCGTCTCCCTTGCCGTCCTCCGGGGAAACGCCTTCTCTATTCTGTCCGCCGCGGCTGTGGGGAGACAAGCTGATTATATTAGAAATTGTGTTGAATAGTCTTAAATACAATTTACTGTAGAGCGGCTCACAGATAGCTACATATTGGTAAATATATATGTATATATGTGATTGTGTGTGTGGGTAGGTATGGATGTTATTGCATGTGCGTATCTCTTTTTTTTTACTTTTATATGTACACCTGTATATGTCTCTGTATCTATATATATGTATATACAGTTACATGAAGCATATCTCAGATGTTTTTTTCATATAGTTACGGTCCCGTTAATAGACTGTACTTGCAACTTACTAACTAGCCGTGCCCATTCTGGTTCTGTGAAGTCCAGCTTTTTAAGATTGTACTGAGATAATTAGTAACATATCCTAGAGCCCAAATGATCACAGGTAAAAATGTAAACGCATAGTCAGTGTGGTGTATCTGCAATTTCCTTATTAGACTAGCATAATTGTTCTCTTTTTCGCTAATCTCTGGGTTAACAATTCTACGGAGTGTATTGTATTATTTTTTGGTCACGATATCATATCTCTTTAGACAGTTGCCTATGATTAGGGTGACATCTTCGATGTTTATTTCCTAAAGTCTGCATTTGTTTTCATATCTATTTCCTGTTCTTGTATTGCAAAAGTATATATTTCTAAGTGAGAGCCACCGTACCGGTTGTTGGTCAAAGATAGACAGCTTTGCTTATCTATATTGTTCTCAATTTCAAACCTCCTGGCAACATAGCCAAGCATCAGTTTTCACATGTATGTATGTGCATATGTATGTATGTATGTATGCATGTATGTATGTATTTATCTATGTATATGTATGTACAAATACATGTGTATATATGCATGTATAATTATATTAATACATATACAAATGTGTGTGTATACACGTATATACACATATAGACCCTCTCTCTCTCTCACACACACACACACATGTATATATACATATATATATATATATATATATATATATATATATATATATATATATATATATATATACACACCCATACATATGTACATATACACATACACACATATATACTTATATATTTGCGTGAATTGTAATATAGGGAAAAACATATTCAATAGTGTTAAGTAGAATGGAATAACATATATTGGAATCTCTGTCTGCCTACAGTCATTTTATAAACGTGATACAATGCAATAAGTAATCTACGCTGGCTACATTACGTTGAATATATTTTTTTATACTGGCACCCTTTTGCTGTGTCCCTCCACCATTGTGACACACGTCTACCACTCAGAATCCATATAATAATCTCTTATGCAAACTATGCTACTTTGAGCTTTATTTTCCCTGGCACTAATATTTTTTTAATTTAATCTACATACATTCACACACATACACTCACGAGCACACACACACACAAACACAAACCGACACTCATAAATATATATATATATATATATATATATATATATATATATATATATATATATATATTGTATATTTGTAAAAAATAACGCAATTCATCATATATATATATATATATATATATATATATATATATATATATATATATATATATTTCTGAATTTGTTTAGCAAGATCCTTTATCTGTAAACGTGTGTTGAAACCGATATTGTTATACTTTGGGAGGGTCATGTTTCTAATAAGAAACACACGCACCACTTGCTTTCACTTGAATTTATTATAAATTAAATTTATAAATTTAGGAATTTATAAATTTCCGGCTGGTTGGTTGGTTCCACAACCAGACGATTGTTCATATATTGTCAAAGTTCTTTCGTCACACATTATGTGACCTCTTCAGTGACTTGGGATTCTTTTCTTTGTTTTTGTGCCTCTCTCTTGTTCTGTCCTACGCCATCTTGTTTTTGTGTGTCGTATATATATATATATATATATACATATATATATATATATATATATTAGGTATAGGATTACCCAAGATGTAGTAATGGTTAATTACTACACTGGATAAGGTTGTCGTACGGTGAGAGGTTACTCTACGAGTTATGGAAGAATTGTTGAAGAAACTTAGTTCCTGATCCTTCTGTATTCCGGAGTGTATATAAAGAATGAATAATAACAGGTAGACATCATAAAAAGGTAATTTATTCCGTGTGCTTACAAATGTTTCCACGGTGGTACTACAGCCTAGTTATGCTATGTGCAAATTTACAAGTATTTGCAGAACTCAAATATCCAATGCTGTGACCACTGTATCCTCAGAGCAAAATGGTAAAATGTACAATGTAAATACCCTTAAGTGGGGTTGTTGGGGAAGATAGAGTAGAAAAGGATGAGAGAAAAGTAGGGGAGAGGGAGAGAGAGAGAAAGATATGCAGGGGTTGGAGAAGTAGGAGAGAGTGTTTTGTAGATATCTTAATCAAAATGTTATGGTAGGGGTTTTATTATACTGGTTACTTTTGGAGAGATGCGTTGATAGTTAAGGTCTGAATTATTTATTGCCCCAGAGGGCAGGTTGATAGATGTAGAGAGGGAGGTAGGCCAAAGGCGAGATATAGAGAGTGTAATGGATGTAGAGTGAGAGATAGCGAGAGGACAGACGAAGTTTATGTGGTGAGTGAACTTTGGGTTTGTAGTAGTAATCTGTGAATTGCACTAAGTTACCATTTATAGTGATAAGCAGTGTATTGTCTTGTAGTGTGAGGGAAGAGAAGGTGGTTAGCTAGAAAGCGATGTTATAGTTACGGGTTCGAATGTTAAGTTATTTTATAGTGAGAGAATTTAGCTTTTAGTTTGTGGTTGCAGTATAATGATCGTTCAATTCTATCGTTAAGTAGTTTGTTTTGGGATTTTAATATGTAAATGAGTTCAAGGTTACATAACCTGCAGTACTTCAATCCACTCCGATATGCACTTGCGCTGGAAAGTATATTCCATTTTAAGGTGAACCGTTGGTTGCGTTCACGGAGTTGCCAGGTCTTGTTGGCGAGCGTAGTCACAAAACGGTGATTAGGATGTTTGATTGAGAATCGATGACGGTACCAGCGAGATTTAAACGAGGTGGTGGTAGATCCGATATAATACCATTTCTGGTCGTTCGATTTAATCGTGCATTAGTAAACAATGTTGGACTTTAGGCATTCATTCTTCAATGGACATCTTTCAGGTAGATGGCAATTACATTCTTTGTTGTGGGTAGCGGGTATACCATGGATAGGTTGCGATAGCGGTACAGGTGGATTGTGTAATACCCGTCTCCCATTTAGTGGTTGGGAGGCAGATATTACGTTCTGCCCATCTGTTACTAAAATGTTTTGTTTTGTAGAGTTGTTTAATTGCGTTAAGTTAAGTTTTTTTTATGTATGCTTCAAGGTTAGGTGCCGTGGAGTATGATAGTCTAATAGTTTTAGAGTTCAGAATTTTGCTCTATTTATGGGAACTAGGGAAATGTTTGTTGATTATCTATTTCCCTAGTTCCCATAAATAGAGCAAAATTCTGAAATCTAAAACTATTAGACTATCATACTCCACGGCACCAAACCTTGAAGCATACATAAAAAAACTTAACTTAAGGCAATTAAACAACTCTACAAAGCAAAACATTTTAGTAACAGATGGGCAGAACGTAATATCTGCCTCCCAACCACTAAATGGGAGACGGGTATTACACAATCCACCTGTACCGCTATCACAACCTATCCATGGTATACCCGCTACCCACAACAAAGAATGTAACTGCCATCTACCTGAAAGATGTCCATTGAAGAATGAATGCCTAAAGTCCATTGTTTACCAATGCACGGTTGAATCGAACGACCAGAAATGGTATTATATCGGATCTGCCACCTCCTCGTTTAGATCTCGCTGGTACCGTCATCGATTCTCAATCAAACGTCCTAATGACCGTTTTGTGACCACGCTCGCCAACAAGACCTGGCAACTCCGTGAACGCAACCAACGGTTCACCTTAAAATGGGATATAGTTTCCAGCGCAAGTGCATATCGGAGTGGATTGAAGTACTGCAGGTTATGTAACCTTGAACTCATTTACATATTAAAATCCCAAAACAAACTACTTAACGATAGAATTGAACGATCATTATACTGCAACCACAAACTAAAAGCTAAATTCTCTCACTATAAAATAACTTAACATTCGAACCCGTAACTATAACATCGCTTTCTAGCTAACCACCTTCTCTTCCCTCACACTACAAGACAATACACTGCTTATCACTATAAATGGTAACTTAGTGCAATTCACAGATTACTACTACAAACCCAAAGTTCACTCACCACATAAACTTCGTCTGTCCTCTCGCTATCTCTCACTCTACATCCATTACACTCTCTATATCTCGCCTTTGGCCTACCTCCCTCTCTACATCTATCAACCTGCCCTCTGGGGCAATAAATAATTCAGACCTTAACTATCAACGCATCTCTCCAAAAGTAACCAGTATAATAAAACCCCTACCATAACATTTTGATTAAGATATCTACAAAACACTCTCTCCTACTTCTCCAACCCCTGCATATCTTTCTCTCTCTCTCCCTCTCCCCTACTTTTCTCTCATCCTTTTCTACTCTATCTTCCCCAACAACCCCACTTAAGGGTATTTACATTGTACATTTTACCATTTTGCTCTGAGGATACAGTGGTCACAGCATTGGATATTTGAGTTCTGCAAATACTTGTAAATTTGCACATAGCATAACTAGGCTGTAGTACCACCGTGGAAACATTTGTAATGTCTACCTGTTATTATTCATTCTTTATATATATATATATATATATATATATACGACTAGTACTTTGCGAAAACAACACCTACCTTCAGCACTGAGCATATAAAAAAATTGAAATAACAGAGTTAAGCTATATTCCATCGTTATGTTTTTCTGTTTTAATTCTAGCTGTCTGATGAGGTCATAGCTGTGGAATAATTGTTTTCAACGAAATATACATAACAGAGACAATGAATAAACGAAGTTACTTTTAACCTGTTGACTTACACTTCTTGTTTTCATATATATATATATATATATTTGTGTGTGTGTATGAGTGTAAAAATAATTCATAGATACCAAAGAGAATGATATTAAACAAATGCAACATAGCTTTAAGCAAAACATTAAAAACTACTGAACATTTGTATGGGTATTACGACTCTACATTAAACTGATACATGCACACACATACACACACGCGCGCGCACGCACACACACACACACACACACACACACACACACACACACACACACACACACACACACATATATATATATATGTATATATGTATATATATATATATATGTATATATGTATATATATATATATATATATATATATGTATATATATATATATATATATATATATATATATATATATATATATGCATACATATATATATATACACATATATATGCATGTATGTATACATATACACATATATCCGTGTGTGTGCGTGTATCCGTGAACCTGTATGTGCGTGTATATGTATGCGTACACACATTTATGTGTATATGTGTACATCCATATGGAGGTTGTCATGTAACATCAATGGTGGTAACAAAACATCGAATGTCACGTGATTCTCATTTTTTCCTTTCATACAGTTGAATTATGCTTCAGTGAATAACAAAGAAAACACTCACACAAAATTAAACACTCACAAAAAAATTAAATTAACTTATAATGAGAAAAGCGCTATTATTAATTAATGTAATTAAACAAAATCCTATGTCACTCATCGATATATTTAACTATTCAATTTGTTTAATTGCTCTATAGCTATTTTTTTTTTAAGGGAAAAAAAATGCGTTTCAAATTTTGATCATTTATGTTAGTTTAATTTGTTATTTTCTATCTTTACACGAACAGAACTTTAAATATGACAAGATTTTTTTAAAAATACATATCAGCAAATTTATAATTATATATTTATATTTTATCTGGGAAGAATGCAGAATCGCATGGAAGAAAAGAAACAAAGAAAACCAACCATAGAGTGCCCCAAAGGCATATTGGGCGTTTGTCATATGCGTATAACCGACTGTGTATGTAGTTGTGAGAGTCTGTTTATGTGTGGTTTGTGTGCTTGCCTTTGAGAGTGTGTGTATTTATTTGTATTAAGAATTTGATTATTAATAATACTAATAAAGGTTCACTGGAGTACGAATTATATTCCTGTGAAATTTTAGGTAATGCAATTTTGATCAAAACTGTTTATAGTAACACAAGAAAAAATAATAAGTGATCGGATATCCAATCTCAAAACGGATGGTTACAGATCGGAAATTGGTTGATTGTTTCATTTATTTCCGTTTCAAATTTGATTTAGAGATTTTTACCGACGCCATAGTATTTTGTCTAAACATGAGTTCTGATTACTCACTGTAACCATTTCAAAAATTCTGACCGTCCGCTCTTTTCTCCTGAATTCTTACCCCTTCCTTGTCCTTCTACTATTATTTTTTCTGTCGTCTGATGCTGCGGAAGAGTTAGCATGAGGTTTGTTCCATTTGAGTTATGACTACATTTCATTTCCTTTAGCATCGTATTTCGTCGCGTCTCATATCATCTGCTTTCAACTTACGACTGGCTCTATCTAATTTTTTAAAGTGTAATTCCATGTTTTACGTTTCAGCTTATTCGCCTGAGGTAACGTTCATTTTTCTTCGCTCTCTATCCTGTTAATTGTCTCATGAAATCAGGTGATTAAACTGAATTGCATTATTTGGCCCTCTGCAATATTTGATCTATTTTGACTCGTTACTTGCCCTTTTTTACCTGTCTCTTTT
>OZ024741.1:53773864-53791364 GCA_964016885.1 Eledone cirrhosa
TTGCATCATCTTGACAAGATGTCTGATTGTTTCATGGTTGTCGCGTTTTCTTATTATCATTTTTGTTATTATTATTGTTCTTGTTCTTGTTATTGTAGCTGTTGCTGTAGTTATTATTTTATTTTATTGTTGCTGTTATTGCGGCTATTCTTATTATTGTTTGTGTCATTATTATTGCTGTTATTCTTTGCTTCTTTCCATTTCTTTCTTGTTGCATATTATATTACTGTTCTATATGTTACGCTCTTACAATTAAAATGGCGCACAATGTTCCGTTTATATATATGTTATATTTTTCTCTTTCTGTTTTTCTTTTCTTTTCGTATCAAAATGGCGTATGCTGAATTTGCGGTCTCCGGCTATTTCGTCTATTACTGGATTATTTCACCGTAGAGCGTTAAAATAAACAGCTTGCAGTTGTATGCGCTGTGGATGGTAGAGTGGTGACGACTGGAGAGGGTTAAATATTCTAAACATAAATTGTTTGACTCTGAGGAATATTATAATTATCTAATTTCAATATACGACCAACTTATTTTCGAAAATAACAAAGAGCAAAAATACTGTGAAATAACCAAATCTCTTCTCCCCTTCTGGCTAGCTTAAACTATGATAAAAATATAAAGGGGGTTTAAACTGATGAATTATATTGAGGATGTTTTAAATTCTCAAACATAGAAATAAAACCAATACCTGTTCTCTTAATAAAGCAATCAGTGAATTTGTTCATCCGTATATATAAGTCTGTGTATGGATATATATATATATGTATGTGCGTGCGTGTGTGTGCATGAATATATATAAATATATATACATGTGTGAGTGTGTGTGTGTGTGTGTGTGTGTGTGTGTGTGTTTGTGTGTGTGTGTGTGTTTATATATATATATATGTGTGTATGTATGTATATATAAACAGATTCATATGTGCGTCTGTGTGATATTACATACTGATATATAAACAAATATATAGACGTATATACATACTTACATACATACTTACATGCATACATAAATACATACATACATACAAACATACATACATATACACACAGACAGACTGACAGACTGACAGACAGACAATACATACGTACATATATTCGTATTGTATTCCATGACTTCTATTTTACTCTTATATAGAAATCTCAAATGGTTTGTTTACTTAAGGCTTTTACAACGTTTAACGTAATGGCGCGGTTTCCCATAAATTGTAGCGTGTTAAGCGACAATGTTTTTATCTCTACATTAGCTGAGCGGCCACAAATATGTAGGTAAAGTCATATATAAGTCGATTATATTGACCTCAGTTATATGTCAACTACTTCTTTCTTTATCGATTGTTTGACGTTTGTTTCTGTTGTTTTAGTTATTTTGTTGTGGTTGCCAACGTCGTCGTAGTTTCATGTGCTGGAGGCATTGTTGCAGCTTATGCTGCTGATGTTCTTTTTGTATGATGTGGTCATTGTTGTTGATGTTGTTATTGTTATTTTTGTTGTTCTTTCTGGTGTTGCTGTTGTTGGTTTCTTCTTCTTCTTCTTCTTCTTCTTCTTCTTCTTCTTCTTCTTCTTCTTCTTCTTCTTCTTCTTCTTCTTCTTCTTCTTCTTCTTCTTCTTCTTCTTCTTCTTCTTCTTCTTCTTCTTCTTCTTCTTCTTCTTCTTCTTCTTCTTCTTCTTCTTCTTCTTCTTCTTCTATCGCACGATGGTTTTTTTTGAATGGTTACCATACTCGTCGCCGCTACACATTCACAATAATTCTATGGCCGTTGGAACATTGTACATCAACAGAATTGATAGTGACTACGTCCTCGGTACATAAAATGTCAAACGGAAATACAGCCAAGCAGTTAGTCCGATGTTCTAACGATTTTGCCAATCCAATAAAATTTAAACGGCACCACAGCAGTATTTAAGCTCAATACCGTAATGTAATTAATCCCCTTAGAGACAGGACAATTAAAACGACTGCAATATGCATTTATTTATTTAACTTATTTGTATTTTAAATAGCCATTTGTGAGCAGTTATGTCGTTTGTTGTAGATATTCATCAGTCCATTCACTGTTTATTTGAAATTCTGACGCTGCCCTGTCCGAAAATTGTACTCATGACAGTGAGCCGAACACTATATTCAAAAAGCCACACGCTTTCATTCTTTTCCATATTTGTATATATCATAACTGATGCACTGTTCACTTTCCTGACATTTGTACGTTATTTATTCTACTATACATATACATGTGAGTAGTTGTAGTGCACCTGAGCACTGTACATAATCATTTTCATCATTAATATACATTCTGAGTTCAAATCCCGCCGAGGTTAACTTTGCCTTTCATCCTTAAGGGGTCGATAAAATAAAGTACCAGGAATACACTGGGATAATTGCTGGCCTTGTGCCAAAAGTAGAAACAATTATTATTATTGTTGAAACACTAAACTCAATACACACATTCGTGTTTCTAAACTCCAAGCTAAAACAGTATAGCCTCTTCTAGTTATAGCCCCTCCCCACTCTTTATACCAATGTAAATATATTTATTATTTCCTCAAGCATATTAGCCTCGTTCTCTGATTTCCTTCAACTTCTGTCGGGTTAGTCCAACATAATCCCTACTCGTCGCTGTTATTTTTATATAGGAGCCGTTAGCACTTATGATGTACTGAACTGCACAGCATAGCGAATATCACCATACCATCTTAAAGATTGTGGAACACGTTACATTATGTAGTCATATGTGAGAGAGTCATATCTGGACTGCATTTGATGCTACGCCTCTTGAACATGACTAAGCAGGGCTAATCTCATATCGCTTTCAAACGCTACAGTTAACATGTCACTCAGTAAAACCTGTCACATGGCTTCGGCAACAAATCCAGCAACTCCACCAAGCCTGCTGTGTGAGAAGGGTAATCTTTGGAGACCCAGTGGGATAAAAAACAAAACTCGTCAAAGGGTGGAGGATCTCAAGAGAGTCAACGGTTATCAAATAGTTTGTATGAAAAGCGGATAGACAGAGCCTTCGTTGGTAGTCTGTCTAGAAGGATCTTTTTGATTTCAAACCCGGAGTAGTTAGGACTCCTTGGCCACATTGGTGACAATTCAAGTGACCAACGGATTCATCCTTGTGTTAAAGGCGGATGACCCACTAACCAAAAAAATGGTAGGACGTATTGCGTAATGTAGTCGTATATAAATAAATGCGCATGATCAAGGATGGTATGCCGTAGATCATATATCTGCTCGAGCACTGCTGAATTGAGACCATATAAACTATACAAGCCATTGATGTGGCATTACCGTAGTTATTGCACCTGATAAATGTAGCGGCTATATATCCCTCCAATCACAACCTACTGTCTTAAACGAAGTAAGAATATATTGCCTAACATAGCCAAGTGATTCGCTACATGGCATTTCGTTTTGCTAGAAATTGTAGCTGATCTCTGTCAAATCACAAACAATCGTCTTCAAAATGGGAAGGTAACGTTGACCAGATAGACCACATCTGAAAAAGATACCAATTAACTGCTGTTGCTGATATTAGAAAGTTTCACTTGCATCGTCTCCCTACACTGAAGTTTCTGCATTTTAAGAAACTATATTAACTATCCTAATAAATTAAGACAAGCAATATTGTAAGAAATTCAGCCCTCTGAGGTATTCTTTGGAAGTAGAAAAAATATATTTAAAAGATAATATACGAACGTTGTTCTTGACCGAAAGAGTGTGGTGCGTTCAATAACACGTGCATCGTTCGGCTGCTAAAGGAATACTGTACGAGTATATCAGGACAATATGGCAGGTTTGTAGTGAGCTATAAAAACACTTATGATACCCGTCTATATCAACTCAATGTGTATTATGGGTGTATTAATTTGATATAAGAAATTATTCTGCTTGATTTGATGCCGGCATTGTCATCTTTTTCATTCCCTGTAGTAGTAGTAGTAGTAGTAGTAGTAGTAGTAGTAGTAGTAGTAGTAGTAGTAGTTGTTGTTGTTGTTCTGGTTGTAATATTTGTAGTAATCATATTAGTAGTATTAATATGTGATGATGGTGTTGGCGGTGATGGGGGTGGGGGTGGTCTGGTGGTGGCTATGGTGGAGATGGTGGTGGTGGTGGTGGTGGTCTGGTGGTGGTTGTGGTGGAGGTGGTGGTCTGGTGGTGGAATTGATGGCGGTGGAGGTGGATGTGGCGGTGGTGGAGGTGGAGGTGGTGGTGGTGGTCTGGTGGTGAAATTGATGGTGGTGGAGGTGATGGTGGTGGTGGTGGTTTGCTGGTGGTTGTGGTGGAGGTGGTGAGATGAAATTGGGACTGGGATGAAGTTAAAGGTAATGGTGGTCATGTTGGTGATAATGATGTTGATGGTTTCATTTGTGGCAGCAGCTACTGAGAAGGGTAATGGTGGTGGTGGTGTTAGTATGGTTTGGTAACAATTACATTAGTAATAGTAGTATGGGTTGGTAACAATTACATTAGTAGTAGTAGTATGGGTTGGTAACAATGACAGTACTAGTAGTAGTATGGGTTGGTAACAATGACGTTAGTAGTAGTAGTATGGGTTGGTAACAATGACATTAGTAGTAGTAGTAGTATGGGTTGGTAACAATGACGTTAGTAGTAGTAGTATGGGTTGATAACAATGGCATTAGTAGTAGTAGTATGGGTTGGTAACAATGAGATTAGTAGTAGTAGTATGGGTTGGTAACAATGACATTAGCAGTAGTAGTATGGGTTGGTAACAATGACATTAGTAGTAGTAGTATGGGTTGGTAACAATGGCATTAGTAGTAGTAGTATGGGTTGGTAACAATGAGATTAGTAGTAGTAGTATGGGTTGGTAACAATGACAGTAGTAGTAGTAGTATGGGTTGGTAACAATGACATTAGTAGTAGTAGTATGGGTTGGTAACAATGACATTAGTAGTAGTAGTAGTATGGGTTGGTAACAATGACGTTAGTAGTAGTAGTATGGGTTGATAACAATGGCATTAGTAGTAGTAGTATGGGTTGGTAACAATGAGATTAGTAGTAGTAGTATGGGTTGGTAACAATGACAGTAGTAGTAGTAGTATGGGTTGGTAACAATGGCATTAGTAGTAGTAGTAGTAGTATGGATTGGTAACAAAGACATTAGTAGTAGTAGTATGGGTTGGTAACAATGACAGTAGTAGTAGTAGTAGTATAGGTTGGTAACAATGACATTAGTAGTAGTAGTAGTAGTAGTAGTAGTATGGGTTGGTAACAATGACATTAGTAGTAGTAGTATGGGTTGGTAACAATGACAGTAGTAGTAGTAGTAGTAGTAGTAGTAGTAGTAGTAGTAGTAGTAGTAGTATGGGTTGGTAACAATGACAGTAGTAGTAGTAGTATGGGTTGGTAACAATGGCATTAGTAGTAGTAGTATGGGTTGGTAACAATGACATTTGTAGTAGTAGTAGTATGGGTTGGTAACAATGGCATTAGTAGTAGTAGTAGTAGTAGTAGTAGTAGTAGTAGTATGGGTTGGTAACAATGGCATTAGTAGTAGTAGTATGGGTTGGTAACAATGGCATTAGTAGTAGTAGTAGTATGGGTTGCTAACAATGATATTAGTAGTAGTAGTAGTAGTATGGGTTGGTAACAATGGCATTAGTAGTAGTAGTAGTAGTAGTAGTAGTAGTAGTAGTAGTAGTAGTATGGGTTGGTAACAATGGCATTAGTAGTAGTAGTATGGGTTGGTAACAATGGCATTAGTAGTAGTAGTAGTATGGGTTGCTAACAATGATATTAGTAGTAGTAGTAGTAGTATGGGTTGGTAACAATGGCATTAGTAGTAGTAGTATGGGTTGGTAACAATGACATTAGTAGTAGTAGTGTGGGTTGGTAACAATGACATTAGTAGTAGTAGTATGGGTTGGTAACAATGACATTAGTAGTAGTAGTATGGGTTGGTAACAATGACATTAGTAGTAGTAGTAGTATGGGTTGGTAACAATGGCATTAGTAGTAGTAGTAGTATGGGTTGCTAACAATGATATTAGTAGTAGTAGTAGTAGTATGGGTTGGTAACAATGGCATTAGTAGTAGTAGTATGGGTTGGTAACAATGACATTAGTAGTAGTAGTGTGGGTTGGTAACAATGACATTAGTAGTAGTAGTATGGGTTGGTAACAATGACATTAGTAGTAGTAGTGTGGGTTGGTAACAATGACATTAGTAGTAGTAGTATGGGTTGGTAACAATGACATTAGTAGTAGTAGTATGGGTTGGTAACAATGGCATTAGTAGTAGTAGTATGGGTTGCTAACAATGATATTAGTAGTAGTAGTAGTAGTATGGGTTGGTAACAATGGCATTAGTAGTAGTAGTGTGGGTTGGTAACAATGATATTAGTAGTAGTAGTATGGGTTGGTAACAATGGTATTAGTAGTAGTAGTAGTAGTATGGGTTGGTAACAATGGCATTAGTAGTAGTAGTATGGGTTGGTAACAATGGCATTAGTAGTAGTAGTAGTGTGGGTTGGTAACAATGATATTAGTAGTAGTAGTATGGGTTGGTAACAATGACAGTAGTAGTAGTAGTATGGGTTGGTAACAATGGCATTAGTAGTAGTAGTATGGGTTGGTAACAATGACAGTAGTAGTAGTAGTATGGGTTGGTAACAATGGCATTAGTAGTAGTAGTATGGGTTGGTAACAATGACATTAGTAGTAGTAGTAGTAGTATGGGTTGGTAACAATGGCATTAGTAGTAGTAGTATGGGTTGGTAACAATGGCATTAGTAGTAGTAGTATGGGTTGGTAACAATGACATTAGTAGTAGTAGTAGTATGGGTTGGTAACAATGACATTAGTAGTAGTAGTAGTATGGGTTGGTAACAATGACAGTAGTAGTAGTAGTATGAGTTGCTAACAATGGCATTAGTAGTAGTAGTATGGGTTGGTAACAATGACATTAGTAGTAGTAGTATGGGTTGGTAACAATGGCATTAGTAGTTGTAGTATGAGTTGCTAACAATGGCATTAGTAGTAGTAGTAGTATGGGTTGGTAACAATGATATTAGTAGTAGTAGTAGTATGGGTTGGTAACAATGATATTAGCAGTAGTAGTATGGGTTGGTAACAATGGCATTAGTAGTAGTAGTATGAGTTGCTAACAATGGCATTAGTAGTAGTAGTAGTAGTATGGGTTGGTAACAATGGCATTAGTAGTTGTAGTATGAGTTGCTAACAATGGCATTAGTAGTTGTAGTATGAGTTGCTAACAATGGCATTAGCAGTAGTAGTATGGGTTGGTAACAATGATATTAGTAGTAGTAGTAGTATGGGTTGGTAACAATGATATTAGTAGTAGTAGTAGTATGGGTTGGTAACAATGACAGTAGTAGTAGTAGTAGTATGGGTTGGTAACAATGGCATTAGTAGTAGTAGTAGTATGGGTTGGTAACAATGACATTAGCAGTAGTAGTATGGGTTGGTAACAATGGCATTAGTAGTAGTAGTAGTATGGGTTGGTAACAATGGCATTAGTAGTAGTAGTAGTATGGGTTGGTAACAATGACATTAGTAGTAGTAGTAGTATGGGTTGGTAACAATGACAGTAGTAGTAGTAGTATGAGTTGCTAACAATGGCATTAGTAGTTGTAGTATGAGTTGCTAACAATGGCATTAGTAGTTGTAGTATGAGTTGCTAACAATGGCATTAGTAGTAGTAGTATGGGTTGGTAACAATGACATTAGCAGTAGTAGTATGGGTTGGTAACAATGATATTAGTAGTAGTAGTAGTATGGGTTGGTAACAATGATATTAGTCGTGGTAGTATGTGTTGGTAACAATGGCATTAGTAGTAGTAGTATGGGTTGGTAACAATGGCATTAGTAGTAGTAGTATGGGTTGGTAACAATGGCATTAGTAGTAGTAGTAGTATGGGTTGGTAACAATGACATTAGCAGTAGTAGTATGTGTTGGTAACAATGACGTTAGTAGTAGTATGGGTTGGTAACAATGACATTAGTAGTAGTGCTGGTGATCATGATGGTCGTCGTGTACATCAAGGTTGTAATGATAGACATAGAGGTATCGATGATGGTGGCTGTGTTGCGTGTTATTGTGGTGATTGTAATGGTGGTGGTGCAGACCTGTGGTGTTAATGTTGGAGGAGTGGTCGTGGGGATGCTGGTTGTCATGGAAACATATTTTTTCATAATAGTTTCCTTAATTGTTCGGGGATAATTTGATTCCCTCTAAAATCTGGAAAGACAACTACAAAAAGAAAAGCCACAGGTATAACACCATTGATAAAATACTACTAATACCATTACCACCACCACCACCACCACCACCACTACTACTACTACTACTACTACTACTACTACTACTACTACTACTACTAATAACAATAACAATAATAATAATAATAATTGTTTCTAATTTTGGCACAAGGCCAGCAATTAACCAGTGCATTACTGGTACTTTATTTTATCGACCCCGTAAGGATGAAAGGCAAAGTTAACCTCGGCGGGATTTGAACTCAGACTGTAAAGGGACGTAACTAAGCTAGAAAGCAATAATAATAATAATAATAATAATAATAATAATAATAGAAATAATAGTAGTAGTAGTAGTAGTAGTAGTAGTAGTAGTAGTAGCAGTAGTAGTAGTAGTAGTAGTAGTAGCAGTAGCAGTAGTAGTAGTAGTAGCAGCAGCAGCAGCAGTAGTAGTAGTAGTAGTAGTAGTAGTAGTAGTAGTAGTAGTAGTAGTAGTTTGGAAATTTAATGACAATGGGGAATAATGATAGGTATGAGAGAGTACGCATCTGTGATAGAGATTCGCATATAACTGTCAAAAATGTGATAGTGATGATGATGATAATGTTGATGATGATAATAATGATGAGGATAATGACCTCAACGACGAGAGAAGCAACAACAATAACAACAACAACAATAATAATAATGGCTTCTACTATAGGCAGGAAGCCAGCAAATTTTGGGCGTGGTGGAAATCGATTAAATGGATCCCAGTGCATTACTGGTACTTTATTTTATCGACCCTGTAAAGATGAAATGCAAAGCTAACCTCGGCGGGATTTGAACTCAGAACACAAAGGTACGTAACTCTATGATACAAAGCATGTTGTCCGGTGCTCTACCGATATTGCCAACCCACCGCCAATAGTAACAATAATAATTGTTGCTACTTTTGCCACAAGGCCAGCAATTACTCCAGTGTATTACTGGTACTTTATTTTAACGACCCCGTAAGAATGTAAAGGCAAAGTTAACCTCGATGGGAATTGAACTCAGATCGTAAAGGCTCGTAACTCCATGCTGCAAAGCATGGCGTCCAACCCTCCACCGATGCTGCCAAAAATAATAATTGTTTCTACTTTTTGGCACAAGGCCAGCAATTACCCAGTGCATTACTGGTACTTTATTTTATCGACCCCGTAAGGATGAAAGGCAAAGTCAACCTACGGCGGGATTTGAACTCAGATCGTAAAGGGACGTAACTATGCTGCAAAGCATGGCGTCCGACCCCCTACCGATACTGCCAATCCACCGCCTCTTTCAAAAATAATAATTGTTTCTACTTTAGGCACAAGGCCAGCAATTACCCAGTGCATTAGAGGTACTTTATTTTATCGACCCCATAAGGATGAAAGGCAAAGTTAACCTCGGCGGTATTTCTGTCAAAAATAATAATGATTTCTTATATGTGCCTTACGGGCACGAGATGCAGGAAACAATACAAAGACAGGTTTCAACATTAAGGTGGGGCTTACATAGAAATGAGAGCACATACACAAGCAAATTAGTCTCATGAGACGTACTATTTTCTCAGAGAATGCCAGAGCGACCAAGTAATTTTCGTCACATATACTCTCAATGGCCAGCTACAAAGAAAGCATCTCCTGATGGAAGTATTTGTCCTAGCATGAGATAATCTACCTCTAAATAAAATGGAAAAATTGTGCCAATATATAATTCCAGAAGTAGACATCTGAAAGACAGAATACGAGGACTTAAGATAAAAAAAAAAAATGATTATAATAATAAATGACTCGAGAATAAATAGAAATATGCAGACAGATAAATAACCAAAGTCCCAGAACTGACAAACATTCAGAAACTTCAGACATTAACACTGCCCGATACTGATCACGTGAAATTTTGTACACTCAACTAGGTTTAAATGCATTACAAAAATGAAACGTTATACATGCTCAAATTACACAGAGTAACGCTCGATTGTAAAGAAAACCAACAAATTAAAATTAAGCAAAATGAAAGAAAAGCAATGTTATAATCATTAAAAACGCATAAATTGGTATAATGAAAATTGGAATAATGAATTTATCTAACATTGCAAATACTGAAAAAAAAAAAAAAAAAAATCTTGTCCATGAGTGTCATAAAAAGGTCAAGAATAATATCACAGATGTTAATTTAATAAAGTTATATTAATGTTAAATACTTAACTATAAATTATTAGAAAAATAACGATAATAATCATAATAATCTTCTTGCTAATAGCATAAAACGGTATAGTTAATGGAAGACTAGGTTTAACGACCACACCCAATAATGTTGTATAACATTTACTGCTAGGGATACAACTAGCAGCAGCAGGACGAGGAGGAGGAGGGGGAATAGGAGGAGGAGGGGAGGGAATAGGAGGAGAAGAAGAAGAAGAAGAAGAAGAAGAAGGAGAAGAAGATACAAAACCAACAGCACATATATCAAACGAATGTCCCTCATAACACGAAGTGAGGACATTGTGAAAGAGAGGGAGACATTCTGCTCTAACACATTTAAAGCGCCTTAAATGATAACTGTTTCTACTTTGGGCACAAGGCCAGCAATTATCCCAGTGTATTAAATGATAACAATATTGAGATAGCTACTAGGTGTTTACAAACGTTGGACTCCTTAATATAAAAGTCATGAGTAGGCATTTAAAGCGGTTCCCAAAGGAGACCCCCACCAGATACGGAGGTCAAACCACGCTATCTCCAACAACAAGCGTAAGAAGCACCGTCACTTTTTTTTCTTTTAACTAATCAACCAACATGACAATTGTAAGAGTAGGGTGTGTAAATGTACCTGACCGGGGGTGGTCATGAAAGCAAGGTCGATTGCTCAAGTCGAACAGAACAGTAGTTATGGGTGTGACAGCCGTTGGCAAGATCAGGATTTTTGACGTGATCCCTCTAACTTCCATTTTTTCCCACTTTGAGATCTACACATCTTTTAATCAGCCTGGTATGTAAGAAGTTGGCAGTATTGTTTAGGAAAGGCCTGGATCTGGAGGAACGGTCGATCCTCCTGGACCCGGACGGTAAGTTGCTGATCTTGGACGGGAGCAATAGTGAAGGTGGTGCTTTCGGACTGGTGGCCGCCTACGTCCTGGTGGCCGCCTACGTCCTGACAGTCCAATTTGTTCAGATTTCTGGAAGCTTTTCTAGGACGTTTCGCCTTTTACTGTTAGCGGGGTACTAGAACGGCATGTTTGACGTATGCTTGGAATTTGTAGAAGTAGCAGTTAGAAGCAGTAATTGCAAAGGCCTCATGTACATGATCAGCTAGTTCCAACTGTCTGAGAGCTACCTACTAGATTTTCTGAATGTGCCTGTGTAGACATGGAGCAATCGCATAGAATCACCTAGGTCGTATTTTGTATTTTGATAGGTTTCCAAAATTTCAAACGGTTTGCCTATTGAGACCACAAATTCGACGATTTGCATGGAAGACTTAGATATAACTGGTAGACAGGGAGTAGTATTGCAACCGACGTGCTAGACCATTTCTTCAACGCGAAACGTGAAGGTTGCATTGTTACAGCTAAGGCGCCTGACCACCGTACCTTGCTCACGTCCGCGCCTCCCAAATTAACTTCTAGTCTAGGACTGAGGGTTAGAGGAATTGTGAGATCATGGGACGAGATCCCTAGCGGCATTTTCCTGTCTCTTTTTATTCTGAATCATTTACTCGGTTTAAGATTCTATCATACCCATGGGTACCTTTAGCGAAGTTAAAACCTTTCCAGTTGAAAAGCTTGATTCAAGTAAAACTTTAAAAGTCATGGAGAGGTAGAAATAGATGGTAATGTATACTCTCTTCCCCACCCTAAGTATGCTGTGAAACATCATATTCTAGCTACCCAGTTATTAAAGATAATAATTTTGGCGTACATTCTCCTTGTACAGTTTTCTTTGTATCTATACTTCCCTGGTATTTTATTTTCGACCATGTATTAAAGTCATAAATTTCTAGCCTCAACTCCTTTTTCGAATAATTTTCTTGTCGCAAAAAAAAAAGATAACATTCAAAGCAGGTTTTATTTTTCTGATATTTTTTCCTCAACTTAAATATTTAATGATAATGTCGGACGTTTTCATTTAAAGACTCTATCAGCTTTTACGGTCATATCTCAAGTCTGACGAGGCCTACGTGGGCACAGTTCGTTCGATGTTTTAATATCATGTGTTCTATTAGTATGCTGATTTGGTACGGACCGGGTGGAATCTTTGCTGATGCAACTCATAGTTATTAGAATTATTACCATTATTATTCATAGTAATACTGTTGATAATATTGATGTCATTGCTGTTGTTTAGCCTGTTGTTGTTGTTTAGATAATTGCCATTGCAGCTAGCACTGTGATTGATGTTTCTAGAAGTGTGTGTTTGTGCTTTAACGTCCCTCATATTTTTTGTTTTAATACTTTTACTTCTTTTTCTACGTCGTCGTCCGCGTCGTCGTCTTCTTCTTCTTCTTCTTCTTCTTCTTCTTCTTCTTCTTCTTCTTCTTCTTCTTCTTCTTCTTCTTTTATTCTTCTTCTTTTTCTTCTTGTTCTTGTTCTTGTTCTTGTTCTTTTTCTTTTTTTCTTTCTTTTCTTCTTCTTTTCTTCTTCTTCTTCTTCTTATCTTTCTTTCATTCTTCTTTTATTCTTCTTTTTCTTCTTGTTCTTCTTGTTCTTCTTGTTCTTCTTTTTCTTTTTTCTGTCTTTCTTCTTCTTCTTCTTCTTCTTCTTCTTCTTCTTCTTCTTCTTCTTCTTCTTTCCATCCGTCCCACCCCTTCTCCACCGCTAACTACTACACCCCGCCCTGCTGTCATTCTCGCTAGGTTCAGTCATAGATTCTAACCAATTGCGGTACTACGGTATTAAATCGCCAATTTATATTCAAATGCTTTCCATGACGATGATGATATTGTCATCGTTACTCTTGTTGTCGTTGTTCTTATTGTTGCTGTATTCATTCTCATTGTTATTGTTGTTGTTGTTGAGTTGTTGTTGTTGTTGTTGTTGTTGTTGCTGGTCTATTTATTGTGTTTGTTTTTTTCCTTGGCGCTGATTTGAGTGCCTATGTGTGTCTGTGTGTGGCTGTGTGGCTGTGTGTGTCTGTGTGTGGCTGTGTGTGGCTGTGTGCGTCTGTGTGTGTCGGTGTTGTGCCTGTGTGTGTCTGTGTATGTATATGTGTGTCTGTGAGTGCCTATGTGTGTCTGTGTGTGCCTATGTGTGTTTGTGTGTGCCTGTGTGTGTCTGTGTGTGTCTGTGTGTGCTTATGTGTGTCTGTATGTGCCCGTGTGTGTCTGTGTGCATGTGTGTGCATGTGTGTGTCTGTGTGTGCCCGTATGTGCCTGTATGTGCCTGTGTGTGCCCATGTGTGTCTGTGTGTGCCTCTATGTGTCTGTGAGTGCCTGTGTGTGTCTGTGTGCGCCCGTGTGTGTCTGTGTGTGGCTGCGTGTGTCTGTCTGTGTCTGTGTGTGCCTATGTGTGCCAGTGTGTGTTTCTGTGTGTCTGTGTGCCCGTGTGTGTATGTGTGTGCCTGTCTGTGTCTGTCTGTGTCTGTGTGTGCCTATGTGTGTATGTGTGTGCCGTGTGTGTCTGTGTGTGGCTGCGTGTGTCTGTCTGTGTCTGTGTGTGCCTATGTGTGCCCATGCGTGTCTCTGTGTGCCTGTGTGTGCCCGTGTGTGTATGTGTGTGCCTGTCTGTGTCTGTCTGTGTCTGTGTGTGCCTATGTGTGTATGAGTGTGCCGTGTGTGTCTGTGTGTGTCTGTGTGTGTCTGTGTGTGTGTGTGTGTGTGCCTGTGTGTGTCTGTTTGTGCCTGTGTGTGTCGGTGTTTTGTCTGTGTGTGTCTGTGTGTGCGTGTGTGTGCCTATGTGTGTCTGTGTGTGCGTGTGTGTGCCTGTGTGTGCCTGTGTACCATTGTATGCCTATGTGTGCCTGTGTGTGTCTGTGTGTGTATGTGTACATGTTTGTGTGTGTACCTGTGTGTGTGTGTGTACATGTGTGTGTGTCTGTGTGTCTGTGTGTGTGTCTGTGTGTGTCTGGGTGTGTCTGTGTGTGTCTGTGTACCTGTGTGTGTCTGTGTGTGTGTGTACCTGTGTGTGTACCTGTGTGTATGTGTACAGGTGTGTGTGTCTGTATCATCGGATCCTAGTTGTCACTATCACAACCTTTATTTTCTTATTTGTATACTGTTGCTATTGCTGTTGTTGTTGTTGTTGTTGTTGTTGTTGTTGTTGCTACTGTTGCTATTGCTGCTGTTGTTGTTGTTGTTGTTGCTGCTACTGTTGCTATTGCTGCTGTTGTTGTTGTTGTTGTTGTTGTTGCTGCTACTGTTGCTATTGGTGCTGTTGTTGTTGTTGTTTTTGTTGTTGCTGCTACTGTTGCTATTGCTGCTATTATTGTTGTTGTTGTTGTTTTTGTTGTTGCTGCTACTGTTGCTATTGCTGCTGTTGTCCATATCACCGTTGTTGTTGTTATTGTTGATGTTGTTGTTATTGTTATTGCATTGGAGACATTGTTGTTGTTTCTGCGGAAGTTGTTGTTGGTGTTGTTGTTGTTGCTGTTGGTTTTGTTGTGTTGTTGTGTTATTGATGGTCTTGTCGTTGTGATATTGATGTTGATGTCGTTGTTGTTGTTGTGTGGTTGATGTTGATGTTGTTGTTGTTGTTGTTGTTGTGGGAGTTGTTGCTTTCTTGCTCTATTCATTGTTGTTTTAATACTATTTTCTCTTTTGTGTTGTTCACCAAACTTCCTTCTACTGTTGTTATGTGGCCGCAGCCTGCCTGGTTATGAGGCCCGCCATCGTAATCATTAGCTCACAGGTTCGATTTCTCTGTTTTGCATCTAGCGGAACTGATATATTGGGTGAACCAAAACAGCTTTGGAGCCCGTCACATAGTCTGTACCTGTAATTACCTGTAATTCAAAAGGCCAGTCCAGTCACACAATATGTTAGGCAGAATCTCTCTGAGAATTAAGTTAAGGGTATAAATTGCTGTGGAATACTCAGCCACTTACAATATAATGGTTGCTGATTTAGGCACAAAGCTAACAATTTTCAGGGAAGGGGAAAGTCGATTAAATCGACCCCAGTGCATTACTGGGGCTTTATTTATCGACCCCGTAAAGATGAATAACAAAGCTAACTTCGGGGTGGTTGAGTTCAGAACGTAAAGGAACGTAACTCTATGCTGCAAAGCTTGGTGCCTGACACTCTACCAAAACTGCTAATCCATACACTATAATACAAGATGAGCTGTACCTGTAATTCAAAGAGCCGCCCATGTCACGCACATTGTCATGCTGACATTCCCCGTGAATTAGGATGAAGGTACACGTGTCTGTAGAACTGTTAGCAATGTACACGTTAGTTTTATGAGTGGGCTGTTCCCTTGATCGAAAAGCTGCAACAGTCATCATCGAAAGTGACGGAGGTCCAACTCTGATATATGTTGGCCTCATTGTCATCTTCATGAGTACTTGTTTCCGTTCTTTTATTCTCATCTATTTTTTTGCATAAAAAGGAAAAAAAAATCACAATTTTGTCCAACTTATTTTTGTTGTTATGTATTGTTATGGTTTGTGTTGTTGTGTAGGTGGTGTTGTTTGACCTGAAGATTATGCTGGTGGTGGTGGTGGTTGTAGTGATGGTGGTGGCAGTAATGGGGGTGCTCGAGGTTTCGGTGGAGGTGGTTGTAGTGTTGGTGGTAATGGTTGGGGCTGTAGAGGAGTGGCGTTTTGGGTGGTTGTGGTAGTGGGGGTGCTGCTGTTGTGTAACCCGAGATTACTTATGACTGAGCAGAAATATGATAAAAGCTGGTCCACCCATGGCCATCCCACCTCGTATATTTAATGGTACGTTATCCGATGTCATCTTGCTTAAATGGATTGGGATTTAAGGGATATTTGGCTCTTGTTTCTAGCAGGCATAGCTACCACGTACTGGGACCTTGGTTACGGTAGTTGGTACCATTGTTGTTGTTAGTAGTGGTGGAGGTGGTGTGCTGCTCCTGCTGCTGCTACTGGTGAGACGATGGTGGTAATGGGATGAAGGTAGTGGTGTTGGTGTTGATGGTGGCGATGTTTTTGGTGAGGTAAGAGGTAGTGATGTTCTTGTCGATGATGATGATACTATGATGGAGATGGTAGTGGGTGTTGTTCTGTTGGTGGTGGTGGTTGTGGTCTTTGTGGTGGTGGTGGCGTTGGTGATGGTGGTGGTGGTAATGGTTGTATTGTAACAATGGTGGTTGATGTTTGTGGTGGTGGTGGTGGTGGTGGTGTTGGTGGTGACTGTGGCGGTGGTGGCGGTGGTTGCGGTGGTTGCGGTGGTTGCGGTCACCATTCTTGCAGTAATCATCGTGGTGATTATCTTTCTCCTATTATTATTGCTATCATTTCTATTGTTGATGACACCGCTGTTGCTTTTGCAATTGTTGTCGTTGTTGTTGTCACTGTTGATGTCGTTATTAATGTTGTTATCATTGTTGTTGTACTTGTTGTTGGTGTCATCATTGTTGTTGTAATTGTTGTTGTTTTAGTTGCGGTTGTTTTATTCTCATTTATTTCAAATGTCTACATTAGCAATTCAACGGAATTAGAACGATCTTCTATCCTATAAGGGTTGGTTTCTTTACATTTGTTCTTTCTATAGTGCGCCATGTTGGACTTTCTGGCTTTTGTTGTTGTCATTCAGGCTATTCTTGTTGTTCTTCTTCTTGATGGCTTCTATTTTGTTCTTTGTACGGTGCACCGTGTTGGAGTTTGTTTGCTGATGTTGTTATTGATGCTGTTGTTGTTGTTGCTGTTTGCTTTTTTTTGTTTTGTTTGTGTTTGTTTTTTTTTCGTTTCTGTTAATGCTACCGTCCATGCTGTTGTTGTTGTTATTGTTGTTGCTGCTGCTGTTATGGTTGATGGCTTGTGTTTTGTTCCTTGTATAGTTCGCCATGTTGGATTGTCTTCGTCGCTTTTGTTGTGATTGATATTGTTGATGTTGCTGTTGCTGTTGTTGCTTATCTTTTTCTTGTTGTTGTGGTTGTTGTGGTTTCAGTTGTTGCTCTTGTTGTTGTTGTTGTTGATATTGCTGGTGTTGTTGTTGTTGTTGTTGTTCTTGTTGTTGTTGTTTTTGATGGTATAGCTGCTTTTTTTGTTGTTGTTGCTGTATTTGTTGCCGTCCATGCTATTCCTATTGATGCTGTTGCTGTTGTGGTTGTTGACGTTGATGGCTTA